>JAOVVA010000033.1:7863936-7901409 GCA_028565275.1 Leiocassis micropogon
ATATATAAAAATGTAAAATGTAAAAAAATTAAATAAACATTGAAAGATCATGAACTCCCTAAGTTTATAATCCAAACTTGCTCACTCACTCAGAAACACACATCCTATAAATTACACACACGCACACATACGCGCACACACACGCGCGCTCACACTAAAACACTGTCTCATCTTCCCCTCTAAAGCTCACTGATCTCACCTGAAACAAACTCTGCATCTTGATGAAGTCCTCTATGCTCAGCCGACTCTCAAGCATCTCCTCCTCCCTCACTGTTTCCATGGTTTCAACTGTCAATCAAGACCTAGAGGACATAAGCATGCAACTCCTTTGGGGGGAAATGGCAAAGTTCACAAAGAGACTGACTCTACTGCCTAGCATCAGATTAGACTGAGATACAACACCAAGGTGAGAGTTTATGAATCGATACTGTTAAGATGCCTTAACTAATGTTAGGATCCCTATAAATTATTAACACATATTTTATGAAAAATAACAACAAATAGGGGAAAAAAACATTAAAATATGCACACTATAAAATCAGTAACTTCAGACAAAAATTCCACAGCTGTAACTTTTGCATCAGGCAGCCTGGGAGTGGCCTTTCCAGCTAAAGATGATCTGCAAAGAGACTTAAAAAGACTAACTCCTTAAGGAAAAGGCTTAATATGGAAGTTGAGAACCCTTTTTTAAGCAAGGCAGTAGTAGTTTCTTGTGAAGAGGGTTTAAAGAGTCATCTCCGAGTACACATAATACTGGGGATATATGTAGGTTTATCTTTTTCTAAAATAGAGGACAACTGGCCTGCAACACTTTCCCAATGATCCCAAAGACACTGCCAGAATTTATGGAACATTTAGAACAAAAATTTTTAGAAGCAAGTTTAATTTAAAATAAAGGAGTTCCAATATATATATAATCTACATCACTTTATCCTGTACACAGGGTCGCAGGGGGCCTGGAGACTATCCCAGGAGACTTAGAGCATGAGGCGGGGTACACCCTGGACAGGGTGCCAATCCCACCCGGGCATACACATACACACTCACACACTATGGGCAATTTGGAAACGACAATTAGTCTAACCTGCATGTCTTTGGACTGTGGGAGGAAACTGGAGTACCCGAAGGAAACCCACCAAACACGTGGAGAACATGCAAACTCCATGCACACAGAACCCAGACCGAAATCAGACCGGAATTGAACCTGGACCCTGAAATCTAAAAATTTTTTTTTCTAAATAATTAGACAAATAATTTCTAAAAAAAAATTTTCTAAATAAGATGCCAATGGACGGGGTCCATAACACTTTCTGAAATGTCTGTTTTAATCTCCAGTATTTTTTGAAAGTGTAGTCTTATCAAGTCTTATTAGCTTAACATATCAAAGAAAGAAAGAAAGAAAGAAAGAAAGAAAGAGAAAAAGAAAGCCTTATTCACTCCACCATGACAAAACTCTCATATTCAGGCAACTATAAATTGAAATATCACTGGCAAGTTTCTAAATTGTTTCTTTTCCTGCAAGCCTGGATGCTTCCATTATACATAATGATATAGCATTTTATATCAAAAAACTTAATGGAAAATTTAATTGTGGCAAATGTGACCATAAAATCCATCCATTATTTGTGATCACTGCGATTATTCAAAAAGGTGAAGTGGATTTTCATACCAGCAACCAAAGTGTTTTGCAAATTTTTCACAAGACGTTTCAAAGCAACGTTACAGCTACATATATTATTTCATAGTATTAAAGGTCAAATTAAATCAATAAAAGAGCTGGAAAATACTGATACAGTGACATACAAATTCATAAGTCTGTTAGTAATGGGGACTAGAAAAACAACAAAGTGGGGGTGGAAGAACAGGTTTTTTTTTTTTTTTAAAGCATTGTTGTATAAGATTACACAACCAACATCACCATAGCATCAGCATCATAAAGCCATATAAAGGCCATATAAAGTAACTCTAAAGGCACTAATAAATAGTAACCAAGTGATTTATTTTGTTCACTATAATAAAATTCTAAACAACAAATCTGCTACTGGCAAAGTAAATCTAAATTTTAATGTTTAATACACTTTGTTTGAAGAGAGGCATCAATAGAAATCAATGAAGTGACATAAGAAGACTAGAAAGAAATCCCCTACCTATCACTCTTTGTGTGGAGTGGTTCCAGGACATGAAAGCTTCTCGCAAGGATCTTTAGCGATGAAGCACAAAAAAGTTGAGTGTTGGGCAGGTGGGAATACAAACTCCTTAAAATTCTCACAACGCTAAGTGCAGTTCTAAGAAACAGTCAGAGGAAAAGTCCTCAAAGAACAAAAGCAGCAGTCACCAGTTGTAGCACTGCTGGTGGTGAATCCAAACACAAACCACACACATCCACACAACACTTTTCTTTTATGACCCCTTTCTTTTAAAGCTCGTCCAGGTCTCCAGGCAACAAGGGAGCGAGACGAGGACATGTTTATGTGTCCAAGCCATTCCTCTTTTCGCAGATTGGACACTAGAGAAAAGCTTATCTGAGCCTGAAGCAGATTTTTCCCCTAACACACACACACACACACACTCATATACACTCACACCCAGTGGAGAGAAGCAATGGGGGAAAGAGTTTTATTACAGTTTCCACATCCCTCGCTTCCACAGCTCTCGAGGGCATTAAACAATTGTTGTCCAGGGTTTCAGTGAGAACAAAAGCTTTATTTTCTCACTCTCACTAGTGCACACTCACGCACGCACACACACAACAACAAAACATCACCCTGGGAACCCAATATTGCTGCATTCACATCCAGAAGGCTCAAAACTGTATTTCGTATAAACTGCTCTCGATTAATGCGCACAGCAATCATTAGAATTCCTTGTAACACACCGTTCCCAGACATACACTCAGGGGTCTTTACTTGATCATAAACACCGATTTAAAAATTCCCAAAGTTGAGCCTTATTATGCACAAATTTATCAAGTAAAGCTCACACAGATAGAGTGTTTAGCTGTGTGAAAAATCAAAAGCGAGATTTTAAAATGAGATTTATCTACATCCTGCTCATTCCCATCCTGCTCAGTTCCTTGCAACATCATATCCAGTAACTCCTCCACACAGTTACATATTGACGTTTCCCATAACAGTTTTCTAATGTACACATCCTTCTTCTGTTTTACATGCATTGGCTCAGCATGTGGCATTGCCTTCTGACAGCTTCAGAGTCCCTGGTTTCGATCCTGAGCTGAGATTACTGGCTGTGCAGCATTTCCTGTGATCTCCCTGTGCTCACATGGGTTTTCTTCAGGTTCTCCAGTTTCCTCCCACCTCTCAAAACATGCCAGCAGGTGGATTGGCCATGCTAAATTGGCTCTAGGCGTGTGTGCGCGTTGCACATGCCATCCAAAGTATCACTGGCATTCCATCTGGAGTGTATTTCAGTCTCATATCCAGGTTTCCTGGATAAACTCCAGATCCACCAAGAACCAAATCAGGATAAAGCGGTTACTAAAGAGCAATGAATATATTGAGGAACAGAGACTACTGCTAATATTTTAAAGACTGTGAAGTAGATGGTGAATGAATATGTTAGAAGGGTAAAGGGAAAAAATAAATATCTGTCTCTTATGGTTGGTGCAAGAAAAAAATATATTCAATGGTATAAATAATAAAAAGGAAATTTTAAATAGGACAGACACAATGAAGTAAACTCTGTGTAAGCACTAACCGGCTTATGGTAGATAAAAAATAATCTCTTGGTGAAAGTAAGAGGCTCTGCTCAATAACATACTACACTCACTGAGCACTTTACTACAATTACAAGGGGCGTTTAAAGCAAATCGGGATTTGCGATGAAATTTCCCGTGAATGAAGGCATGAAATTGACTGACATTTACAGAAGACTTCAAGCACATATGGTGATGAGACTCTTAGCTGCAGTAAAACATTTGAATTGTGCAAACGAATCGTGAGCCCATCACAGTCGTTCCGGTGAACACTCACTGAGTGGAAGGACTGATCCCTGAAAACTGACGGATAACTTGTCACCAACGCATCAGTCTGTGTGAATAGTACACATAATCATTTACCATCACCACTTGCACGATACAGGAACTCGACTGCAACCTATTGCAACATCACCCGTACAGTCCTGACCTCACTCCAGGGGATTTCCACATGCTGGGGCAATTAACGGAGTTCCTTGGAGGCCAGCATTTCAGACATGAAACAGGAAGTCCTGGCTCCGGCATACTGAAAAAAAATTCTACTTTGATTGTATCGAGCGCTAGTGAAATACTGGGATAGGTATAGTAGTGTGGCAGGGGGGGTTATATAGAGAAATTAAAGTAATGGGAGATTATATAGCATTAGTACCCATCGATGGGCCAAAGAAATGTATACATACTTCAGGAAAAGAAAAACATAATATAATATTAATACATACATAACAATATAATATTAATATATATGTGACTGTGTGGGTGATGGTGGAACTTTGTTACATATACATAACAATATAATATTATTAATATTATATTAATAATATTGTATACTATTAATATAATATTAATAATATTATAATAGTATTATCATATATATCAATATATAATATATAGCAATACATTTAGTATTAAAATATTTTAATATTTTATTTATATTTAATATTTTTAAGTTTTTCGTTTAATGAAGTGTGTATACATTTTTTGGCTGATTTTGTAGTTAAAAATAAGCTGATCAGCTTTAATGTAATCAGTGATATTATAATTTCAGGTTGAAAACCACGCACGTCTGCCTGTCTTTCTGTACAGCAGAACTCTCTGTCTAACTTATTAATACAAAAAAATACATTTTTGTAAGGTTGAATAGCTTACACCTTGTTTATGCCAAGCATTATGCATAGCATCACCTCGGACTGCTGCGGATATGTTTGCTCTAACAACCCGTGTTTTATCACATAGTGGCGCTACAAACTATTGCTTTAATTAGCACCACGGTTTCGGAACATATGAGACAAACTGGTTTTAAACTTCCCCTGGGCAGAATAAACACACAATTATCTGTCCATTAGATTCAGTTTTCTAAAGTGACATACCTTTTCTCAGAGTAAGCCATGCTGTGTTGTACGTTTGTTTGTGTTTGTTAAGACTTGGGGCGCTTTGTAGGAGCATTACAGTCATTTCTGTGTATTCCGCGTACTCATGGTATTTACGGTAAACGTGATCGGGGGTGTTGAGTACCACATTTAGCCACGCCTACATCAAGGGAAAAAGCGCTATATTCACCCCAAAAAGCAAGGACTGCTGCGAGGTAATCTGGCACAAAACTGCTTATAATAACGCCTCTTCTGTCCTACATTTTGATTTTATTTGGTACAGATTTAACTTTAGGCAAATACGAAAACACTGGCAACGATTCATTAAATTCTGTCCAGCCAGTTTTGCGTGATGCTGCAACAAAATCGGTTGGACAGACATACAGATATACAGACAAATTTTTCTGAAACAGTTTTCGGGTCCTCCAATGTATAAAACGTAAAGATATTGTTGAAAGAGCAAATTCTGTCCAATGTACAGACAAAATCTTTCTTTTATTTATATAGATAAAGGTAGTTTTAACTCTCCTAACTCACTCTCACTCGTCGTCTATACCGCTTTATCCTGTATTCAGGGTCGCGGAGACCTGGAGCCTATCTCAGGAGGCTTAGGGCCCGAGGCGGGGTACACCCTGGACAGGGTGCCAATCCATCGCAGGATACACCCATTCGCACACTACGGGCAATTTGGGAACACCAATTAGACTAATCTACATGTCTTTGGACTGTGGGAGGAAACCGGAGTTCCCGGAGGAAACCCACCAAGCACGGGGAGAACGGGAATCGAGCCTGGCCGGGAATCGAACCCGGACCCTGGAGGTGCTAGGCGACAGTGCTACTCTCCTAACTGTGTTTTGTTATTCTGCACAATCAAAAGTCCCAGTTTGACTTGAACAACCCTTGTACGTTACTAACACTGGAAAGGACCTCAACACATCCTCAATTCTTCATGTCATGGAACATTCCTTTGAGATCCTGGTCCATGTTCACTTGATAGCATCACTCATAATGTGAATCACACTTAATTCCTGCAGATTTTTCAGGTGTACATGTGACTCTCCCGTTGTACCACATCCCACAAAGGTTCAGAGTCCTTTTATGTCAAGCCATTAGAATAAGCCATTTGTAGGTGGTTAAATTGTGGTCATGAAGGGACGAACAGCAATACGCAAATGTCCATGTATTTATGCTAACGGAACGGATTTCTGACCCTTCCATTTGTGTGCCTTAGCAGAAATCGAGATTTATCAGACCAGGCTACATTTTTGAGTGTTTAACTGTTCAGTTTTGGTGAGGCCATCTCCAGTGCAGCCTCAGCTTTCAGTCCTTGGCTGACAGAAATATACCCCGATGTCATTTTCTTCTCTTGTAGCCCATCTATTTCCCCCCCTATTTTAATGGTGGCTGGCAACATTACCTAAAGCTGCTGGAATGCATCTGCATGATTTTATTGTATCGCTGACATTTGATTGGCTGTTCAAATAATTGCATGAACAAGTAGGCTTACGAGTAGGTATTCCCAATAAAGTGTTCTGCAAGTGTGTATTCCCATATTAAATTGGAAAGCACCATGTTTGTCATAACTGTCTGTCTAAATGTGTGTAGAGCAGTGAGATTAGTGCAAGGGGCAGAGGACAATGCAGCACATCCCACGTTACAAAATGTGCTTCTACAAATAGCTTGAAAATCAAAATGAAAAATATAGGAGTTTTCTTTACCACAGCTTTTGTATTATTGTTTTTCAAAATCTTACATCCAGCATGACATCTGAAGCAGGGATAATTTAATATCTTTGAATATTTCGCTTTTAAAAAAAATAATTGAATAGGCTGCGTCTTCGGTGTTCTGTAATTTCCAGTACATTTCAAATATACCAGAATTTATTGTCTTCTTCACCGCAGAGATTCAAAATTGCTCATTATTATTATTTTTTTTATTTTACTAAAATGCCACAAAAGAGAATACACAACTGTCATAATAAACCATTATTCCCTGGTGAGGCACTTTACTCCCGCTACAAGATTTTTAAAGTGCATTTCAAAGGGACTGAAATGAGACAAAGCTGGAAAACAAAACAGGGACCGGAGGTTTTAAATTGTTTTGATACTAAAGAGTCGTCTAAACAATATTCACCATCCAATATTCATTACAGTCCTCACTGAATAAACACACACATTTCTGCAGTAGCATTATATTGTATTTAACAAAGTTAATTAAGAAAATGAACCTCTCTACACATACCATGAAGCATTAAAATCTCAAAAGGGGTTGGAAAATGATCATACATTGGACTTATACTACATTTAATTGTCATTTTCATTTAAAAACACCTGATCCGGTGAAATCTCGTTAGACATGTACCGTATGTGCTCGGTCCTCTAGACCCAACTGTATCTTTCTAACAAAACAGAATTAGTAGAAGAGCAATGGAGCTAAAATAATTCGGTTTTTCATGACTTGAAACCCTCAGGGATCATTCACGATTCTGATTCCTACGCATTATTTAATGGCCCGAGATAATAATAATTAGCTGATCAACGCTTTCATGTGTGAACATAGGGTTTCAAATCAGGTCACAGTCATTTAATTTGATATTCATTTCAAAACAGAAGCTTTTTAGCAATTCAAAAATAAAATTGATAGTAATCCCACAAGGAAGTCCCCATCAAATCCTTCGGGTAATGATGTCCACCATATACAGTATTTTTAAACGGACTATAAGGTGCAGCCATTACATTAAAACCACCTAGGTTTACCATCAAAACAGCTCTGGCCCCTCGAGGCATGACATCACGAGACATCCAAAGGTGTGCTCTGGTGTCTGGCACCAGGATGTTAGCAGATCCTTTAAGTGCTGTAAGTTGCAACGTGAGACTTCCATGGATCAGACTTGTTTGTCCAGCACATCACCTGGGGGCTCCATCGGATTGGAATCTGAGGAACAGGTCTACGGATCAACATGTCACTCTCTGCCTGCTAAGCCCAATACGCAGCAAGCTGTGATGCACTGAGTGTTCTGATACCTTTCTATCATAGCTAATATGAACTTTTATTCAGCAATTTCTGCTACTTTGGCTTTGCTGTGGGACTCGACCGGTGCCTTAAGTGCCCATGATCCAGTGTCCATGTTACTGGTATATAATTGATGATAATAATAATAATGTTATTTAATTGACCTGGTTGTGGTGTTAATGTTATGCCTGATCCTTGTACTGTACATGTGATTGTTAACCATGATGATTACAGGTAGATCTTCTTTAAAGATAACAGCTATGTACAGAAAAACAATTCATAATTAAAAATGAATACATTTACAGCATGTAGCAGATGTTTATTATCTAGAACTTTGGAATTTTGAAGTTTTCATTGTTTCATAGATACATGTATGAGACACAAGATTTTCTTGCAGAACAACTGTGGAGCAGAACACCAACTTGCTTAGCAACATCAATTAAAATATTATCGTATTCATTTAGTTAAATGCTTGTAAAAACTAAGATTATGTGACAATGTTATGTGATAATTGGCAACTCCATGAATAGAGACTAGTGGAGTGTTTTTTTTTTTTCTGTTTTTTTTTCAGTTCAACTAAGCCTCAATCTAAAGTTGTGCTCTATGGCAGTAACATTCTTAAATGTCAAGTACATCTTTAAATCTGTAAATTATTGAGTGATGGGTAACAAATGAAAATCGAAAATCTTATTTCCTGAGATAAGATACCTTAATTAATTATTCCTAATCTGAGTTAGGATTTTCATCAGTAAAAAAAAAATGTGATTCAGATAACAGTAATAATCATTGTGTTTTATAATAAAGAAATTTAGAAATCTATTATAAATAAATTTTCTTCCACACCGTACCTTTATTTAGTTCTAAAAGCTGTTTCTGACATATTTTCAGACTTTTAAGTCTTATACTCTCAAACAGAATATCCACTTATCCAGAAGGATTTTTTTTTTTTAAATCATGTTTAAAATGAGGAACCTTACAAGTCTCAGACATCTTAGAAGTCTTCATATTCAATCCGTAAAATGACCTAGCACTTACGAGGTAGTTGTGTGAAGTTAGCTGCACATATGGGTGTGATGGACACTTGAACATTACACCCATATGTGGGTCTTCCCCAAACAGTTGCCATAAAGATGGAAAGACCGCGATCGTATAGGACGCATTATAATTATCCTTCACTGGAACTTAGGAGCCTAAACCTGTTCCAGCAAGACAATGCCCCTGTGCACAAAGTGAAGTCCATAAAGACATGGTTTGCCAGGGTTATGCAAATATCCTGAGCACTAAAGAGGTATTGATACAAATACAGATGATAGAATCGAATTACATCCATAGTATGCACTTTGACATTTTACATTAAAAGAATGAAATATATTGTAAATGATTTCGAGCTAGATCAAATGAATGAATGCTTAAATTCAGTATTTTGCTCTATGCTCTTTTGCTCTATCCAGTTGCAGCTGGTATAATAATCACATGTGCATTGTATAACAGACGACTCAGACAAAAATGATGTCAAACTAAACTGGTAGATTTCCAAATCCCATGGAAGGAGAGACCTTTTAAAACCACAGGAAGGCTGCTTCTGCCAAAAACACCAAAACCAAACAATTCCCTATTTTTACTTAAATCGTCATCAATGCTGTCAAGGAAAAAGATCATTCGTTGCCTACTGTGAGAACAATAGAACCTCAAGCTTCTCCCAGTCCAGACTGAAATAATTACACTGATTTGTTCCTCAAATCTAGATCAATTACCTGTACATTTTCTAAGCAGACACCATCAGAAGCGATCCTCCAGTCTCTACCCTATACTTAAATCCATTTTCCTGCTTTTAACACATCAATTTAAAAGAACTGACTGTTCACCAGCTGCTTAACATATCCCACCATTTGACAGGTGCCGTTGTAACGAGATAATCAGTATTATTCACTTCACCTGTCAGTGGTTTTAATGTTACGGCCGATCGATGTGCGCTGCGTATACTGCAATACCTACTGTGTGTTATCCATTATGGAGCGGATTATGTCCGTACATAAGAAATGTGTTTGCACGATGTTGACCTTGCTCCCTTGCAAAGAAAAATGTGTCTTCCCTTTTCTAATGCTCAAATCCTTTGAGTAAGTTTTCAAGGCTTCTGTTTGGCTTTTGAGATGGATTGAGCTGGAATGTAATGATAGTGACTTTACTGTGGTTCTCTCACCCACAGGAACACACACACACACACACACACTGTCCCAAAGAAAACTGAACCAAAGCACATCTAAAACCCACTATAAACAAGCTATTAGACAGTGCGCAGAATTACTGAATGTTGTCGACTGGCTGTTACAGGGTTGGTCTAAAAGTTCACTACAGCACAAGTCAAGTGCAATATCCTGTGAATTCTTGTCTGTGTTGCTAATTATGTTGGCCTAGAAAGATGCTACCAAAAATGACACGTTATCCTAAATGTATAGAGGAGGGGCGTCAAACTCAAATTCTGCCTGAGCGACATCAGCATGATTGTGAGGCATTTATTGGGCTTGATGCATTCATGTTTTTTTAACACATTATAAATTCTATTTACAAACACCACCCTAGGCTCCGACAGTAGAATGGGATGATTCTAGAAAAATGGAGAGATAAATATTGAAACACACCAAATATTTGCACTTCGCATAAACAGTGTAAGCTCAACACTTACTCCTAGCTCAGTGGATAATGTACTCCCTATCTGAGAACTGCTGTTGCAAGCAGGAAGTCTGTGCTACGCAAACAAAAACCATTTGAATTGTTTTGAATGCGTTTGCAAGATAGAACCCGTCCCAAACACAGAAAAGTGCCGATTACCTAAGCAGTATGTGCGTAGAAGTGATGAAAGTTTACTATAGCAGTAATTATAAATGTGCTATCGGCCTATAAATAGTACAACTCACTGTTGTGAATATGTTCCAGAGATGGGCTTCATATCCCAATGCAGGATAAAGCTGTTACTAACAATAAATGAATGAATACATTTTTGCAGCAATGCTAGAAGTCTATAAAAGGTCATAAAATCCAAATTATAATAAATACAATAAATAAAAAAATAAATAAATATGAGATCAAGGAATAGTAGACAAGATGCAGTCTATTTATTTGAATATCTCTGCTACCAAATATTTATTAAATATACAATCTCCCGTCTGCCTGTTCTCCTTCTCCTAGAGTATTAAACAGGACAGAAAAAGTCCAGCATTTAGAGAGAGAACTTCAAAATCAGGTCCTTTTTCACTAATGTCTGGAACCATTTCCGTTTAAAAAAAAAAAAAAAAAAAAAAGGAGAGAGAGAGACTTAGATGAAGGATGGTGGGAGAAAAAGAAAGAGGAAAAAATGGTATGAAAAATTCTTGGCTTTTACCCCAGCTATTAAAGGAAATTAGAAATCAGACAAGAAGAAAGGAGTGAATATCCCAAAAGTAATTGGCCCATGAGATTAATAAATTATACAGTCCCCAACATTTTTCCATGTTCATTTGAAGGTTATATCGTAGCTTTTTAAAAAAAATAATAAATGAAGGCAGAATCAATCTCCTATGCAACGGTCTTGAAGGTCTGGAGGATCAGGTTGGTTTGGTGGATGAGTCGGTTGGCACTGATAAACACGTTTATTGCCCTGGGAGACAGACAGTGAGAGAGGGAATGAAAACAGAAAGAAGTATTATGGCCCTGTTTCTGATTTAAAAAGATCCAAGGTGATTTTTGTTTTATTATTTCTGCTAAGCAAATATTTTCCCCAAGCCACAGTGTACAATCTAAAGTAATAAATGCCATTGCTAGCTTTTAGGTCTGTGCCTTTCGTTTCTGTTATTTTTATTTATTTTTTTAACCCAGAGAAATTCAACCTTTTTTTTTTAAGCTAAAATCTTCCAAAGGCATGTTATCAGCTGTGAACATGCTCAGACATGCTCGGGTTTTACACACATACTCAACCGGATATAAGCATGTACACTGGGTTGAGATCTGGTGACTCTATAAGCCATCATATGATTCATATCAGTTTTAGACTTTTCAGTTTATCCCCATCCCAGTGGATGGAAATATTGGGGCTCGTTTATCAAGCTGGATCCGAACACATTTATTCTATCCCTTAAAATGAGCAAGAGTTAGTGTGTGTGTATATAATAGCTGACATGCTGCATTGTCTGATCTGCCCTACTAGAAGATTGAGTGCACTCCACTCTTTACCCATTTTGTCATTTATAATTTTGGAATTTTGTGGTTGTCACTAAAGGCAAGTAAGCTATGTAGTGAACGCACGTGGTAATTTATGAATGATTTCTGAACAATCTGTTTGCACTGTTAGAAAACGGGTGTACATTCTGTCCATAGACAACTGTTTATTTTTACAGTGTGAAGAGGAAAAATCAAGACAGAGGTCAAATGGTTTGAAAGGATGGTGTCAAGATAGGCATCATCATCATCAGCTATCCAAGTCCTTACTGTGTATATTTACACTCATTGAATTATTATGAACACTTGTACACCTGCGTAGCCATGCGCTTATTCAGTCGGTGAATCATGTGGCAGCCGTGCAATGCATAAAATCAGGACAGGATGCAGATAGACAGAAAGAGACCACGAGCTTCAGTTAATGTTCACATCAAACATCAGAATGAGGAAAAAAAAAATTTCAAAGTGCACTTATTGCCTCTGACTGTGGCTGGGTTGTTGCTGTCAGACAGGCTGGTTTGAGTATTTGAGAGCCTATTGACCTCCTGGGAATCTCAAGAGTTTGATGTGGAAGAAAAAAGCCCTAGTAAGTAACAGCCCTGCAGACCAAAAAGCCTTGCTCAGGAGAGAGCAATCACAGGAGAATAGCCAGCCTGGTTCCAGCTGACAAGAAGGCTAGGGCAAATAAAAATCACCACTCTTTACAACTGCACCGAGCAGAAAAGCATGGCCAATACACAACAAGTTAATCCTTGAGAACGGAGACACGATCTCCACCTTCTGCGAGCCTGCGCCCAGTGTATCCTCAGATTGCTGTTCTGTCCCGGCGGACGTTTTTGAAATGCTCTAATCAGCCCATCTGGCGCCAATCATTTTGTCACAGTCTAAGACACCGAGATCACATTTCTTTCCCATTATAATGTGAAAATGAAATCTGTATCTGCATGATTTTATGCATAGTGCAGCTGCCACAAGATTAGATGTCTGCAGGAACGAGCAGGTGTACAGGTGTTCCTAATAAACAACCGACGATGAGTTCGTAATGAATGGCGAATTTATATTACTCATTTTAGTGTATGCATTCTTCTAAAACAAGCATTTGCCGTGGTTCAATGGAGAACAATCTGACTTTTAAAGAACCCTAAAAGACAAGTCTTATTTCAATACCCTTATCTACCCATTATTTAAATTTCAGACCCCTCTCATTTAGCAGCCTGTTATTTCGCCTGTCTACCATAATGTCTTGGTATTGTTCTCTGCTGCTTGTTTGCTTTTTATGAGGTTGCATAGCAGCGCTTGTGGGTTTGATGGCGTAAATAAGCCTGTGCTTTTATTGTGATGTTATGGATGATAAGAACAGTACTGGCTGCATGATTTGAACTATTTTAGGACATTTCATCCTGACGGTTTATTCTATATTCATTATGTAATGCAAATAAGTTGCAATCTAATGCTTAGCCTCCAACTGGCTTGTAGGTCAGACAGACTGGTAGGGTCATTCATCATCCGAAGCAAGTCAAGCTTTTAATTTCCCTCAAATGTTTTTTTCAACAATATTATTCACAAAATAAAAAAATACATTAATCAATTAAAATTATGCTGTATCCTCTATTATATGACCACTAAAAAAATCTCACACTGACCCTCTAGTCAGCATTAACTATTAAAGCACTCTCATACTAAGCACCGAATTAATCAGCTATTAATTCTGTGCCGATTCTGCTTTGGCTAGAAAATAACGGAATTTATATTTCAACAAAATAAAAGTGCTTACTTTCCATCTTTGAAGTACGTTTTCAGAGTGTCGCTGAAGCTTTTAGAGTATTTCACAAACTCTTTCTTCTGGTGCTCCAGCGCCTGCGAAGAATACAAAAACTTTTCTTAATAACCAACCCCATACCACATAAACTGAATTACACTTGGGGACAAAACAGGATAAGAACTAGAGCGGAGGAAAAACATTTTTTTTTTTTAATTTGCTTTTTTTTTTTAAATTCAGCAATGAATGTTATGAAAAAAGTATGAAACAATTTAAAGCAATACGCAACACATACAGAATAGCTTTTCCTTTCATTTTTTTGCACATAAAAGAACACAGCTTTCAGAAAATAAATAAATAAATAAATAAAATGTTCTATTCAGTTTTAACGGCCTTCCACAGATTATGGCAGGCTGTAAAAATGTGGCTCTAGTTGTATTCACGTGAAATAATTAGGTTCGGACTTTGAATGATCTGCAATGCCTTTGTGGGAAGGACCTTGGGGTCTTATTCAATAAATAGTATAAATATCCATAAACTCACCCTTCGGTTCTGATACTGGTATTTCTTGAAGACGTTGTTGACTGTATCCAGCAGCTCCTTAATGGCACTTGCTATGTCTCTGTGTGTGACAACATTTTTTAAATAAAAAATAGGGTTAGTGAAGCTGTATAAAATAGATTATATTCCAGTCACACCTTTTAGCAAACACTGCTCAGTTTTGTGTTTGCCCCAGGACGTGCACATGACTGCGTGTTTTATAACCCTACAGATATGTTAATATTTTATTGACTTTACTTTTTATTCATGGTCAAATGCATTGTATTCTCAATAGAATATTCTATTCTGTCCGTATGCAGTATGTGTGTTACTGCAGTACTCTGTCTGCCCAAGAGGGAACAACACTGTTATCAGCCCGGTGCTAACATAACATTACAAAACCTATAGCCATCCCAGAAAGAATTTGCATAATCATATTGGCTGTGTCTAGATAAACAAAATTAAACATTGCTATATTATTATGTTTGTAAGTCTGGAATCAGAGACATATTTTCTCCAACAAAGCAATGTGTATTTTTCTCAGCCAGAATTCTAAAGACATGGGGCTTACAACATGATGCACCAATTGCAATGAGGATGTATGTGCATATTACTATTTGATATATTTTTCTTGGTACATAACATACTGGTCATAAACCTCACAGCTAATTTGATATGAAATGAATCTGGCAATTGTTATTCTTATCATCTGAAGAAAGCATAATAGAAAGAAAATAGTCATAATACTTCGTAGTAATAATCATTCTTATTAAATGTCTACATGCGTTGGTGTTTTTATTTGTTAATTGTTAGAGATAACGTGGTTATAGGAAATTTGGAATAATTGTTCAATCAAGACTCAGATAATGGCAAAACATTTGGTGATGAATTTGTGAGGTTAAAGAGACATCATATTACACCATGATACATCTGGTTTTACTGAGCCAGAATTGCCAGAATAGCTAAACCACCTGCTACCGCTATGATGCAACCGAAAAATACTGTAAACCTAATAAAACTGACAGACAGCCAACCTCTTTTCAAACTGAAATGGAAGCCTGGAACTCAATAAACACCCATATGAGGAACAAAAGTTCTGACAGATTTATTGACTATTTCATCAAATCAAAAGATGTGACTCAATATTGAAAAAGACGACTGTGAAAACATAGCCGTCATATTATGTGTGTGTGCGTACTTAATAGTCTGCAGGAAGCGCACTCTGTCGTTAATCTCGTCCGGAATTTTGCTGAGGATCTGTTTCAGCGCTCGAGCCCTCTCGTTCAGCTCCTGAAACTCTCGCTCCGGCCTGTCAATCATGTACTCTGAGGACACAAAACACACCCATCAATCACTTTAATAACACCTGACATAACATCATAACTTTGCACTAAACTCAAAAACTATTTCTGACAGCCCTTTTTAGAGGCCGTGAAAAATGAGGCTGCTCTGTTCTAGAAAGGCACAAATCAGTCTCACTCAAGAGAAAAAAAAAAGAAAAAAAATCTATAATTTTCACCTTATTTTTTCACAGACTGGTGGGTGTCAGACATCCATCATGATTTCTGATTAAAACTGGTAGGTACTTAATGCGCAGACAGGTGGAACTGAAAATAAACCAGTGCTGCCCATGCATGACTTTTACAGTATTGGTTTCCTGTATTCTACATCCTGTCTCTCTTCTATGGAAAAAACTTTAATTTGGTGTATACATTGTAAACATTAGGCAATTCCAGCACAAATGCTGCTTAATTCTTCGAAATGGTCAAGTTGTTTCATTGCTTTGTCAAGGATTGTTTCCAACAATTAATATACTTAAAAAGTTGCTACTATTTGCAGTTTCATAGCAAGGTTAAAGTTGTCTTGTTATCATTGTACACTTGGGGGAGAAGAAAAAAAAAAAAAATTCATACCTGCATAAGGTTTTGCCGTTAAGGAAATTATTTAAATTTTTAAAAAGCAGCCTGATGAAAAAAAGCTGCCTAGACTCACATGCTCCTCGTTGTTATGGTAATATTGACCCTAAACCCTGCTTCGTACACGCACACGACTTTGCCTCAGCTTTAACGTGCATAGAAAATGAACATTGTCTACGGAGTGTCTGGTTTAGGACACGTATAAAGGGTTCATCAGAATTCTGTAGGCAGGACAAATTCATTCAGATTGCTGAAATTATTTGCATGTAAATCAAGCATAATAAAGACTATGAATCAGGTCTGTTAAAATTCGTGGCTCGCCTTCGCCCGTTCTTTATATTAAGTCATATTACAGTTCGTAATATTCTGTACAGTAAAACTAATATGAAAGGTATTAGACTGAGGACTAAGTCTGGACCCTTTGACGGCTAGGTGAGAAAACACAAGCCAGGGAAAATGAGTCTCCAATATTGCTGGATTACTAGCGCTGTGGAGAATGTATACAGAGCAGAGAGCAATCCTCTGTGTGTGTGTATGTGTGCGCGTATGTGTGCGCGTGTCTCCTTTCTTCAAAATGTGCACAGGAGAGTAAATTCACTCTCAAGAGGTTCAGCTATTGTTATGGCTGCTTTATTATTTTCCATTTCCCTTATAAGCATGTTTATTCGCACTCCCGAGCCGCATCGTCCCTGTAGCTTTACGAATACAATGATTGGTGCAATTAAAAAAAAAAAAAAATCACGGCTGGAGAAAACGAGCTCATTTAGGGAGAAACAGTTTCAGCACAGACTGTCCAGACTCAATTTGGCGGAGAGAATATAATACCACATAAAGCGTAAAGTATACACGACAGGTTTAGCAATGGAGGCTCCCACATTTGAATAAACAATCAATGCTAGAACACACGCACGCAAAAGTGTAGAAAAGGATTACAAAAATGGGATTAAGGTATGAAAACAGGCCTGGCTTAAGGATGGAGGGAAATTTCACATTCAAACACAAGTGTGCCTTTGAATTCATTATTGGCATAAATCTGAAGATGTGACAGAAATGTGTCGCGGAGAGCAGGAAATTAAATTATGACGAGGGGAAATATATTACCATAAAACATGGCGTTTATAGAGCGCATGCCATTTCTAGAGAAACAGCTCCACCTAGGGGAGCGAGAGCAAACTACAAGCAGACAGGGAACACGCGCAGACTAAAAACACACCTTTGACGTCGTCTGCAGCCATGCGTAACAAAGACTCGGAGAAGTTGATCTCGACGTTTTTCTTCTCCAAGATCTTCACGATGATCTCCTGTGTGAGACCCGGGTTCTCCTTCTCCGCCTAAGATTTTATTTTGATCAGAACAGATGGACAGAACGGTTTCCATGGAACACTTTTTAAGCACAGGAAAAAAAATAATGAATGTAGAATATGTAAAACTAGAGTCGAGGATCATAACTGTATCCGAGTGTGCTTTTCTTACCTTTATGAAAGCAGCTCTTAGGGTTTGTGCTGCGGACAGATTCACTCTCTCCAACTGCGAAAGCAAACGCAAATACTCTGTAAACATATTCCTGGTTGTACTGTGAAGAGTATAAGATATATTTACATGCTGCCTAAAATCCTAAACACAAACGGTCTCGAGCCAAAAGATCTGTCGGGAATTTTTTTACGCAAACACAGCCGCTGGGTCTTCCGTGATGTGTGGAATAATTTGAGAACAATCCCGCTCCTGCCAACGTCTCTGTAAAGGTTTACGCTCATTAAAATGTATCTAGTAACAGTCAGCTCCTTCATCTGGGCTTGTTAAAATATTGACATTTCTCCACTTCATCTGAGGGAATTTATCATTCCTCCTCTTTTCTGCCGTTGTCAAGGTGACTTGAGCATAATCAGTCATGAGTTGAAGAAGATTAGCGCCAAACGGCCTTGGCTTACCAGGACTGAAAAAAGGGAGGGTGAGATTAAAAGAATAATGAAGGGAAAAGGTTGGAAGGATGACCTGCAGGGTTGCGAGAAAAGAGCGAGGCTTGTAATGAGCTGTATAAATTATGAGCCGGTGTAATTGTGTATGCACAAAAGTGAGCGTGTATGTAAATGACCAAGCGAGTTGGCATGCAAGAATGAACATATGACCCCTGACAATCACACCCATACGTGCTTGTCGTACAGTCCAAAACCGTGGGCGCTAAATATGGAGCTGGCTCCCGCTTTGCTCTTACGGCAACCTCCGCTCCTTTAAGGAGGCTTTCCGTTCATTTTCGGAGCGTTGCTGTGGGCATTTGTGAGCATTCAGCCGTGGAAGCATTAGCGAGGTCGTGCAGTGATGCCAGGTGGGCTGGCCTGGTGCGTATTTAGCGCTTCAGTTGAATGGGGCTGAGTTCAGGGCTCCGTGGAGGTCATCCGGGCTCTACAGCATCCTTGGTAAAGTGCGTCTTAATGGAGCTCGCTTTGTGTAAAGGGGCACGGTCATGCTGGAACTGGTTTGGGCGTCTCAGCTTCATGTATAAAAAAAATAAATAAATAAAAAAATCTTACCGCTACAGCGTACAAAAGACATTCCAGCGAACTGTGTGCTTTCAGCTTTGTTGTAAAGACATAATGAAGGCTCCACAGATAATATGATCTGGCCAGCCTGTGTACATTAGTGTGTATAAAAATATGTATTTACGTCAATCAGAAAGCATGTAAACACACTCTATTCAATACACCTACTTTGAACATAAACTTACTGGCTATTGTGCAGGTATATAATTACTTACACTTGCTAATATTACCTGGGTGAAGATTTTATCATTAAAAAATAAATAAATAAAGATTATTAAAATACTTTGCGCTACATGCCCACTTTCTTTTCTCTCAGACAGTCTGTGTTTCTATGGCGATTTTATAGATTGGGTTAAACGCCTGAGTGGCTAAACCCAAGTGGCAGCTGCTCTCATTTGCATAAGATTTTGCTTTTGCCGTCACACTGCGAGTCAATTTGCAGCTAGACATGTCATGTTAGCGTCACTGCTGTGCTGGGAATAATCCACTTAACAGAAAAATGTGGGCAACAAATCAAATATCAGAAAATGCATGGGGGAAAAAAATAAAATGAAATAAATTAACGATGATCTATATTCCCTAAATGTAATCCATACCAAACAAAACAGGCTTGCCTAATAAAACGGCCACTTAGTGCATAAATTAATATCTCTCCCATATCTCCCAGAGCTCCCTTTGTACCTCGTTGAACACAGGATACATCACGGCGTAGAGTGACATGGAAACCATTGGGGCCGTCTCTGCTTCGTTCTTAATCTCTTCCATTGTCATCGTTGTCGTGGCAATGTGAGGATGGGCGGGGGTTCATTCACTCCTGAGCGCGCTCAGTTCAAGCCCAAACCACGTCTGCAAACTGACAGAAAGAAAAGGGGGGGGGGGGGGGGGGAGTCATTGTTAGAGCTTTTCGGACTAATGTTATTTTTAATAACTGCATGAAGGACAGAGGAACATGCGGATTTAATAGGATGTAATCATGCATCATTTTTCAGCTGCATTTAAACATCGCTCCCGTCGGTGGCAATGCACATGTTTGTGTGTCAGACGCTACAAAGGAATAATTCACTCACACACAGACAAAAATACACACACACACACAAAAACCTTTAGTAAATGTCAGCTCAGTGAAACTGGACAGACTGGAAAAAGACCAAATGACATTTTTCCAATCTTCAGCTGTCCAGTTTCGGTGACTCTCTGCCCTTTTTAGCCTCATATTCCTCTTCTTGTCTGACAGGACTGTAACCTGATGTGCTCGTCTCTTTTTGTCGGCTTTTCGAATCGAGATTTGCTACTCTGTGCTTCCTGAGATGCTTTTCCGCTTACCACGTTGTAATGAACGGTTAATTTTGTTACTGTAGCCTTCCTGTTAACTGATTCTCCTCTAAACTCCTCATCAACAATTTCTTTGTTTTTTTTGCACTGTTCTATTTAAATTCCACAGAGACACATTGATTGATTGACGATTAGATCATTACATGAATAAGCAGGTGTACAAGCGTTCTTAATAGCCTGGTTGGTGAGTTTATATTTCCTAAAACAAGTAATGAAGACGGAAATGAACGCTTCATGCTTCAGTGGTCAGCCTGAAGGAAAATAATTGTTGAGACGTGACATAAATGAACAAATTTGTCATAGCGGATTTGTGTCCACCGTAGCGTAATTACTTTTAAATGAGTTGTACTGCTTGTTATTGGGAATGGATTATCTCTTGAGGCGGCACTGTGGCTTAAACGGCGTCATATCTACATAGAGTTAGGGGTTCGAATCTTGCCGCCGGGCCCTCTGTACTTGGAGCTTGCATGCTCTCCCCGTAGGCTTAATAGCGTGTCGAAGTTGCCTGCAGCGTATACATCTGTGTGAACGCCTACAGTTTGCAAGAAGGCTGGAGTCCTCAGCGATGTAACTTTCCCTTACAGCAGTGACCGACGCCGTGAACTAATGGGTCATTACAGCAACCATCTTGAATAAGTATAGGGATTACATCTTGACCGCCCGCAAGACTCACCATCTATGTAGGACATAACAAATGACCAAACAGTGTTTTCAGTCGTGTAGAGTCACCGTATCAAATGATTAATTTGAATGCCTGTCCACATCCCTACTGGACAGTTTCATGATTTATCACACCAAAGTAGACTTTCCTGAGAGTATCAGGGGTATTGTAGATAGTTTTATATTGAAGTAACAAACATCTGTTTGGACAGTAAAACGGATGCCATCATCAGTTGTGTAATGTTCCCCCTTTAACAACACTTACTAAAATTACTAAAGATTTAAAACTGTTTTCTTACTAGCATAATACATCATCATAATGTCTTTACAATATAATATTTTCGCCACATTGACCACAACTTCATATCAGCATCTTGTTTTTTTTTAATTAACAAACATTAAAGATCTAGCACAGCTCGAATATAAACCAATTCAGCTGCCTGCCATCCAAAGTGAACGTGCTAATGCGTGAGGACCGAAGGCAAGGACGAGGCTCCAAAAATTAAAAACGGGGACATTATTACGACACTAAATTATATCTGCTCGTCTGCAAGAAGCCATTTCATTAAGCGCCGGGCTGTTTCACATGGTCAAAAATCCTTTATTACTTTGTTTAAATTAAGTGGCCTGTTGCAAACTGTTAAATCTCATTTTATGTCCTCTCAGGATTTCATAACTCACGTTAATTATAAATGAAGAGTGAGGACTCGGTTGGCTGGAAGCCCTGACGTCATAAACACACAAAAGGCAATGGAATGAGACGTCTCAGACGGACGACGTAGCCTCCCCGAAAGACAACCTTTCCTTATTTACATACTTCATTAGACTACAAAATAGTGACAGAAATGGACACAAACATTCCAGGACCGAAGGTGTTGAAGATGTGTAGACTAATTTTTAATTGATGATGTCTTTAGTGCAGTCAAATCGCCTGCGCCAGTTAATAAATCAGCATCTAGGTGTTTGTTTCATGTCCTCTCATGGCTTGTCCGTGGCTTAACCTGCATATATTAGACAGGGAATTTCTTCCTCAGCCTGTTTGTTATCAATGCTGGCAGACAGAAGAAACAGAATTTAACCGCAAACAGGAATAAAAGGGCTTCAACCACTCATCGGGAGTTTAAATCCTGACAAGCGAAATTGCCAGTGTTCTCCGAGTGAGAATGATGGCATACACTCTCTGCTGTCAATCACAGTGACACTAGGCAATCATGGAGCTCATGGATGCGCAGCAAGAAAAACAGCAGCTCAAGTGAAATAAAAATAATACTTAACTGCAGAAATAAGTTAATTTATATGCAATTATATCAATCTTGCAAACTGAAATTAATCTGCAGAATATAGTCAGAGATGATTAGTGATACCAGTTTAGCATTATCACTAGGGCTGTGAATTATAGGTAGACTCAATTCAATTTTATGTCGGCATTAGGTTTTGTTTTTTTTATTCGATTCATTAGCTATAATGAATTACTGCCTGATTTGTCTCAAGCGGCTCTATTTCTTACAGGTTTTTTTAAGCAATAAAAATCGCTGAAAGTATCTAATAACCATTTAAATGCTGTGTTAATTGTGATTGTTTAAATGTCATGCTTCTGTGCTACACTCCAGCCCAGTAGGTGTCAGAAATGCACCAGATGTATAAAAAAAAAAAATAAAAAAAAAAAAGGAGTGACGCTCTCGCAAAACAAGATTGACAGCATTTTCTCTTCTCTGCAAAAAAAAAAAAAAGCGGTTGCGTATTTTATGGATTTGTCAGTTTCAGACAATTTTACATTCAAAGGTTTTCCCACATAATTAAAACAATGTGAATGAAAAACTGGCCTTTTATTTTAAATGATTCCATTCAATTCAATTTTATTTGTATTAGTGTATGATTGTTCAACAAGTGATCTGTTGCATAGCACCTTCACAGAAATAAAAATGATGAATATGAATTTAAAAATGGTTATCCCTAATGAGCAAGCCAGAGATGATGGCGACAAGGAAAAACTCCCTAAGACGACGTGAGGAATTACCTTGGGAAAACCCATCCTCATTTGGGTGAGACCAGATATTATGACCATAAACAAATCCCTTCTAAAACGGTATTCTGAGATTGAAAATGAAATTGTATCTTTATATACTTTATTATTGCATCAACCAAACAAAACAATGTATTCTTCAATTGCATAATCTATGATGCTCAGGTAATGCTTAAGATGCACATACTTATAAATACTGACTATGTGCATCTTACTAATAAAATTAGCCTAACTGTTTATTACCCACTGAAGACACATTTTACTAGGTTACACGATCAAATGTAGTCAAATTATTAGTTTTCGCTTTACAACAGTGAATAAAAACTCATCGTTCACAAAATAGTAATTAAAAAGTTTGTATACATTATCAAATAAATAAAGTTAAGATTTAACATTTAAACATTGTACATATTGATGTTTTTGTTCCATTTAAGACACAGGCAAAAGTTCCTTGATTTAAGTGTTTAAGTGTAAATTCTCTAAGTAATAAAAGAAAATTTAAAAAAATTATCTTGGGTTCACCGTTCTTTCTTTTTTTTTGTTGATAAGTGGTCCAATTTGTTACTCAAACGTGTGAACATTCCAAACTGTGACTTTGTGAGTTTGTACAATAGTAAGCTTAGTAAGCTTAGTTATAAGGGCTGCAACAACGAATTGATTAAATCGATAAAAATCGATTACTAAAAGCGTTGGCAACGAATTTCATAATCGATTCGTTGTGTCGTGCGCCACGGAGACATTTGATTATTTAAAAAAAAAAACTTTAGTTGAGCGCGGAGCGGAGTGAACACACTCGGTCTCACGCACTGATGCTAGCAGAGTTCGGCACCTCATAGACAGGGCGGAGCAAAATTTTTTTTAAAACAAGCGGAGGAAAGATACATGGCGGAGGCAGAGAAATCCGTAATCAAGTAATCGTCTCCCCTGCTGGGTCTTAGTGCTTACTGGTATAATCAACATCCATGCACACGTGTACTGTTTACTATAACACTGTGACCACGTGTGTGTGTAAAACGTATTTTATTTTGTGTCTGTATGCGTCTGTGTACAGCGCGCGTGTACAGCAAAACACGTATACAGACAAGTCTCATTAGGGACGTTAAAAATCTATGTTCTCTCTCTGCTCAAGACTCAGCCTGCTCTTTGCCTGCTGTGTGTATGTCTGTGTGCGCGCGCGCGCCATTGGACACCGTGCCACACACACAGACACACAAACACACAGACCCCTCCTACTTTCACCTTCACAGACACACACACACACACACTCTTTCTCTTTGCTCTACACAGAAACACTGCTCTGTCGCGATTCTTTTCAAAGGTAAAGTGCAGGTAATTTTTTTTTATTTTTACTTTGTGAAAATGGCAGTGATTCCATTAGTGTTTTTAATTACATTTGGTTTCCGAGTGATTTGGAACATAAGCCCGCTTCCGGAACGAATTATGCTCTGCACTGTATATATTTGGCAGATGTAAAGCATACATGTCTATGTTTTTTGTGTTAGTCCATTTTTATTTTATTATTATTATAACTGCTCAAGGAGCAACATGTTTGTGCACTTTCTAAAGATTTAAGTTCTGTTTTTGAATTAAGGGTTGGAAATGAGTGCTTTTCTTGGGTTTTTTGTTTTTATCCGATTAATTGGGGGGGGGGGGTTGATTTGATTTATATTGCGATTAAGTATCTCTTTTGTTAAAATTTTAAGACCTTGAACCTTCCAAAAAGAAAAGCTGTCATAACTCAAAAATTTTATTTAACAGATTCAAAACTGAATTGAACATAATTAAATGTAGCCTATTCCTTATATCATTAGTTTTCTCACAGTGAAAGTATTGGCATGGCCATCACAAAGTCCTGAGCTGGATCCCATTAAATATTTGAATTTGCTTTCACAACAGGAAATGATTTATTTGTACCATGCCCAGGAATGAGTACTGTACCCGAAACCTTCTCTTTAAGCAGACTCGGGGATGGTTCCCAACCCCAAAACGATTGTGTTCTAAGTGAGCAAAATTAACAAGTGTTCTCAGAAACGATCGCAGGGGCCCAAATGTGAAACCACCCTTAGTGTGTCTAAGCAAGGAGGCCCATAAACCTGACTAAGTTACACATCAGTTCTGTCAGGAGGAATAAACAAAAAAATCCAGCAAAGGGAAGAGCTGTAGAAATTTCACAGAAATTTGGCTTGGAAGCCATGTTGATTTGATTCCCTATGGCGATAAGTTTTCTACTAAACCAAAAATCGGAAGTGATATGGTGTTGACTGCTTGGCCAGAAGTGTCTGAGGTATGCCACACCCCTGATGAATCAAAATAAAGTCAACAGGATTTGGTACAATAGCTAAAGCTGGGGGAAAGCGAGGACAGTATGAATGAAGTTGCACAACTCAGAGAAGAACCATGCTTTCTTCTATCAAGCCTCTTCTGTAGAACAATCCACACCCTCAGTGGCAGGATATATACTTGCTAAAGAGTATTTTATTGGTCGAACACAAGGTCTATACTAGGGCTTCAACTCCTGACCCTGATCCAGACCACGCAGCACGCCAATCCGGACCTAGCCCACCCTCAAATTAGGAACACAATAATACAGTGTAATAAAGTGTATGTTTCAAGCATTTTCCATGCGCGTCTACGCCGCAGTGAGATGAAACTTTTTACTAACAATTCAGATTGCCAGAGGTGCACTGCAGGTCATGTGCGCACGGTCACTTAGTAACAGCAGACGTCACAGAAGTGCAAGCTCCAGAGCGCTTGGAAAGAAGGAGAAAGTGACGCAGCTGGTGTTTTACATTATTTTTTAAACACGACATGTGATCGGCCCTTTAAGGCATCGTGTATCAAATGATTTTGTTATTACAGTGTCTTTTTATGTTGTTTCTTAAGGTCAGTTTGTTTAATCAGTTTATTCATGCTTCAAAACAAATACACTTTGATTATTTAATTTGTAAAATTATAATGTTGAAAGTTGGAACTGTTCAAGTTCACAAATAACTTTTTACAGGAAAACAGTACTATTACTTTTGCTCTCACTTGGACGCATTTTGAATCTTTCTGACACTTGAATGCAAGTTGCTTTAGAGTTGCTTTGGTTTACGCATCTGATTGCAGTCAAACAGTGGCATTTTTCCCCACTAGGTTTAAATGTAATGTATCTTTCCCCAGACCCTCTTAAACAAGAATGTATGTTGCTTATAAATTAAAAGCAGGTTTAATAAAAAAGTAATTTGCTTATAAAAAATATCGTTCTGGAATTTGACCTTGAATAGAAATCAGATCCAGAACCTTTGAATATTAAGTTGGTGAGCCCCTGGTCTATACAGTAGAAGCGTCAAAAACATTTGTCTCCTGATTTCACAATTAGTTAGTGTATTAGTATTATTTAACTTGAACATTAACATTTATTTAGGACTTGAACATAAACATTGATGCCACATTGGTAGAATTCAAGTTCCATACAATTAGCTATGTACAAAAAAGGAAAAAGCTATAATAATAAACGAAAAGTCAAAATAAGTGACTAGATAAACAAAATAAGTAATTATAATAAGGTATAATTAAAAAATAATAAAGGTATTAGGAAGGAAATACTTATATTTACATAATCATTATCTTGTATAAATATCGACTAACTTTAATACTTCTCTCTTTCTTAGCTAACTACATGTCTGCAATTTAGTTATACATTGGAGTTTATTCGACTTAAACTCTTTATTGTTATCATATTAATATAACAGCCAAGTTTTTAAAGCTTCTCAATTTTATACATTCATGTCATTACTCTAATAACAGAACGTACTGCGTTGGTGAAACTAAACTAGCTAACTAAACAAAGCTTAATAAACGCTAGCAAACAAACGCTAACTATTTAGCCGGTGTCGTACCTTATCCTGTATCACACTACGCAGCCTGCATCCCGAGGAACCTTAGGTAGCTTCTCAAGGCGCCTGCTTAAAATAGTTGCACTTCTACATTGACTAACCTATTTTAGGCAAGACAGAAATAATTCGCCGACTATTGGCAGAAATAATAGGTTTTAAACAAGCAAGTTAAAAAAAACTGAAGGTCAAGCTTCGAGCACATTAAACATCTACATAAAATGTTAGCAGCCGGTTCTGGGTCCTCAGGTTCATCCGAAGTGAGTGTGATCGAATAAACGAAAGGAAGTCAAGATTTACAGGAAGTGCAGGGTTTGGTGCCACACCTCCTAGCCGGCTAAGCTAACAGTTTCGAGCTAGTTAGGGTTGAATAAAATAAATCCAAATGTATTTCAGCTCCCTTGTTTTGCGCGACATGTTTTGAAATCATACTTTCTACAGCCTAAGTCGTATACACCAGGTTCAGTAGAGATACACTTGTGATTTAAGTGCTAAGTATACTGTACTTTCACACACGGTATCATAAGAACTGTGTAGTTTCGGTTAAGTTTAGTGACGTTAATCCTACCTGTTGTGTTTAAAAAGAATAAACAGTTGATTTGTTGAATTCAAAGTTGTAGCTCCTGGATGTTTGTCCTCCGAATAATCCTTCGAAACGCTCAGGCTAAAAGACGGAAGTTTTTTTTTTTTTTTTAGCCCAAAATCCACAAAATCTAGGTGAGGTTTTTCTGCGTTCAGCAGCAGATGATTGGCAAAAAGGAGTTGTAGTCTTTTCACAGTGTGATACTAACAGGAAAGATGCGCCGCGTGTCAAAAAAGGAACTACATTTCCCATTAAGCTCTCGTGACTGACGGTTGGCAGTTCGGAACTCCAAGAACTGTTTTCCGGTTTTATAAATAACAATTAATATCTTTTTAATCTTCGTATTTTCTTACTGTATATAAGCAGTATTATATAATATCATACAATTATAATAAATGACATACAATTTGGTGAGAAATTGTAAATTCTGTGGTGGGATAGGATTGATCCAATCGTGGACGAGATGGCGAAAGTGGGTGGAGCCACTGCTGAGTATTTATATTTTTATATATACAGCAGAGCCACCTGCCTCCGTGATCAGAGAGAGAGAGAGAGAGAGAAATCTGCATTCATTTCAGCTTCATCATCTTTATAAACACGGTAAGGGTAACTACAAATTATTAAAATACCTACAGAAGCTGTGATTAAGATATGAAACAGACCTGCACGATTGGTAACCTGATGGTGTGTGTGTGTGTGTCTGTGTGTGTGTCTGTGTGTGTGCAGATGTTACAGTAAACGATAAACAACACTTTACCTGAGATCATGATTAAGATCTTGACTTTATTTGAAGTCATTAATCATTTTTTCATGAATGTACTGAAGCAAGGTGTGTATGCATATATATATATACACACACACACACACATATATATATATATATATATATATATATATATATATATATATATACATATATACTTTACCTTTAATAGTAATATAAACATATATAAACTTGATAAAAACACATGCAACAATGAAGCACTGTAGTTGGCCAAGTGTCCAAAAAGTACAGATGCTATTAATTTATCAGTTGATTTTATTTATTATTGTAAACATTCTATTTATGCTCAACGAGAGTTGAAAGTCCTGTGTTATTTTATTTTATTCTAATTTTTTTTTTTTACTTGAGTGGTGGAGAAAAATAGTGATTAACATTTTAGCAAGAATATACAGTATATACATATACAGCCCTGCCTACTAGACGGTACCTGCGGCTCCACCGCCCACATGCGGATTGAAACGCCTGCGTGCTTCCATTACCTGCAAATGGAGTTTAAGGTCAACTTGCTGCTGCTCCTCACGCTGCACCAATGTTCTGCCAGCACTTGCAGTACATATGCCTGACGTATGCGCTATTGCAGTTGACGCTCTCCAGTCTGATCCGGGGTGTCGGTAGCCCTGAGCTCGGCCTGACATACCTGTTTTCGCTGTAGACCGCGATGTCTACTGTTACAGTCAGTGAGGAACGCCTGTGACATGCTCATATTATCGAGTTTTACGTCATATTCTGAGCGTTCCAAACACCGCCCGCCAACATTAATGTTTGAATGTATTTTTTTAAGCATTAACACATTAACATTAACACAGGCAGCATCGTGCCAATCCATCGCATCATGCACACACCACACATTGGAAATGCCAATTAACCTAATCTGGACTGTGGGAGGAAACCAGAGTACCCGGAGGAAACTCGCCAAACATGGGGAGAACATGCAAACTCATCACACCCAGAACCGAGGAGGGAATCGAACCCTCAACCCGGAGGTGCAAGGCCACCGTGCTAACCACTAAGCCACTGTGCTGCCTGGTATAGAAAATGAGTGAGTAAAATAACACTTAACTAAAACATTATATAATACTGCAGAATTTCTTAAATTGTTTGCATGCTGTGTTTTATTATACAGAACAAAGTAAAACTAGGCTGCTTGTAGGCCTTACTTTCACACTGCAGTCCCTCTATCCCCAAACTCCATGTCACTTACTCCCTCTTCCTCTCTCTCGCTCTGTCTGAGCTGATCTCAGTGTTTCTTAAGCAGAAGAAACACAAACCTGTCATTTCAAATGGCCGCACTAAGAGAGGACAGAACATCTTTTACAAATCTTATTTACAGAAGCATGAAACAAGATTTTCTGGTAACGGCACGTTCACGCCTGTGTCCGCGCAAATCATCTTCCTCTCTGATTCCACGATGGCGTTATCCAATCCAATACATTCAATACCGAGATATAACATCGTTATATAACACAACGTTCCCTGTTTCCTTGGCATGAAGGAAATAAATGACTTTATTGTCATAAAAAAAAAAACTTGGAAGAAACACTAGCAGTGACTTGTATTAGCCAGTGCACAATAGACAAATGCAGTATGGGTAAATAAATGGAAAAAATGAGGGGGAATGGAAGGAGTGGTGAAAAAAGAAAAGTAGGAAAGAAAAAGAATGAATGGAATAGAGGAACAGAGTGGAGTAAGGGCAATAGGAAACACTGACAACAGTGATGGTGGGAGAGGTGTAGCAGAAAAGAAGCAGAAGAAAATTTTAATAATAAGTGAGACGAATTTAAAGGTAGGAAAATTAGTTGAAGAAACTGAGAAGTGAATAGAAAAAAATGTATGATGGTTTTAATTCCATAATTTAAAGCATATCTTGCTAAGTATTTTCCTAGCATTGCACATTCCAAAGTGTTTTATTTCTCTCGTAACACTGCAATATGCAAACATTACAAATGTTTATGTAACGAATAATTGTAGCATTCGAACATCTCTAAAGCAAGTTACTTCCTGTTATCACTTACATTACTTAAAAGAAAAAGTTAATAGTTAAAAATGAGGTTTAGTGTTTACCATGTTACCATGGACTGGGAGGCCTCAACAACAAATTATGTATATATATAACCAAGAAGGCCATTTATAATCAACATATTAATACATATACGTGATTTGCCTTGGAGCCAACCTACAGTTATAAAATTATATCAGCATCTTCTGATCAGAAACAGCACGTTGGTAAAATAGTATTATACAAGACTGATATAATATTCAAAATAATATAAAAGGCATGATAATTAGAGCTGTAGGTCATTTGTTGGTCGATTAATTTTTGTCAAATCAATGACTTACTGTTCGATTCAAAATTGATTCACACTTTTAATTATTCAAGTAAAGTTTAGAACGTTACATGGTCTAGAATTAATGAGTTGATTAAATATACCCCAACTTTAGCAGAAAAAAACTATTTCCACTTTGTGCATAGTATTCCCACAATGGACCTTTCTTATGTTGTTGTTGTTAGTTTTTGGCTGCTCCTGTTGAGGGGTCGCCACAGCGGACCAATGATCCGCAGAACAACTTAGCACAGGTTTTGCGCCGGATTCCCCTCCCATTTTATCCGGGCTTGGGCCCAGCACAGGATCCAGTTGCTGGGGTTTGGGCATTGGCTGGGAAACGAGCCCGGGCCTTCAACATGGTAGGCGAGTGACCTACCACTGAGCCACCAATACCCCTTGTGTAGAGCTGTATGATTTAAGACATTTTGCAGTTGAATCAATTTTTATTGGTCCTTAAATTAAATCAATAGGCCAGTTTTTTCGACTCAGAATTGATTCACACATTTAATGTTTTTTATTCCATGGCTGGCGACAATGTTGGCTTACTGGTTAGCACTGTTGCTTTGCACCTCCAGGGTCGAGGGTTCTATTCCCACCTTGGGTCTGATTGCATGGAGTTTGCATGTTCTCCCCATGCTCGGTGGGTTTCCTCCAGGTACTCTGGTTTCCACCTACAGTCCAAAGACTTGCAGATTACGTTAATTGGCCATTGTGTGTGTGCGTTCCCTGCGATGGATTCCCAAGTTCCCAAGGGCCCAAGTTCTCTTGGGATAGGATCCAGGCCCTTGCAACCCTGTACAAGATAAGTGGTAATACAATTGTACATTTAATTGTATAAAAAAAATTACATTAAAAAATGTAATAAAATTGGCAGTCTACTATGATTTACAGCTCTTATAACAATATATACTGTATATTATGACACATAACACATGAGAGTTTGTGGTAATTGTGGTCAGACATTTACATACAGACATCTTGAACATGGATGTCTTGGCAATATTGTGATTTCTTTTTTTACTGGGATGCAAGGATTGTACAATATAAACCTTCAATTGCAAGGTTTTACAAATTGTGTTATATACTGTATACCCACCTAATTAATAACTCAGTAGTGCTGAAAGCCTTAAAATTGTATATTTGGCCAAACTTAAAGCCTCTCAACTTATTCTTAGTGATCATGATTTGTTATACCAACATGAGAAGAGTTTGTTCAACAGCACTTAGTGGATTGACCAACACACAATACAATGAGACAGTCCAAGGAGCTCCATGCAGATCTGAGAATCTGGATGGAAGATCTACAACATTTAGCAATTAATGCCTCTTGCAGCCATTTCTAAGCTATTTCATCTGCCAAGGTCTGCAAGAAGACACAAACTGTCAGCTTAGAGAAATTGGTTTGGTATGGACTGAAAGGCTGCTGTCCAAGTTCTTGGGTGTTTTTAGCTGTGTTCAAGGACTCATAACCTGCAACTGAGACCAAGCAGTGTTTCGCTCCAGAATTCATTGGCAGTCTTGATACATCATTGCTCAATGCAGAGATTCAAGACACCTGTGCCAGATGCCGCAGTGCAGCCCCAGGACTGTTAGCTCCCTCCATGTTTCATGGTAGGGACAGCGTTCTTTTCTTTGAAAGCTTAATTTGCGCCTGTGAACATACAGTTGATGTGACTTTCCAAAAAGCCCCCATTTTGTTTCATCTCTCCAGAGGACATTCTCCAAGAAGCACAGTGCCTTGTCAATATACATTTTGTCAAGTTCCAGTCTATTGCTTTCAGTAGTGGAGTCCTCCTGGTTCGTCTTTCATTAAGTCAGATTTTTTTGCTCATACTTTGACGGAAAGTGCAGTCTGACATTGATGTACTTTGATCTTGGAGTTTACCTTGAATCTTTTTGGAAGTTGTCCTTGGCTCTTTGGTCACCATTGGTATTATCATTCTCTTCAATTCAACATCAACTTTCCTCTTATATTAAGAAAACCTAGACGTCTTAATAATATTTGCAGCTGCAGTCAGAGGAATATTAAACTGCTTGGGGATGGTCTTATAGCCTTTACATTTAACTTGCTTGTCAATCATTTTCTTTCTGATCTCCCGAGACAACTCTGTCCTTTGCTTTCTCTGGTGCATGTTCAGTGGTGGTACACACCATGATTGCAAACAACAAAATAACTACTTTTCAGCATTTAAATAGGCTGACTAACTCATTGCAAAATTAAAGGCACATGTGATACTTATTACAAGACACAGTTTAGGTTACCAATCTTTTTTAGGGGTATCAACTAATTTGTCCATGCCAGTTTAATTCGATTTTTTTTTTTTTTTTTTATTCTGATGAATCACACTTCAAAAGCAATATCAGATTTTAATGAGTCTGTTCCAACTTGTGCACTCCAACTTTTGGGCGTTTTCATTAAAGATGGTCTACAATCTTTCTGCCCCAGTTCAAAAAACCACATTTACTTTAGCTGTGTTTTCACAGACATGGTCGGGGTCATATATGCCATCATTAATGCATCTTCATAAGGAAACATTTAATGCAATGTTTCAAACAGAGTTTCCTCCTTGAGAACATACACTGCAATACCAGAAGCATATGATCAATGCAGTCTTGTCTCCTAGCTTGATATTATCAGTGCTAAATTTGGGCAGCTGCCAGATGAATAAATCAATAACCATGCTTTCGAAGGGCACCTATGACATGGGTGGTAAAAAAAAAAAAAAAAAAAAAGGGACCTGACAGCAGTTTCTATGGTGATATAGAGTAGGTCTGAAATCTGTCCGAGATATATACGTCAACAGTTTGTTCCCAGTGTGTGCCCCCAGCATTGTGGCACACTCATGTGCTGGAAATTGCAAGGTTATCTGGTTATAAGGCACATAACCAGACTTTAAGGATCACTCACTTATGGTTAGTTAAAATACTCTGCAATCATGTTTCTATATAAAAGGAATAATCCTTCATTACAGCACCCCAGTGACAAGCAAATCTACAAGTCGGAACAAAATGACTGGTCTTCAAAATGTGTTGGAGGGCCTACTGAAAATTCTACTTTTAATTCCTTTTTTTTTTTTTTTTTTGTCAGATTTGGAATGCAACAATTCTCATGAAATATTGTGGAGATGATTCATGAGGTTAAAAATACCAGGTCGTGGGTGTCATAATGCGAGATGACTAGGATGTAATTGTGCCCTCGAGCCAAACAAGGCAGCAGCCCAATTAAATCCATATCCATGTACTTAAAGGTCATCTCTATGACAGATGTCCTCTGTGGGTGGCAGAGGGGGAGACTGAGGGGCTTTTAGAGGTTATATCCACTGGTAGTTAGGCCACATTTGGCAAACATTGTGGACTTTGGATAGGGAATGAAGCTGATCATTAATTAATAGAGTTCTCTAATAAATCCTGAGCTGATTGTGAGTTTTGGCATTATTTCGGTTCAGCGCTTCTCTCTTTCTCTCTTTATATTATTTTTTTTTCTTATAAAAGCGAAATAGATAGTGCACAGTCTTGATTCATAACTCTTACAAGAAATCTTTGGTTTGTAACAATCCTTTATATAAATCTAATAGCTTCCATATTTTTTCTTCAACAAGATAACCCAGGTCTCAGAGGTCCTTTATAATGAATCAAATGAGCTGGCAGAAATACTCCTTAGATATTAAATTTTTCATACCTCAAAGTCCCTTTGTCCCTATGAGACTCCTCCTCCAAAAATGTATTTTTAGTGTTTATGTAAATAAACTACTGATGAGCTACGCCCCAGAGAAGAGCAAAGATGAGGAAGAAGTCGGGGTAGGGTATCTTCTCATATGAGCTCACAATAGGGAGGAAATCTAATTTCCTTGTGTAAACCCTAGACAGTAGAAAAATGGAAAAAAGCAGGTCATTTTTTTTTTCCCTTACTCTTTTTGTTTGTACACACACACACACACACACACACACACACACACTGGAGACCCATCTAAATGTCTAAAAATAAATGAAAATACAATTTTGCATCATGTGTTTCCTCTAAACCAATTAATTTATTCATTCTTATTCTTTAACCATAATAATGTCGTTGAAAGAGATGAACAAGTGTAGACCTGCTAGCTGTTGCTGTTGGACAGTGAGGAACTACCTGGATAAGAGCTAAGCTTGAAAGGGACCATTTTAAAACTGCTACCTGTGGTACTAAAAGATTTATAGCCCTTTTTCTGCACTGTTTATTCTCCAGTGGAACACAACACTTATGTGTAGGAAGTAATGTATTGTGTAACATAGACATCTTATGGCATGAAGAAAATCCAGTGAAATGCCAGTACTCAACTCCTCTGTTTTAGAGTAGGTATTTGCTTGTTCTTTCTCTATATTTGGGTGTGGTTCTTAATTGTACAAAGTGGGTAGCCACTACTTACCATGCTTAAACTTTCAAACTTATCAAGTAGTCTGTGATGAAACCTGACGAGAAAAGTAGTTCATACCAATTCCACTAACAGTTTCCTCTCTAGTATTTCTCTAAAATCAAACTTGCACCTGGTTGGAGTGCATTTAAATATGTAACTTTAAGGCTTGCTTATCAGTAAGTAAAGTGGTATAAGTAATTCAGTAAAATCGCAAGCAGTATAGTTTGGGCGACATGGGCAGACACCCAGCGCAACATCTTGTCACAGGAGTGTGGGGAAAAAAAAAAACTATTTCAGAGTAATGTTTTAATTTTTTTATCATTCATATGCATTTTTCATGTCACCGTGTGGGTCAGTTCACCCCATTGGTGCCATGATTCAGGTTTGTGAGCATGGCAGGGGTCTGGAATAGGAAGGTCTGCCTCTCAGTTGAACGAGATGGGGAGTAAGGTAGCTAAGTGGGCATCACCTCTGGTCTCCCTACTAGCAGCCCGACAGTATGATTTTATCTTTCACAAGCTTTGATTATGGTACACAAAGTGTTGGCCAATTCATGTGTGACAATGATTCCTCATGCTCCCAGAAACACTCTTTCACAATTTGGAAATGGAAAATGCCTGTGCCATCTGGGAAGATTCCATTCCGTACATGCAGACATTGATTAAATTTATACGGTAGTCATCAGTTATGAATAAAGTGAAGCAGGGAGTATATATTGCAATGTACATAACAGTAAAGTCCAGGTCTCAGTAGGGTATTGTCACATAGTGATGCTGAGTCTAAATCTGACCAACTGAAGCAACCCTAGATCATAACACTGCTTCCAGAGGCTTATACAGTCCAGTATACATGATGGTTGCATCACTTCATGCTTTTCCCTTCTTGCTTTGGAATAGTACAGTACTCGTTAGACCACATTTCCATTGTTTCAAAGTCCAATCTTTATGCTCCCTAGCAAGTTGAAGTCTTTTTTTCTGATTAGTCTCACTAACAAATGTTGTTCTTATGGCCACACAGCTGTTTAGTTTTCATCATATGGTGTGCATATGGAAATACTCTCACTTTCACTATTAAACATAGCCATAGTTTTAACTGTTTGGTGATTTACCATGCAACTTCAAGTGTTTATCACTTTTCTTCCCCAAAGTTGACGGTTCAGAACTATCTTTCCAGGTTTTGATCATTTGTTGAAGGGTTCTTGACCCAGTTCCAGTAATTTCAGATCCTTTATTTAATTTCTTTGTCTGATGCAAATAATTTGACTCTTCTGAAATGGTGACCTCCTGACCCTTTTTAGGCCAGGGAGTATATACAGACAGTCTACCCACCCAAGGTGAAGTGTTTTAGTCTTGATTTAAAACTCGGTGTGGGTGAGGTCCCGATGCTTGTTGTATTAAAAACATCTAAGGTCAAAGCAATTAGCTGCCCACTTTCGAAAAGAATTCTGAAAGAAAATTAGAAATAGGCCAAAGACAAAGGTATGCAGCAATGTCATCACTTAATGACTATGATATTATGTATGTAATAAAAGACACTTTAATAACACTCATTATTGTTAAGGGATTTTTTTATGGGGGTTGAGAGAAGTTGAGAGAAAAAAGCAGTCCTGCTCCAGCAAAAATGGCAGCAGCTTTGTCAGAGCTGGAGAACAGCCAATACTGTTAGTAAGAACATATGCCGGAATGTTGATCTCTGCAAAAGAATGGCACCTATAGCTAGATTTGGAAAGTAGTTCATGTTCTTGTAACACAACACATTCCCAATATTGAGATCATTCACCACCTCACCATAGTCTGAATCCATTCGGCAAGTCATCCTTGGAGTTTCCAGGGAAGATTACTTTGATAAGGCCTTTGAAAGGAAACTCGCCAAGTACAGGGGCTGGTCCATGTTTGCAAGCAAGTTAGTTAGTGGGCAAGGTGCTAAGCACTCAAAGTCACTTTCAGGGTCTTCACGGCAAGTTCTTCCTGGTCATTCTTTTTCTGTATCCCAGAGAATTCTGCATCTCAGAGAGATTGTGTCCAGAGTTTGAAATCGTATTTAAGTGGGTAGAGCATCCAGACTGACCTACATCTTTGGGAATCTAATCTGAAACTGATTTCAAACCAATTCAGGATGTGGTTCAGATTTGATTTTCAAAAATCTGATTCAATGTGTTGTTTCTTCTTGTTGTTGTTGTTTTCCCAAAAAATGCGATTTGCGCTGGCAGTATACAGTGCATCCGGAAAGTATTCACCGCTCATCACTTTTTACACATTTTGTTATGTCACAGCCTTATTCTAAAATGGATTAAATTCATTTTTTTCCTCGGAATTCTACACACAACACCCCATAATGACAACATGAAAATAGTTTACTTGAGATTTTTGCAAATTTATTTTAAAAAAAATAATTGAGAAAGCACATGTACATAAGTATTCACAGCCTTTGCCATGAAGCTCAAAATTGAGCTCAGGCGCATCCTGTT
>JAOVVA010000033.1:7925697-7956512 GCA_028565275.1 Leiocassis micropogon
CAGCTAAAACAATGTAGCATTCAGAGAGTCATTATGGACATTAAAATGAACTGATGGTACTTTAGTTGTAAAAAAAAATCAAATTAAAGCGCAATCGGAGAGGAGCTTAAAAAAAAGACAACTACTCCATGATCTGCTCACGTGCGCCCCCTCATAATTTCCACCATTTCACACTCTTTTTATACAGTTATTACGGGTCCCAGACACAGTTTGCAAGCATGCTGATTGTTAATGCATTGAGAGTGTATATTGCAGAGACACCAAGCCACGTTTTATACTGTCCTCAGTGTACAGTATAAACCGTCAGGGGACTCAATTTCAGCAAAGTGAGCAGGGTCCCACTGCAAATATTTTTCCGGCAAATTTGTTTTCAAGATACTAAATGTCACATTTTGTCTTTATTCCACCTGATTTCTCTTTCAGCTGCCGTCCAGTCGATTCCGATTTACATCATGGCATCAGATTGAGGAATCTGATGTTTGTGGAGATCAGCTAGCCTGCCCAAGAGTCAGAGAGGGTGAGAGCTCTAATCCTTTTAATTCTCTATAGATCAATCATAACATTGATTATCTTGTTAAAATGGCACCTGTCTAAGGGAGAGGGATATGTTAGGTATTAGAAGAGAGGGGGATGTTTTGTATAAGTTGATGTGTAGCTGAAGGATCTGAGTGAATTCGGCAAGGATTAAACCCTGCTGGCTAAACGATCAGGTCAGAGGATATCGAAAAACAGCAGGTCTTGTGGTATACTGTATTTCTGGTATGCAATGGTTAGTACCTACCAAAAGTGGTCCGAGAAAGAACACTGAGAGCCGCAAAGTAGGCTACAGATTATAGCAGGTGTTGTAGTTTTGACAGTTTTTTAGCTGTCAAAATGCTCTGCACCATTACATCATCATTAACCCATACAAGAGCTTTTACATACTAATGAATAGTTTTACAGATGACAGCTCATCACAAGGATGGGTTTATTTGTGTCGTTAATATTGTGTTGTTTTCCCATGAATTGATTGAGGCTTAAAAATTTGAGACAGGCAGGGTATTTCTTACAACCTGAGATTGATAAGCCACACAATGACCTACAAAAAGCATCTCAAGGCAGGTGCAGATGATGACAGATGATCAGGTCGGTGATTAGTATACTGGCGATGCTTTCCAGCCAGTCACAGTAAAACATTTGTTCCCATTTCTCCATTTCTTTAATTTAATCTACATCATGTAATTTAATTTAATATAAAGACATAAAGGGTGGCTCAAGACTTTGTACTGTTTAATATATTCTATTTAATATGTTATTATAAGATAATATAATAATAGTTATTATAAGATAATATAATAAGGACCTTATTAAACAGGGCCTGCAGAAGATGACCATGCCTCTAGGAATCAGCAGATCTTTAACAGGAATAGCAGGAGGAAGAGGGAGCAACATGACAATCAAACATGGGAGGAGAGGCTGCAGGAGAATTGGGAAAACTGTACGGTGAGATGTTTAACACACACACACACACACACACACACATACTTTATTCCGCTCTGAATATGTGCTTTGGCTCTTTTTAGCAGTTAGAAAAAAAGGCACAAAGAATAAATTTATGGGAGAAGATGGAACTTTCTCAAGATAAATAAAAACGCAAAACAGGTTCTATTTCTCATGACATGGATGTGCACAAACTTTTTTTATAACTATATATTCATGCACTCAAATACTAAAAACTTTCTTTATTTAGCATTTTCGTTATTCAGTTTTAGATATAAAAATCATTACTATAAAACAGTTAGTTGAGGCAGAGTAATCAGATTGGACATTCCATGAGTGGTGATAAAGAGCATAACATCACTGGGGTGTTTGACTATATGTTTCACTCTGCATCACAGGTGTTCTAACGATTGTTAATTACACTAATTGTCAGCCGCCTGCTCAACACTACAGTAGTTCCGCCAGTCGCAGAAAGATATGTGTTGGCAGAGCAAAATAAGTGGTTAAATTAACAAATCATAATCTGTTGTATAAAAGAAATATTACTCTCATGATCACGTACAACATGGCTGTGATATCTGCGACCACATCACAGCCATGTTGATATTCAGTACAACAGCATTCCCTCTTTTGTGATACTGCTCGATTATATCATCATTTATTTATATGTGGCTTTATTTTATTGATGCCTTATTTTCATTTTATTTACTTGATGCTATTAGCAGAGCTGCCAACATTCATATGATGCTGCATGGTATCTCTTAATGAAATCAAAAAAGTTCAAAAAAAGTCTTTGAGAAGCGCTTAGGTGTTATGTAACTTCTCCACTATTACAGATAAATAGAGACAACCACTGAATCTTCACCCTTTCTACCCATTTATCATTAATATTCCTTTGGCCTGTCCTCTCATCTCAACCGCTTGCAAGTTGCAGGGTGATATATTTTTTTTAATGTCAGGATAAATGGAGAATATTTTGAGTTCATCAGTGTGATTGATTGTCTAATTACACAACTGTCAAGTGGTGAGATATACTGTATTAGGCAGAATGTGAGCAGTCAGGTCTCAAAGTTGATATGGGCAAACAGGAAAAATGGGCAAGCATAAGGATGTGAGTGATTCTGACACGAGCCAAATTGTGATGAGTCTAAATGACAGTGTGATGCTCTGGGCAATGTCATGCTGGGAAACCTTGGGTCCTGGCATTTATGTGGATGTCACTTCGAGACATACCACTTAGCTGAAGTTTATGGCAGAGGTAGTCCCTAAGCACATGATATATTTTAGCAGGATAATGCCACAATGCCGAGGAAATTGAGAAACATGACAAAGTGTGACATGGCTTTTATTATTATAGCAGATTGGTGTATAATTAACATCATTTAATTATATGCCTTAGAGATGCCACTGTTTAAAATAGAGGAAAACGCAAACAAAATGCAAGGATTTGATTTGTTTATGAGAGAAAGAATGGATGAGTATAAAGGATAGAAAGAGCTGCTGTTCTGTACATGATTAACAGTGATCAATGATCAATATATCAGTTAAATATCAAAAATCCACTGTTATTTTATTTACTGTTTATTGCAGTTTGTTTTTTTTTACTTTTACCCCTTACCTGTTCTCCTCAGGGTCTGCATGTCCATATTAATCCTTAGATTGCATGAAAAATGAATAGTATACTGAACTGCTGTTAGGATATTTTAAAGAAAGTATGATGAAAATATTAGGCATACACATGCACAGGCATACAGGAGTTGTAGTCCCTCCACATCTTTAGGTAGCACATCTGTCTGCAGTACGCTTACCTCATCACTTTTTGCAAGAGGTTGACATTAAATGTTCTTTGTCATTTTATAGCATTTCCACCAACATTAGCTTAAGATGACTTAAAAATTTAGGTTTGAATATTTCCTTATCATGTAATACTACTTAATGCCTTGGTGCTGTCTAATGTTTATTGTGTTATGTACAGTAATTAGAGTCTACAGAAAACATCACTGAGATACACAGTTTAGTTAGTGGTCATTTTCTATACCTTCTAAGGTTCTCCTGTCATGGTTCAATTCGATTTCGTCTATAGGAACTGAATCTTTCCTACCAGGATCTGGGAGATGCGTATCAGCTGGAAAATTTCAGACGCATCCTGAGAAGGCTTATCAGAGTAGAGCGCCTTCAGCTGGTGGACAATGCACTGTGTGACCTCAGTTTCATCCGACTGCCAAGGTGTGTGCGATTGTAAAATGATTCATTCGACTTCCATGGAATTCTGTCTTGTTTCACCTTACTTTGTATTTTTTCTGGTCAGAGGTCAGAAATCATGACGTCTAGTCAAACGCACCGTATGGTTGCGTGTTGATGGTAACTTGGTCAGTGTTTTCTTTAGTATCCTGGCATTCAGCAGGTGGGGAATGTGTATCCTGTACCTAGACTCGCAGGGAAACACAGTACACGCATACATACTGTATAGCACAAAAAAGGACAACTATGTAAAACAACATGGGCAAAGTTTGAATTAAACATTGAGAATTAGTAAGTTGGGAAATAGCTGAATGGAAAAAATTAATGAAATCATATCGTACATGCATTTTGCCCACAGTCGATATACAGTACAGTAAGTGCTCATTTTATCTTCTGTAGATGTAAAAGCCTGAACCTGCACAGGAATCACTTGAAGTCTCTCGCTCAGCTGCCAAAGATTCCTGCAATTGAGCACCTGTGTGTGTCTGAGAACAACATCAGCAGCCTGGCAGAACTGAAGTTGCTGGAACACACACCGCTGCACACACTTACCCTCAGACATAACCCCTGTGAGTTCTTGGAGGACTACCGCTCACGGTAAGAAAAGGGAACTTTTGTTAATGCTCCAGTAGTTTTACACAATAATCCTGTTTCCTCATGTTTCATTTGAGAAGATTTATTCCCTATTATTGCATTGACAAGTAAAGAAAAAAAAAGGCTGTTAATGGAAAATAATCAATTATCACTCAAAGCATTTTTTTATGAAATGTCCCAAATTGTAACATATTATATCTACATTTGATGAAACACCTGCAACACTTGTTAGTCCATATTAGGACATTATAGAAGCTAGAAGCACTGTGCACAAAGCAAGGTCCATTAGGACCTTTGCCAAGGTTGGAGTAAAAGAACTCAAGTGACCTGCACACAGACCAGTGTCTGACCTTACAAATGCTCTTGTGGCTGAGGAGAGGAGACGAGTGTAGGTTATTATAACAGCAAAGGGTGCCTTCATCTGGTATGGGATGTACCTGTACAATAAGCACATATTGGTGCCTACAAACTTTTGGTCATATAGTGTATAAACCTATAATTTGGCCCAGCAGCCAGAACTTTTGTCAGCACTGCTGTTATAGAAAATTAATCAACACCGTTTTACCAAAACCTATTTGACAATTCAGCAATATCATACAACAGCTCTAAAATAGCCTTTTGTGGATCTTTTTATTTATACTTTTTAAGTGAAGGCAAAATGTATTGGCTAGCTTTTGGGTCATCATTGCGTACATTTGTTTTTTTCCAACACTATTTTTAATAGTATAATCTGATTCAGCAAGAGTGACCTCAATTATATTTCTGTCCATCTACAGTGTGTTCTTCTATTTGCCAAAACTCAAAGTCCTGGATGGCATCCCTAAGCTGCCAGAAGATTTGGTGCCTCCATTCCCAGAATCCTCCAGGCTTTGCATCATTCTGTGACATTGGCAAGTCTTAAGACAGGATATCCAGCCTAATGGACAGAAAGCAGCAAAAAGCCATGCTCTATTTTGTTGTACTGTACAAGCAATGATAATGTTTGTAAAGTTTGTATTGCAAATTAAAGAAATCTATTTTTTCTTATTGTCTGCATCCTGTCAAAGTAATTACATCAGTATCATGTGTTAGTCAACAAGAGACAACAAGCAAATCATGTGAGCATGATGTTCTGATAGATTCTGGCTTTCTATGAATATATTAACATTATAGTCATAATATCCACATCAGAGCCCTGTGTCCCAGTCAATGCTGATAATTTTACACTAATTGGTCTGTTTCCTCTTGTTGAATTTTACTTAATAATGATCCTATGCATAAAAAAGAAATCTAGAAAACAAGATGTGTTTCACTTAAACATGTGGAAATTTCTTGCTAAAAAAACATAAAACAGATTTTTTTTTTATTAACAAATTAGTTTTCTGCATTTCTGCATCTTGTGCAGCAACCTCATTTCCCTTCTCGTCTGTTCCAACCACTCAGCATTCAGCATCACCAGTATACAGTAGTAATCACGGCCTGATCATCTGTTATCATCTGCACCTGTACAGTATATCACTGGTTCATGTCTTAATTTGGATGTCATTTTATGATTCACTGGCTGAAGTACCTGTAAGAGGAAAAGAATTTGTAGAAATAGTTAAAAGGTTAAAGCTTTCAAATGAGCTGATCAGCTTTAATTTATTCAGGAACATTATTATTTCAGGCTGAAACCCCTGTATGTCTGCCTGCACCAAACATGAACACCTTATTTTTTTGAGAGACAAACATTCGAGCAAATAGAGTAATTCAGTAAGACTGCAAAACTATTTCTAAGACTACATTAAAAATACAGAAGGGCTGGCTTTTTGGGAGCAAAATATGAAGAATCGCCTCAAGAATTTTGCACAGTATGACATGAAAATTATTTGTATTATTATTATTATTTATTTATTTTTTATTTTTTAATGCCAGAAATGTATATAAATAAATTTTCTATTTATTTAACGTTCACATGTTAAGTCTCCGAGCTTTCCCAAAGTGTTTGTTAGTGCTTCAACTGAAATACACTTTAAATAATGCATTGTTTTCAAACTTAAACTCCCTTTATAACAATCCGCCTTGAAATGGTACGACGGAGTATTAGGGCAAATACAAAAATGAAAAAAATTACAGATTAACTGGAGACACATCAGAGTGCACAATAGTTCCGCTGTAAAATATGCATGAAACAGGAAGAAAGATGTTTTAACTTGATGTGACCTTCAACCTTTTGTTTCGATCCATTTCAAGATCTAACCAGTTTATCTGCTAGTAATTATAATTATGATTCCATAGAAGTCAAACAATTCATTCAGAAAATATTTTGTTAATGATAATTTCTGATGGAGTAATCGCAGAAGACCAGAGAGCATTAATAAAGCATCCTGAAGAGAAAGATCTGATCTCTGATCTCCACAGCAAAAAATAAAATAAAACAGCACAACAATGGTCTCATATTTTAAAGTGTGTATTGGTGTTTTTTTGACATGGTGTTTGTATGTTTTGTGTACATGGTGCTTGTGATGCTTGGTGGCGTTCAGTGCTGCATTTTTTTTTTTAAACATCTTGTTTCATGTGGTGTCCAAGGGGTAACCTCTGGCTCTGAAAAAATTAGGCCATTTCAAATGTGCCAAAATGTGTAGTTCTTTGAATGACCACTAGAGGCTATCTCCAAAACTCAATCCTTTACACCTCCACCTTTTTTTTCATGTCCATAGCTGGACTTTCCACTCATGGCAACTGTACCAGAGTGAATTTTCATGCAACGTAGGTGTCAAACCACTAGCTGTCTGCTATGCATCACTTTAGCTAACCAGCTAACTGGAATCGTAGTTTAACTGAATACTGTCTAGGAAATATAAGAGTTGACACAGGATGACATGTAGGGTGTGGATGACAGTTCAATCAAATGCAAAGTAATGTTAGCATATAAGTTAATGTTAGCCAAATTCGCATTTTAGCTAATATAAAGCTAAGCTAGCTAGCTTGTGGGAATTAAGGCAATTTGCAATGTTCCAACTGTTCGTTCCACCCATCAAATAATAACTGCGGTTTAGGCAAAGTCAGATCCTGCAAAGATGACAACGAACAGAGCTCCAACATTTAAGCCTCAAAACCACTCTATGGAAAACCTATTGGTGATGCGATAGAGAGTTTATTCAGTCTCTGTTGGTGTTCAATGGAGTTCTCCATTACCATCTATGGGGGACATAAACCATGACCCCGAATGTACATTTGAATCAATAAAGAAATATATATATTATTATTAGTAGTAGTAGTATTATTATTATTATTATTATTATAAGAATATGAAGAAGTTTTAAATATCTTAAATGCTAGACCTCACAGAAAGAAGCTCAAAACATTATCCTTGCTGTTTAAAAGTGTTTAAACCACTCCACACAATTGAGCAGTGTGCCTTTCATGACAGCAGCTCATCCTTTCAACGGCGCTTCATTAATTCATACGCACTTTAGAGAAAATTCCGTATCGATATCAGTTCCACGGAAACACAAGCCAAGGACCCGGGACAATTTAGGACACCGAAGACGCTGAGAGTAAGGATATACACCTCCACTTCCACACACTTCTATTTTCTCTTCACAAAAAAAAAAAAGGTCAAGATGATGAACATGTTTTTTCATTTATTTAGTATTAAAGCAGCAGAGGTGTTTGGAAGTTCAGCAACAGATGGAAGTATATGTTAGCCCAAGCCCTCCCTGGTTGGTATTTGAAAGGATAACCAGGGATATACTCACTCACTCACTCATTGTCTATACCGCTTTATCCTGTATTCAGGGTCGCGGGGACCTGGAGCCTATCCCAGGAGACTTGGGGCACGAGGCGGGGTACACCCTGGACAGGGTGCCAATCCATCGCAGGGCACACACGCATACACACACTCACACACTGCGCCCATTTTTGGGAACACCAATTAGCCTAATCTGCAGGTCTTTGGACTATGGGAGGAAACCGGAGTACCCGGAAGAAACCCACCAAGCAAAATGCAAACTCCATGCACACAGAGACGGGAATCGAACCGGACCCTGGAGGTGCAAGGCGACAGTGCTAACCACTACACCACCGTGCCGCCCAGGGATATACTGTACCAGCTAAATATTAATATACATTGTAACAAATGCAGAAATAGACAGACTTGTGTATATGCTGAATACAATAACACTGAGCATTTTTTAATGTTACATGCAGAGATTGTTCTGGGCCAACTCCAGTCCACTACTGACTTCAGGTGATCCCAAAGACGAAGGTCAGGTGGTGTTAAGCCGGATTCTATGGCCATCTTCTATTGTTAATTTTGAAGCCATATGGGGGGCAAAATGAAAAAGAAATATATTGAAGAATTTCTTGCGAATGGTTCCAGACTGTTTGAGCCATCGATGTAACCATATGTCTGTTTATCGACTGAGCTAAAGCATTATTAAAGCATTCATTTAAAATGTAAGAAGTGCTACTTCCTTTATTGCTAATGCAGGCAAGTTCATTTGATGGTCACTTCACATCAGACCCTTTTGAGTTATGACTGGGCGTTTTCTTTGGTTTTGAGTTCTGACCTTTTAGTAGGGTGCAGCAATAAAATAAAGTTAAATAATTAGAATCTATCTGGACTGATTTGTAGAGGCATTTTCCCTTAAAGGTGCCAAATGGAACTTAAACTATGCCAGCAAAAACAAACCTGGCTTTTCTTTTAATTTGTCATTCCTTTGTACGTATGCAGGTACAGAATATAATCTGATATAAATATAAATATAATATAGCCATAAACTATTCATGACTGATCAAGTAATTCCTTCAATTCAGAAACACTGATGACGGTCGATCATTCAGATCTATAAGAAAGGAGTTTTAAGGAACCGGAACTGTTGAGTTTTTCCTTGCCACCTTCACCTCTAGCCTTTGGAAAGAAATGAGTACACTTTCTCTTCACATAAAGTGTCTTGTTTTAATACAGTGTATTAAATACATTAACCTTGACCAAAAAGATTGTTCTTGCAATATCAGTATAACAAATGTGGTGGATTCATGGGGCAAAAATCCTTTTTGTCAGCAAGGGGGGAAATTTTCTTCATAAAACAGAAATAATTATACTTGATAAAATAAATACAATAATTGGTAGTGACACGTTTAAAAGCCCAAATATAGAACATTTTTACAAAACAGTAACTTAACAGCAAAAAAAGAGTAGTTATTATGAGATTAGGCAGCGTAGTTTCAGAATAAGGTTCAAATATCTGTGCACAGTTATCTCGCACGTACCTTAAGTGTTATGTTATCTATTACAAAACTGTGATTATCTTCCCATGTGATCAAAATGGCATCTAACACGTGCTACACTGTGATACACTGGGCAGAATTTATGCACATCCAGAAAGCAGCATGTAGAAAATGCTTCTTATTTTGGACTTATTTAAAGAAGCACTACAGAACTGTCACTCTGATTAAGGAATACTTCTCTTGTGATGCATTTTTTAATATTCATATTATCCTGTAATATTGCGCATACATTTTTGTTGTGCTCCTGTCGTTAGTGTAATATAACCGAAGCAAAACGTTTGTGTGAAACTAAAGACAGAATTAAAAATTCTATGTAAACATTCCTTTAGCCAAGATATGTTTGCCGTCTAAAGTTTGCAAGGCTAATAACAATGAAAGCGTACTGTTCAGTCTCTTTTTCATTCATCTTCAGTAACACTCCAGACATAAAAGCCTGTACTGAGAAAACTGAGAAGACTGAGAGCGAGGCAGGAATACAGCCTGGACAGGACACAAATCCATCACAGGCCTGCACTTTAGCAGTGAAAAAACATCAACAGCTGTGGTGGAATATATTTTTCTCAGTACATACAGTATATTTAATTATCACCTTAAGTGATAATTGAAAAAAGGCTAGACGACCTGGCCAAACAAAAAAGGCTGTAATATTTCGTTTGACAGCCTCTAGATTTGATTACGGCACAAAATTTTGTGGCCAAGTCATGTGAAAACAATTCTTCATTCTCTCAGAATGAGTCATGCCTGTGCCTATCAAGAATCTGGAATCAGACCACATGACCTTTTCCACTGCTCCAAAGTCCAATCTTTATACTCTCTAATCATTTTATTGCCTTACCCTACCCAAAAGTGTGTGAATGCTCTTACTTTAACTATTAAACAAGCCTGTCATTTCTACTGTCGATTTTTTACGATGTGACTTCACCTGGCTTTTAAATTATCACCATTCATGAATTCTTTTTCTCCTGACCACATTTCTTCCCTTCTTTGTTGTTTTGGATTTTTCCCTGATTTTCTCCCTAATTTAGTCATGTTTAATTTCTCTGCATCACTAGGGGGCGTAACACACTCGGAGGACAGCGCTATCCGCTCCTTCCGCTTGCGTGAGCTCACAGACGCCCCTGATTGGCTGTAGAGCCGCGATTATTGTGGGAGCACGAAGTACCTCTCATCCCTCCCCCCTGAGAGAGCTCGGCCAATCAGCTCTCTCTAGACCGCCGTCTGCAAGAGGTTACAGCATCACCCGGGAACCGAACTCGCGATCTCCGGATGATAGGGCATCCTTTCTTCGTTTGATGTCGCAACATTATCCTTCCAGGTTTTAATAATGTGCTGGACAGTTCTTAACCCCAAATTCCAGTAATTCCTAATCTACTTAGTTTTTTCGTTGTTGTTGCTTGAAACATGTCAATAATTTGACCCCGCGAAGTCAAGAGAGTGACTTTTTTGCCCAGGCATTGTATAATTTAACAGAAACACTCAGTCCCCGAATTACTAAAACAAAAATAGTAAACCTGTAAGTGGCTTATGAAGCTCAGATTAATTGTTGCCAAGCATTATAAACAGCAAAAATCTATTTTATTAAGTCAATAATGACTAAATATTATTTTCTATCACATCTTCACTACACACTCACACCTCCTATGGCAACTGGGTTTAAATGGAGAGTGTGAAAAGATTTTCATTTAAACTTGCGCCGCATGATTTGATAAAAAAAATTATAAATTAAATATAAAAAAATCACATTGCGATTATTTTGACACATATTGCGACACATTTTGTATGCAAACGTATTTATCTATGCAAACGTCAAATATTTGGACAAATTATCTTATTAAAAAGATGTTTGATTGATTTTAAAAAGAAACAAAAGAAATATTTTAATTATTGGCAAACTTTACATAAATTTAAGACTATGCTTACATTACATTTATTATGTTTTACCCTTTTGTGATTCAGTAATTAAACAGGTGTGTATTGAGATTTCATACTGAGATTAAATTGTGCATAAATAATTTTCTACCTTATAAACAAAGCACAGGTGCATTATTTGGGAGGTTTTAGTAAATCAAGGCCTGAGAGTCTCATCTACAGTATGTAACGAACACACCATGAAGTTGAGCCTTTTCATTTGTTGTCCTGGGACTTGACAGCGCTATTTGCACAGTAACTGTAGTAAATGTTCAGTATAATTCAAATCCAACATAGAACACTATTGGAAATTATAAGAAAAAAAGTCCAACAGTCCAAAAGTCCATGAGAAATACAACATTCAAATTCCTATTTCAAATATCTTCAATCCAAGTGGCTCTACACTCGGTTGTAGGAGCTCCGAATATTTTCTTTATGTATATGAAATCATCCACCCAAAAAATTATTCAATACTTATAAAGATAAAATAAAAAAAATTATCAGGAGCCACATCCACCTGCCAACAATTACAAAACATTCATGTAGTGACACTAACAATACTCTTATAAAGATGAACGGTCCATTTTCAGAGACATCCAGCCATATAACAAGGTTTAAAAAATTACAAGACATGTTACATACAGAATATAAGCATATAAATATTTGATATTTTAAAAATGGCACTCTGATCATAAAGTCTCTGTCTACAGCGTTGTTCTAAAAATCTATCATTTCTGTTTAAAAACAGAACGATTTTAGCTTTCTCCATTTACAAATTAGCAAAAAAAAAAAAAAAAGGCACAGTGAACAGAAATATATTTAACCAGATCAGCAGATTTTGATCAGTCTAGTTTGTCCAGCTCGAGGGTGTCCCACCGCGAAAGAAGGCGATCATTCCAGTGGAATCGCCGCTTCAAACAGTTTAATCCTGGTACACTAATGAAAGTACACAAGGATACGGCTCACATCTCTGCCCTGTGATTGGCCTCTTCCTCTGGCTCCTCCTCTTCCTCCTCATAGTTCTCTTCTTCATTAGGTCTTCTGGCAGGCTGTTTCTCAGGCCCTGCGTCCTCCTGCTCTCTAGCGTCATCCTACACACACACACACACACACACACACACACACACACACACACACACACGTAAGCCAAAAAACATTTGAGTAAAAGATTTGAGTAAATCTTCATATATGTAATTTGTATACATATATTAAAGATATACATTCCTGATAACTGCAAGATTTCGTGATGTTACAAATAAAACATGACAAATTATGTCAGATCAAATCACAGTATAAAACAACTTACAAAAGTGTGAATTCCTCTTAAGGTATCTAATGAAGCGGAACCTCAGCATTCGGATTTAATTTGTTCTGGAGGTGAGTTCTTAAGGTGAATATTTGTATTAAATAGGAATTTACCTATAATAAATAATGTAAATGCAGATAATCTATTCCAGCCACCCAAAAATTACTAACTTTTGAACTCACACCGAAGGCAACGTTGGTATCTTGGGTTGACTTTTTCGAAACAGCTTGCAAATTCAAAAACAAGTTTTGTACGTCTCCTGGACGTACGCGCAACTTAGCCGGCGTACGGATCAGTTTGTTCGTTCGTATGACGAAAATGCTTCGTATGTTGATGCGAATTTCTTGCAAAATTTTTATTCTTGAATAAGTGCTTTAATGTATCAGGGGATTATATAGAGGAAAAAAAGGTCGTTTTTACTCTTGTAACTGTGTTCTGTTATTCTGCACAATCAACAGTCTTGGTTTGACTTGAACACCCCTCATATAAAAAAACAAAAAAAGGTAAAAAAAAGGCTTTTAGAAAAGTAAAGACAGGGAGGAGAACACTGGAGGGAGGGAGCAGTAAGCGGACACTTCAAAGAAAAAACTAATCTCCGTTTCAGCCTACTTGTCTACAGTTACACTAATAGCTTTCATGTATCTCTCTCTCACACACACACACACACACACACACACACACAGACAAGCATGCACTAAGGATACCATTCAAATCCTATAAATGAATTTCAGAGTAATTCAAATGATTTTCTATTCTTTTAAAGATATCCCAAAAGAAATGATAAATGATTCATGGAGGTATAGAAGATGTTTAACCTTCCAAAACAAAGCTAGTGACACACCGTACCTGTTCTCCATTCTCCTCTGTATAAGGATCTGCCTCTTCCTCTCCTCTTCCTCCCTGTTTTTGCTCCACAGCCAGATCTTCCTGAGCCTGAGAGGACAGAAAGAAAAGCTCAAATTTCAAGGTCGCTTATTAGGTGTGTATGTGTGTGAGAGAAAGAGATAGAGAGAAAGAAAAAGAGAGAAAGAGACCTCCTCTTCTCCATCTTCTTGATATTGCTCTTCCAAATTGTCTTCCTGCTGGTCTGGGTTTCCTGCCATCTGCACAAACACACACTTAAACTTAGCTGAATCATTTTCGTTCAACCTGCAAATTTTTATTCATCTCCACGTCTGGGTAACAAACCGTACTGCTTTATAACGTGTGGTCTCATGCACATTCGGATCGAATTCAATCACCCTTATATCTGAGCTTACTGATTTTGCAGATGATAGCTATGATGCTAATAATGGTTGAAATAGAATAATAAAGTACTAACTTGCTTTACTAACTAAGAAGAGTCAAAAATTATCTGCACTCTGATTATATTAAAGCATCTGTTGGCCGCAGTCTTTCCGTTCAAGGCTATAGTCCCCCGGTCACTGCTGTGCAGGTTCAAATGTGTTACATCAGTTTATTTGTAACTGCTGTGCAAGCAAACAACTCATGGAAGAGAATAAACAAACGCATTTGGATATCTGCGAACAAAAGTCAACCATCAGCTAGAAAATTTATTCTGGGGATTCCCAAGGGCCCGTGTTGAAACATTATCAGAAAAAATCTAAAGTGCTCATTATAGTGACATGCTTATTAAAAAGATGAAGCCTAAACTTCGGATCAAACGCAAGGGGCTATCCAAAGACAGCATCCTGCCTATAGTCCTGATCTCGCTCAATCAGACTATCACCTGTTTGGTCCCCTGAATGCCCAATGAGGACGAAGATTCACTTTTGATGAAGAAGTGAAGACACTGTAAATTCATGGCTCATTCAAGACATTTTTACTGAGGGAATATGAAAGCTTGTTGACAGATGGACAAAGTATATTGGGAAGCAAGTAGATATTTTGAAAAATGATGCATTTGTCTTTTCTAAAAGTTGATAAAAAATAAGTGCAGATACTTTTTGACTGACTTTTTTTTTTTTCTTTAAACGGGATTGCATAAGTCTTAAAGATCTTCAAAACGTGTCTGTTAATGTTCCAGCTGAAATATTATTGAAGTTCTGCACTGTTTTAACTTCAAATGTACTTCCCCTGAATGCTCCTTTGAGGAAGTGCATTTTTCTAGAGATTTTAAAAGGTTATGTTTGGGACCTTATCATGCATTTTCCATCCATTTTCAAATTTTTACAACCTGTATTTCTGATGAATCGGCTGACGCTGAAATAAACGAATCAGACGTCCCTGATACACCCTGGTCAATCCAATAAAATTCAGTTTTATTTACTGTATATAGCAGTTTTAGCAATGGTCATTGTCGCAAAGCAGCTTTACAGAATCAAACAATTATAGAAATGAGGTTAAAAAAGTGTGAGGGAAGTCATAATTTTCAGATTAGATCATAATCTGATAAAATGCATTCCACTAACCACCAGCTGTTCATCAGCATGAGCTTGCTGCTGATTCTCTTTCATTAAGTGTGGATCAGCATGTCCTGGGGCCACCGGCTCTTCTTCCTCCTCTTCCTCGTGGACCTGCTGCTCGGCTTCCTCGAACTCGTCCTCTCCTTGATTGTTGGGATCGTCTGCTGGATCGATGTCCGCCTCCATGGTTTGCTAAGTGCGTTTATAACGTGCATATGAGAACACACTACACTGTGCTGTGCATGCTTTCAACTTTACAACAGTTTACATCTATGTGAGCAACCATTCATTTGTGCTTATTATTTGTGTTTAATAGACACGCCTACCTCTTCATGATGCACTTGCTTGTCTTCCTCTTGATCCTGCACTTCCTCGTGGTTGGCATTATTCTCTTTTAAGAAGAAAGAAAAGACAATTATCACCACATTCACTGCCATTTAACATACTGGACATATACTTTCAGGTTCAGTCTTAATAGAAAACTGTAAAACTTGCTCAATTCAGGACCCCATGATCTGTGCATTTCTGCTTGCGAGAAAAGGAACTAAATACCACGGACCACAGAAGGCACACAATTTTAAAATTATTCTTTTCTTAGATTTAAAATTTCTATTTTTTAATTTTTATTCATAATCTAGGTTTGACGATAGTGGCTTTTCCATTAAATCTTTTTCTTTGTGAGTATGTATCATGCTGATGTTTAAAAACAAAAACGTAGTCACAGTAAAAGAAAAGGACAGGCACTGAACCATTAATCAATTGATCAATAAATACACACAAAGACCCAATAAATCACATCACTGTGCTGGTATGCCACACTGCTTCGCAAAAATCAGAAACAGTTGTGGCAGCAGAGGTAGCAGTTTAAGGTGGCTATAACAGTAGGGGATCACACAGCGTAAGGGTTTATCAGTGCAGTCATGTCTCTTGCACAGCGTATTGCATTGTGACATGCTGTTGTCGAGTTGTCAATCTTGTTGTCTTTTTGCTGTCTTTTGTATAGTACTTGGATGTTGTTGTTGCAGACCACAAGCACAGGTTTTTACCTGCCCTTCCTGATGCAACCCTCCCATTTTATCCAAGTTTGGGCATCCAGTGGCTGGGGTTTGGCATTGGGTGGGATTCGAACCTGGGCCTTCCACATGACAGGCAAGAAATCTTCCACTAGGCCTAAGTTAGCTAGTTAGTGTTGTTAATTTATGTTGTTAATGTAGCTATGTAGGTACGTAGCACCGTGGTCCAGGAGGTTGTTTCGTTTCACAGGGGACTGAACTGTATACGGTTAAAATGACAATAAAAGCCTACTTGTCTTGACCTGATTTGACTTGGAGGTTGTTCTAGTAAGTCCAGATCAAGGGGGTTGATAAATACAACTTACTTTTTTTGTGAGTTGTAGCCAAACCCCGGATTAAGGATGAAATGTATGAGTTGAGAGTATTAGACAGGAAAACAATTGAATCTCTATGGTAAAGTGAACAGCAAGGTCAGTGGCAATTTGTTTTTTATGTCGTGGAGGTAAACAGTGAGGACTGTCCCTGCATTAAAGGGCACTTATTATACATTATTCACTTTTTAATCATTTTTTATTTTTCGACATTCGAATGGGTCTCCAGTCTGCATTTGCATAAAAAATGTGAAAAAAAGCATTTCTTTTGTATAATCTGAGGCATAAACAAGCCATTTACATTTCCCCTCTAATGACCTCATAAAAGGAAAGCCCTTCGCCCGCTTGTTGCCCAGCTCTGCTGTTCTCTGTTGGGGTGCGGCTTGGTAGTAACTCATTTACATATACAATAAAATGGTGCGATTAAGGGAGGAGTGAAACAGAGGTATAAACAAATGCATTGTCTGAGGACTTTTTTAGCACACTCCACAAGTAAAAACCGGTATTTGCAGTGTTTTGTTAAAAAAAAATTTTATACTGTATAGGCTGAAATCACCTATTTATTTAACTATTCAGACCCTTTGTTATGACACTTGCAGTTGAACTCTGATGTATCCTACACTTATCAGTGGCCCTTGATATGCTTTCACAACTTGACTGGAGTCCACCTGTGCCTAATTAAATTCATCTGACAGAATTAGGAAAGGCGCACACTTATATAAGTTCTATATAAGGTGTCACCATAAATGGTGTATGTCAGAGAGTGAAAACAAAGCCATGGGGTCGAGAGAATAATCTCTAACCTACGAGACATGAATGTGTCAAAACATAGATCTGGAGAAGAATACAAGAAAATTTCTGCAGCACTGAAAGCACCCAAGAGTACCATGGCCTCCATCATTCTCAAATGGAAGAGATTTAAATCAAATAACAGTTTTTTCAGTTCTGGCCGCCCAACCAGACTGTGTTATCAGGGATAAAGGGTTGTGGTCAGAGAGATAACCCGAGAATCTAAGGGTCATTATAAATGAGATCCTGAGTTCCCTGGTGGAAATGGGACAGCCTTACAGAAGGACCATCAGTGCAGCACTCCACCAATCAGGACTCTTTGGCAAAGCAGCCAGACAGAAACCATTCCTCACTAAAAGTCACATGACAGCCTGCTGGGAGTTTGCCGAAAAGCACCAGAAGGAGTCTCATCCCATGTGAAGCAAAATCGAGTTATCTGATGACACAAAGATTCAATTATATAGACAGACCTCCCCAAGCCATTTGTGAAGGAAATCAAGCACTGTGCATCACCTTATTAAAACCATCGCTACCGCCAAACACAGTGGTGGCAACAGTTTATAGTTCAACAAGACAACGACCAAAAGCTTACCACCGAGAAAGCACAGGACTGGCTTCACAACAACTCCTGGGGTAACCCAGAGTCTCGACCTGAATGCAACAGAGCATCTCTGTCGAGACCAGAAAATGGCTGTGCACCCACACTGCTCGTCCAACCTAGTAAATCTTGAATAATTCTCCTAAGATGAATGGACGAAACTTCCAAAAGACAGGTGTGCCAAACATGTAGCACCTTTTACAAGACGACTTGAGGCTGTCAATGCTGCCAAATGGGTTTTAAACAAGGACTAAGAGATGGGTCTGAATACTTATGTAAATGAGAAGTGTAAAATGACTTTTAAAAAAAGAGACTTGAATCCATTTTAAAATGTGTGTGAAACATAGCAAAACGTGGAAACCCTGAAAGGTTCTGAAAACTATCCATCAGCACTGTACATCCTGAGTGTACACTAACGTCACTTACCTTCATCGTGGTGGACAGCGCCAGGCTCCATATTTGCAGACACTGATTTTTTCCTAAATGAGACAAATAATACAATAATTTGTCACCAATTTATTTTTTCATCTTCAGCAACTGCTTTGTCATGGGTATGGTCATGGTGGATCTGTAGCCTATCCCAGGAACACTTGGCAGAATACACTCTAAATGGAATAGTAAACCTTCACAGGGCTTCTCACTATATTTAATACGGAGTTCAAATCTAATTTTAAAGGCCATTCTTGTGATACTGCTCTGTGCACTAAGGTTTTTTCACTCTTTATTAAATATAATGTTTCACGGTAAGAAGATACTGCACTTGCTTATTTTAGTATTTTCATTATATCAGATTTATGGGTATTATTTATGCACAAGTATTGATATTGATGTATTCCCAATATTCATGTAAAGTGTGCAGAACCTGAGCAGTTCCTCCTGGAGCTGCTGTTCATGGTGCTGCTGCTCTTCTCTCTGTCTTCTCTCCTCCTTCTCTCTTTCTATCCGTTCACTTTCCACCCTCTCCCGCCTTTCTCTTTCCTCCCTTTCCTTTTCCAGTCGTTCTTTCTCCTCCCTCTCTCTCTCGCTCCGTTCTCTCTCCTCCCTTTCTCTTTGCAGTTCTTCCTGTCTCTGAAGCAGCTGCCGCTGTTCCTCCTCCAGCCGAGCAGCTAAACGCCGTTGCTCTTCCTGCTGCTGCTCGTAGGCAGATTTGATGTGGTTTCCTTGAGCAGCACTCACCTGGAAACACACAGAGATATCATCATCATCATCATCATCATCATCATCATTACAACAATTATCTTCACCCTGCTGTCCCATTGGCCAGTAACAACAAGTTTAGTGCAGAAAAAGATGAAAGAACCCTAAAGAAAAGAGAGCCCTGAAACCCAATTCCCTGCTCGGGATTTGTCTCGATGCAAATAACAAATGGACAGATAACGAGACAGAAACCAAAATCAGCTGACCGGCTGTGAAATGTGACTCTCTCTCTCTAATGCATTTTCATCAGGCAGATTTTGTTCTTTCTCTTCTTCTTCTTCTTCATGGTGAAGCTGTTCATGCTGTTCTGTTGTTTGAGGCTGATCCATGCCTTCATGTCTCCACTCTTCTTCCTGTGCTTCTTCCACACTTCTCTCTTCGATTTTCTGCCCCTGCTGGTCCATGATGATAAGGAAAATGGAACATTTCGGAATATGCAGAGGATCAATAGTTAGACGTCACCAAAAGGTCATTCTGAAATCTGCTATAACTATTAATATAAATGGATTTAATTTAATATAACAACACTTAATATAACTGCAATATTCAATATTCAACAGCATAGAATATAAAAAGTATTTCTGCTGGTGTTTGTTGAAGAATTTATAAGATTTATAGGTACAGGAGAGTTTTGGTCTTTGTGTTGGAGACTTGGAGAAGTGTTGGGTTTTTATTGGTGTTTCTTGGCACGTTGGGTTTTTACTGGCATTTTTCTTGGATTTTTACTGATATTTGTTGGAAACAGCTAGTTATTTACAGTTTGTTAAATAATGTATTAATTGGTGTTTGGTTTTTAATGGTTATTGAAAAATGTTAGGGTTTTATTGGGGTTTGTTAGAAACAATTGGCTTATTACGGTTGAATATGTCTGTTTTGTCCTTGTGAGAGTATAATGGATTTTAATTGTATTGTATTTTTATTGGTATTTGTTGGAAAGTGTTGGGTATATAATGGTGTTTATTAAAAAATATTGGATTTTTATTGGCATTAATTTAGTGAATAAGCTCTTATTCCAGCTTGATGTTGAGGTCTTTGTTAGAGAGTGCTGGGTTTTTTTTCTACTGTTTTTCTTTGAAAGCATTAGGTTTATACCGTTATTTATTGTAATGTTTTCAATAGGTGTTTGTAAGACAGTGTTGTTGTTTTTTTTGTTTTTTTTGTCGGTGATTGTTTTTTATTGGAGTATGCTGAATTTTTGTTTGGAGATCAGGTTTTACTGGTGTTTTACTGAGTGTTGCATTTTTTTCTAGTCTTTGTTGGAAGGTTTGTGGGTTTTACTGGTGTGCACTGAAAATGTTTTTACTGATGTATGTTGGAGTGTGTTAAGTTTTTATTGGAGTTTGTTGAAAAGCTTGGAATTTTTGTTGGTTGTTGAAGAGTGTTGGGTTTTCCTGGTCTTGGTTGGATTGCATTGAGTTTTTTTATTGAAAAGTGTTAGCTTAGGGTTTTTGTATTAGAAAGTGTTGGGTTTTTACTGGTGTTTGTTGGGACATGTTTGGTTTATACCGCTGTTTATTGGAATGTGTTGGGTTTATGTTGGGGTATGTAAGAGAGTGTTGGCTTTTGTGTTGGAGACTGGAGTGTGCTTTTTGTTTTGTTAAAATGTGCTAGGTTTTAAAGTTTTTAAAAGTGCTGGGTTTTTAACAAGTGCTTGTTGGAATGTGTTGATGTTTTACTAAGAGTGTTTGGTTTTATTTGGTCTTTGTTGGAGAATATTGGGATTTTATTGTGGTGCTCTGGTGTCTTATTGGTTGTTGAAGAATCTGCTTATTGTACTTTAGTGTCCGAGTGTGTTACCTGTCTATTCCGGTGCTCATCTACTTCTTTGTTTTGAGTCACTACATGTTGAGGTTCTTCAGGCTGCTTCAGCTTTTTATTTAGAGTCTCCTTCAGCTGCTTATACTCATCTACTTGGACCTACAATCCACAAAAAATCCACAATCCACATAATAAACACCAATACTCCTACAGCTTGAGTTATTAATTTTTTAATGCTTTACATTCTATAGTCAGTAACATTTACTGACAGACTGTTCAATAGAATCGTAATGAATGAACCATTGTTATAAGTTTGGTGATGGTGGTGACAGGTTAGCGGCACAACAGCACAATGAACTTTTAATTAAGAGAAAAAAATGTATAAGAACAATCTCTATTTGTAGAAAAAAGGTTATTTGAGAATCAGATGTACAGGTGAAAAAAAACAGAAAAAGACCAGAAAAAGTATTCTCTGAAACAGAAATACATGACAGTTAACCATAAATCTTTCAAGCTTTCAGAAGTTCACTTTTGATGATGCCCGCAAGCAGAAGAAAGAGAAACACAGAGCAATGGCAATGCTGAAGGAACAGTAGGTGAAACTATCCCCAATTTATCTAAACTCACTCAATATTGTTTTTGTTATTATAGCTGGATTCTTAGTTATTGGTTTGCTTTTGTTCTTATTACCATTGTCAAAATCGATACTGTATTCCACCCAAGTTCATCATGTTATTCTAAACTGAAGAAAGAATAAATATTGGTGAGAAAGAAAAAGGTAGGTATTAAAGCTGTGTTTTAAGTGCCAGAATATTTCATTAGCAGGATTACCAGATTAGAAAAGTAGTGCAGTGTCTCTTTTTGTAGTGAACATACACACGCGCACACACACACACACACACACCTGAGCCAAAGCTAGCGAACTCTTGTGGTCTTCCAGGGTCAATGCAAGCTGATCATGGGCTGCTTTTAAGTCCTTGTGCTGTTGCTAAAGAGAGGATCAGCACAAGTCAGCCAGTCTCAGGCCATTACAGTCGCAACACACAGACATTAGACATTATTTATGTAACTTAATGCAACACAGAGAACATGCAATGATGACAATTTGTCAGTAAACAGGATGAAATTAGACATTTGCATGTAACATTAGAAGTTTGGAAAATATGCAAATAATTCACAAACTACATTACCCACACTGCCTCAGGGCCTTACCCTCGTATCCTGAAGCTGCACATGCATCTCCTGATGAGCCTTCCTCAGCTGCCGGTTCTCCTCCCGCAGATTATATGTACTTTCTACAAGAACGATATTTCAACAGTAGACATGTTAAAACTGCCTAAATCTTAAGCTCACATCCTTTCATCTGGTTCTCTGTAACCAAACAAAATATATTAATTCAATTATATTTGTGTAGCGCTTTTAACAATTGACATTGTCGCAAAACAGCTTCACACAATCAAAAGAATTATTTAAGTTTGTATGTAACGTGAATGTGTATGAATTCAAATGATAAGATTGTCCCTAATGAGCAAGCCGAGGAGGACGACAGTGGCAAGGAAAAACTCTGAGGTGGCAGTAGGAAGAAACCTTGAGAGGAACCAGACTCAACAGGGAGCCCATCCTCATTTGGGTGATAACGGATAGCAGGAATTGATCTGCATCATACATGTATATCAGAGTGCAGGAATGCATTTTGGGTAAAGAGTGCTCATGAGGTTTAACGTTATCTTCCTAACCTACAGCTCATCTAATTATCTTTGCATAGTTAGCGGATAGCCTTTTAAAGCAAAGTGGAAAAACAGAAGTTAAACTCATCACGCATCCAAGTAGTAGGTGCAAGGTGCTTAATGCTTGGGTTCTTAAATGTAGGATTGTGACACCATGTGAAGTTATGAAAAAGTCAAGATCGTCCCTTTTTGTCTTACTAATTTATTTAACAAATTACCATTCTGAAAAGTGTTTTAAATATGAAAAGCCTTTTTGTATGCTACTATTTCAAAATGCTACTGGAAGTGAAACATACGACGTTTAAATGAACAGTGTGTATACTATCTCAATATCTTTTTTTAACCATCGCAAAAAGCTCCACAATAGCTCTGTCCTTCTAAAATAGCTCTGTCCATTGGCTGGAAGATTCAGACTCAGTGGAACAATAGAAGTCTTAAAAAACTAAACATAAAAATATTCTGAAATATTTAGTGAATATGGAGTTATGAACTCCATTAATTAAAAGAAATGTCTGTGGGGTCTGGGGGTCTGTGTTTGGGATCACAGAAAATCCATAACCTCAACTTGGGTCATTCATCCAAAAAGTCTGGCTTCCCCTTGGCTTCCAGTCAAGTATAATTGATTGGTCTGGCTCCAGAGTACATCAGCAGCATGACTAATGCTTACTTTTCAGACAGGGCTCTTTGATCTACTGATAGATTACTTCTAACCGTCCTATGGTCATGATTAAAGCACAAGGGTGAACAAAGGTGTCTTCTCAATTGCTGCCCTTAGACTGTAGAATATTGTATGTTTTAAACTAAGATCACCTTCAACTACTGATGAATTTAAATCTTAAAAAAAAGACCCATCTTTTTTTCCATGGCAAATAAACCTTTATATTCTCTTGTTTTTTATGCCATGCATGTCAATGTATTATCTTTTAAGATGTTTTTGGTTTATGTTACTCTGCATTAACATACTGTAACAATGAACGTCCTGTTGTGACTTTTTTTAAATATTTTTTTTACATTTTCTCATTCCTTTTAGCTCTACAGCACTTTGGTCAGCTGCAGCTTTTAAATGTGCTTCTGAAATAAATTGAAGTCTTTGGCACTTTTAAGACAAAAGTTTTAAGACAGCAGATGAAATCACCTGTGCACAAAACAGGTGATTGCCCTAAATTAGTTCTAGCCTACAGTATGTAGCTGCACTTGTGTTAACTAAAAATGTGGCAATGGTATTCAGCCATCCCCAGACCTAAACCCAAAAGACAACTGTTGTACAATGGTGAAGAAGGCAGTAGCATTCAAGAAACCATCTTCTGTACATGACCTTCATGACCTGCAGATGTCTTTTTGACTCTATGACCATCTAGTTCCAGGAGGTTTTGAAGAGTCAAGGACTTCATAGTAAATATTGACTTTTGTTTAGCAATTTCATTACATGAAATAAATTATTATTATCTTGATCATCATTCATTTAAAAAATAACATCATAAAAACATTGAATTAAAAAACATTGAGAGTAGAAAAGCAAGAGAGAGAGAACAAGAAATAGAGAGAAAGAGAGAGAGAGAAAGCAACAGTGATACCTTTGAGTTTAGATATCTCAATATCTTTAGTCTGCTGTAATCGTTCGTATCTCTGCTGATGTTCATCCAGAACCTTATTGTGTTCTTCACCCTGAGCGTGATGCTGGTCCTGCAGCACATAGAACTGCTTCTTCAGCTCTTCATGTTGATTCTGCAAGCAAGCACAAGGACGAGCAAATGAACACACACAACATGAGACAGACACAAAAAACAGATAATTGCGGATCTTGTAATTTGGTTGAGTTGAATTCTTGATTCTAATTGGTCAGAAAGTGTTGATAAATGTTCTTGTAACGGCAGCTCTGACAGAGCTAGTTCTGGCTACAAGGCAAATCACATGCGCATGTTATAATTACTGAAGGAACCATCATCAATTATAGTTGATTTCCTGTACATTTCAAGTGAAAAATGTCAATTGATTTTAATCCTTAAAAAGTCCTAAAACACAGCATGTTGAAATTATTTTTTTTTCTGTACCCATGGGCAAAAGTTGTGTAGTGGAAAAACATAAAATCGGAGAAATGTGTGTAATGCAGACAACTGTGCATGCTCACAACACGGTTGTGTAAAAAGGCAGATGTGTCTCTGTTATACGTTTTTTTTTTCCCTGGGAAAAAAAATAGGCCACTTCCAGATGTGGACACATGTTCACTTTAGGAAAAAAAAAGCAAATAAACCATCAACAAAGACAAATCTTAACATGATGAGTGTGATATGCAAAATCAGTCACAAGGAGTATGGGTACACTGGTAAATACTAGTCGGCCTACAATGACAAGTACTTCTGCTTTGACACTCATGTTTATAAGTTGATGAACATATGTGTAATGTCTTCAGGATGCCATATTAATGAATTTTGGTGTGATTGATTTGATTAAGAGACAAGTGCAAGAGGCATTGTACTGCGTTGTTAAACACACTATTAATCGATCATTGATCGATTTAATCAAACTGATGATCCAAACTCCTATCCCTAATTATAATACTTCCTAATAGTAACAGCTCACTCAGGAATTTTAAAAAATGTGTTGCTATGATGATATTTTCTGCGATGCCAAAAATATGCAGCAGAGTCCTTAGAGGAAGTGTTTTATAACACTGACGTAAAGCTGTTTGTAACACCTGCTAACATAATCTGCAGCTCTACTACATTGTAATAACTGTAATATGAAATTTATTACGTTTGTGGTATTGTTGCTTTAAGATCTGCAGATTTGTATTACGTTTGCGGTTTATTATGTTTGTGGGTTGTCTTTAAAGAATGTCGGTGAATGTTTAAGTTTTCTGGAAATGGTATGGAATGCAGACAGATAGATAAAACACGTACCTTCAGCATTTGGTGCTGCGTGTGGAGCGAGTTAAACCTGCTGTTGGCATCTTGCTGTGGTAGAACAACAAGAACATTGTCTTTAGTTCAAAGTTGGGACCTGTTCATAGCAGAACTTTCTTCAAATGTACTTTAGGTATTTTATAAAAGTAATAAAGAATTTCGCAATAATGGTTAAACATAGGCAGCGTGGTGGTTTATTGGTTAGCACTGTCGCCTTGCACCTCCAGGGTCTGGGTTCGATTCCTGTCTCGGGTCTGTGTGCATGGAGTTTGCATATTTTCCCCGTGCTTGATGGGTTTCCTCTGGGTGCTCCAGTTTTCCGGAGATTAGACAGATTAAGCAAATTGACGTTGCCAAATTTGCCCGTAGTGTGTGAGTGTATGTGTGTGTGCCCTGTGATGGATTGGCACCCCATCCATGGTGTACCACGCCTTGTGCCCTATGTCTCCTGGGATAGGCCATCTATGACTCAGGATAAATACAAGATACAAAGGATACAGGATAAAGCGGTATAGACGAATGAGTGAGTGAGTGAGTGAGTGCTAAACATATCAAGCTTACTTCCTTTTTTAAATTTCAAAGAGTTTTTTTTTTATATATATATATAGATTTATACTCTTTTGGCACCTCTTTAATCAACATTCAGCAAAATGTCTTTAAGACAATAAAAAAAATAACCATGTTCTTACTTTGTTCACATTTATGACTTGCACCCATGTAAAGCATTTAACAGGCCTTAAGCTGTAGTTTTAAATTTAAGCTAACATTTTTTAAAAGTTTACTTCACAGTTACTCTTGATTTACCCCTTCTATCAGCTATGGACTCTAAAGCAACTACTATCACAGTGCAGTGGACAGTGTGAGAAAACACTAGAGATGAAAGGTAAATATTTGAGCACCTAAATATATTGACAGAGCTCTGTGACAGACGTGTGTGTGGGAGTGTGCTGTGCACAGAGATTAAAGCTTTTGATGGTATTATTTTAGAGCAAATCATACCAAGGTCCCTCATATTATGGAATATCTTTAGGATGCACTGTCTGTTCATTTTTTACGAAGGGAAAGTGGTACATATGCGTATTTAATTTGGAAAATTAGTGAGGAGTTAATTTAAGGCAGGTCTTTATATTAAGACAGATGAACATTTGTTTGTTCATTAGTATAATAATGTGTTTTCAGTTTATTTTGCATGGCAATGCCACAATAAGTGCCTTGTTTCGGGAAAAAATTAATCACTGCCAGCAGGGCCGACATGGCACAGATTTTCACCGTCTGCCCTGCTGGCAGTGATTTTTCTTAATCTCAATTTTTTCCCTGAAACAAGGCTCTACTTGTGGCATTGCCATATATATATATATATATATATATATGCTTTTTAATTCCCTTGTCCATCTGTCAGCAAACTTTCATATTCCCTCATTATTAGCCTGTTTTTGGCTAAGCCACAGATGCACCGCTGTCTTCGTTTCTCGACCAAAAGTAAATCTTCTTCCACGTAGGGCTGCTTTCAGGGGTTCCAACATGTGAAAGTCAGATGGAGCAAGATCAGGACTATAGGGAGGATGCTTTAGCACCTCAAAACAAAGATTTTGCAACAGCGTCGATAGTGTGGGCAGAAGTGTGCGAACATGCATTACCATGCAAGATCACAATGCCCTTGGATAGCAGTTGCACACATCCGTGTTTAATCTGAATTTTAGGCTTCAGCTCTTCAATAAGCACCTCACTGTTATGAGCACTTTTGATTGTTGAACCTTTTTCCCGATAATGTTCCAATACTGGGCCTTAAACTCGCAGAAAAATTATAACATACTAGAGAAAATATAAATGGCTATACCTAAATTAAAACAAAAACATTATTTATATTATATTTTAACTAAGACTTGTTTTATGCTTTCATGTTTGTTTGTTTTTAATGTGCTTGCATTTGAGATGATGTTGCAGTTCCTCTGCACCTCCTACTGGTGGTGCAATCTAAACTATTCACACATTGGCAGGCAGCACAACATCCTGTGTGGCACAACAAAAGTATTTGCTAAGTTTGTTTAAAATTGTAACAAAATTATACGAAATCTGGATATTTATAAAATCATGAAAATTGCAATAAAAATATCACGATAATATGCTCACTTCAGGCATTTCTTAAGTGTTTGCTTGCCTTAGCCTGGCTCCCTATAAGGTTCATATGATATACTGTACATTGTGTAATAATATTTAGTTTTTTAAGTAATTAATACAGTGTAAATGAATTCCTGTATCATGAGATATTTCGAGCAGATTAACAGATCTCTCACTGCATGAAGTTTCTACTCGGCTGACTTCCTAAACCCAATGGTGGAAACTCATTTGCATAAATGTTTAGAAAAAAATGATGCTCAACTTTCAGAACCAGTTGTTGTCATACGGCTGTGATAAAGATGAATGTCATGCATGCCACCGTACAAAGAAAAAGAAGACAAAAAAAGGGAAAATAAACCTACAAAGACTTTGTCGTGTTACACAATGCCTTACCTTCTCCTTATTCAGTGACTGCTGCGCCTCCAGTTTATAAACCAGATGATCTAAAAAAAAACAGAAATTTTTTATATGTCATACAGGGCAGATTTTAATGGCTAAAGAGAATGATGTTGAAATAATATAAACTAATTCTAAATAAACTAAAAAAGTACTTTTTTTCTGTGTATCGTTCCTTGACCCTGGTCACTGTTTGCCCCCTCCTATATCCCTTTAGGAAACAGTAAGGATTGTCGGTGTGAATCATAGCTACAGTAGACTGATTCGATTCGATTGTTGTATTGTCTGCAAAAGCATTGGTAAAGTATATTTTATAATTTGGGGGAAAAGGCTGATTCAGTTATGTACCACGATTCTTTTGGGTGGCAATTCACCACACTTACTCCAAAATCGATTGCATTTAACGTGGTAAAATGTTGCCATTGCTCTATAATCTTACAGGTGGTACACTCTAATCTAAACCTGTGGTAGGAACTAGTTCTTTGTGAAATTTGTTTAGAATTGAAACTAAATCATTTATAAAATTGATATGGAATCAGGGTATTTATAAAATCGTGACACAAACAATCGCAGCACGATTTGAAATATGTTAATAATATCGTATCTGGTGGTCCCTGGTGATTACCATCGCTAGTATATTTGTAAGGAATTTGTCAGTTTTACACTACCTAACATTTGCAAATTTGCTAAATAATTTAAAGTGTGAATAGTTTCTAAATCAAACATTTCAAGCCTTAGTAAGAATGTATGCATAAAATTTCTCTAAATTGTTTCTCTCATTTGAAATGAATTAACAAGACCAAAGAAACGTTTTCTGAGAAAGCAGGTACCCCAAACTTTTCTGTTCCTCATTGTTACAAAGCACTGACATGCTAAACAAGGACATTTCTTTTAGTAAATTATACTTTTTATCTGATTATTAGCCTTTGATTATGTGCAGTGTCTAATTTACAAGCAAGTCTTTATTTAGAAGCTATTCCTATAGATATGATAATGTAAAGAAAGAGTGCATCGATGTAAACTTACAATTTAGGTTGCTACTGTTTTAAAAAATGAATGCACTTTATGATTCAAGAATATAGTATCACTGTGGTAAAAGTAAAGAACAAACCACAGGCACACGAAAACAATCCACACCAGTCTGGTGTGATGTGTTACTACCCCGAAGGAGATAAAAACTAACCGTAGTTTAGTATAACCAAATGAGTAGCTACACCATGTGATTTATAAACATGTGTGAGTTTTAAACAGATCAGAAGTCTCTCATTACATGAGGCTTGCCCTAAGCTGAATTGTTCAAAGACCGAAATACCGGGATAAACTCATTTACATATACTGCGATGGTGTAAGAGAAAAAACATAGACACTCCCTCATATTACACAATATGCCTCTGACAGAAAACTGATAATCTTCTGTTCAGTGTTTTTCTGATTGTGCTGTCGTGAACATACATATTTAAAAATCACATTATGGCTTAAAGTGTCTCTGAACATTAAATGATCTGATTTGCTGGGACACACACTTTTGGAAAGACACTTTTGGTAACTGTCCTGAAGGCTCTTCATTTGTGAACAATCTTTCCGATTGTAGAATGGTGAATTTCTTGTTTGAACTTGTTTGGAGGTTATAAATTTATAAAGCCTGCAAGATTGATGAGCTGCAACAGTTGCTTCTGCTGAATGCTACTTACTCTCCTTTATGCAAAATTCACTTTGTCAATTGTAGACATTTAGATGGGTCTCCAATGTGCACGTACAAACAAAATAACTAAGAAAAAGCATTTCCCCACTTACTGTATATGACCTCATATAAGAAGAGCCCCTCCCGCAGCTTTGTTGGTCAGCTGTGCCCACCTATGCTACTGTAAGGATGCGACTTTTTGTAAAATAACATGAAGACATATACCTTCTTTGGACTTTTTGTGCTCTTGCCGCTCTTTCTGTAGTGATTTCTCCAGCCTGGACCGATGCTCATACACCACTATAGCAAGAAAAGGACAGAGAAACAAACTTTAAACATTCTATGACTAAGCAGAACACACACACACACACACACACACATAAACACAGAATTATACAGTAGTCACAGACATTCCAGTCTGGGCTTGGACAAAAACAACAGCTGAATGGGTAATGAGAGCTGAATTATTTTTATAGAAACAGAATTGTGCACACACACACACACACACACACACACACACACCACTGCTCCACTAGCAGGCTCCTCCACTACTTTATTTAATTCAAGTAAAGCTATAATGGTGTAAATGTGCACATCTTTTTTTATTCCACCCATGAAGCTTCTGAAGTGCCTCTCTAAATAGAGTTGGTACCTTTCTCTTTTCTTTTACCGCTTCTCTATACGTCTGCTTCCGGTTAGCCCTACGGCTATTTCTTGGAAAACAAAAGAGATAAATTTATATATTTATATATACTGTATATACAGTGAGGTCAATAAGTATTTGATCACCCTTTGATTTTGCAAGTTCTCTTACTTAGAAATCATGAAGGGGTCTACAATTTTCAGCATAGGTGCATTTCAGTTTCATTTTCAGCATAGGTGCACTGTGAGAGACAGAATCTAAAAAGAAAAATCCGGAAATCACATTGTATGTTTTTTTAACAATTTATTTGTAAATTACTGTGTCAAATAAGTATTTGATCACTTGAGTCAAAAAAGTGTAATATTTGGTACAGAAGCCTTTGTTAACAATTACAGAGGTCAAACGGTTCCTGTAGTTCTTCACCAGGTTTGCACA
>JAOVVA010000033.1:7979342-8003737 GCA_028565275.1 Leiocassis micropogon
ATATATATAACTTTTTATAATAGTTTTTTTTTGGTTGTTTGTTTGTTTAATTGATTAATCCGAAATCTACAAAACCAACTGATCTGGCGTCCAGTCTGAGAATAACGGTTGTCTTAGATTAGTGCTGCTGATATGTGTTCTGATTGCTGTTGGGGGCGGGGCGTTTCCAGTTTACGCACATCCCATACAGGCCTGATGATGATGACGTGATCACGCACCGACGTTTCAGGACAGCAGGAAACTGGAGACTGGGGTTGCCAGATTGGGCAGTTTTCCGTCGCACTAGTAAAAAAAATAAATAAAATAAAGTAATTGGAGTTGAATACTTGTAATAAAGTAATAAAAAAATAAAACAAGATTACCAATATGAATAATAATATCTTCATAATTTGCAGTAAATTAATTATTCTTATTTTAAAACACTGGTCTTGCCAACTTTTTCTTACATACAGTAACTTGCAAAAAATTGAGATTTGCATTTATGAGTGTGAGTGTGTGTATATGTGTGTGTGTGTGCCCGAGATGGATTGGCATCATGTGCAGGGCGTACCCTGTCTCGTGCCTAAGTCTCCTGGTATAGGCTCCAGGCCCCCTGCAACCCTGTACACAGGACAAAGCAGTTTAGACGATGAGTGCACGCACAGTCACAGAAAGCACCGATCTACAAAAGTCAGTGTGCCGTTCTGTGTACATCAGGAGCTGTGGTATTCTGACCATGTGTCTTACCACGTCTGCTATTTCATCATGGACAGCAAGTTAGAACAAAGAGCGAACATGAAATGCATGAAACCGGGCGATGTTTACTGCGATGCTGCATTGGGTCATTCGAGGTGTTTTGACTCGTACACGCGCTTCAAGAGTGGAAGAAAATCACTGGATAATAACAAGATATCAGGAAGACCTTCAACAAGCTCAACCTCCAAACACGTTGAAACCATTCAGTAACTTGTGCATGATGATCATCAGAGAACAATCCACAACATTGCTGCCATTGTTGATGTGTCATACGAAACAGTCCAGACAATCCTCACATGTGATTTGAACATTGTGTCGTGTTGCGTCCAAGTTCATCCCCAGGCTGCTGACCTAGGAGCAGAAGTAACGTCGTGTTGAAGTCTGCCAAGAACTCGGTCAGCGTGTCGTTGATGACCCACCCTTCATGTCGAGAATCATTACCGGTAACAAAACCTCTTCGTCTGTTTCGACATTCGCAGCATTATGCATCAAGAATTCGTCCCCAGGGACCAGACCATCAATAGTGAATTCTTCTGCCAGGTTTTAAGGTGTCTGATGGAGATCTGTGGCGCATAAATCTCAAAACATCTCGAAAAATTGGAATCTCATGCAAAAACCTTTTCTTTCATACATCCTAGATTATTAAACATAAAGTATGCCAAAAGTGTGGTGGACATGAGGAAAGTGTCTGAGAGTGAAACTGGAAGTGGAAGGGGTAATGATAAAGGTCATAAGTGCATACGTTTCACAGGTAGGATGTGATGTGAAGGAGAAGATTTCTGGAGTGAGATAGACAAAGTGGTAGTGAGTGTCCCCAAAGAAGAAAGATTGGTGACTGGAGCTGGCCTTAATGGGTATGTTGGAGAAGGGATTGGAGTCCAGGAGAGAAATGTAGAGGGACGGATTATTGTAGATCAGCTCTTCGTTAGACGAGACGCCCCATGGACTATGATGTATGATATATGGGATGGTGAGTCAAAAATGATCTGGTTATATTAAAACTTCTGTTGGTCGCACTCTCTTATCAGGTGTGAAGATGCAAAATCGGTTTATTTCTAACCCCATATCTTATTTGCACGAATGAAGAGTAGGGTGCACTGATTTATTTATTTATTTATTTGTGGTCTGACGGTGTACTTTGCATTCTCCCTACAGTCCTGATCTTACTCCATTGGACTTTCACCTGTTTGGTCCCCTAAATGTAGCCCTACGAGGACAAAGTTTGACTTCTAATGAAGTGCCTTTGTGGCTTGCAGCTCAGGCTAAACATTTTAAAGATGGAATATGAAAGCTTATTCACAGATGGACAAGAAAAGCAAAGAGATTATGTCTTGGGAAAATGATGCATTTGTCTTTACTAAAAGTTAATGAAAATCAATTCTACAACCAGAATGCGGATAATTGTTGACTCACCCTTGGGTTTGTGTGTGTGTGTGTACATTTGCCCATATAGTGTACAAGAAGAACCTATTAAAATAAACATAGGTCTTTACTGTCAATGCATACACACACGTACATCCAGTACATACACACATAAACACGCACACACATAAACACGCGCACACATACGCGCGTGTGCGGTCACGTGCCCACATGCGTCTAACAATATAGTAAAAAAAAAACTATAAAAACATCCTTTTTAATAAAACATAGGAGTTCACTTCCGGTGTTCGCAGAGTGACGCATCCACAACAACGTGGAAACAGCGCGTCCAATCTGGCAACCCTGGAGATAACAAGAACACCGACCGGGAAAAGCGGCCAACATCCAGTTTTTAAAGTCACAAAAGTCGCGTATTTTCTCTATCACTTATCGGATTTACGGGCGAAAACTCAACCCAAACCGAACGAATTTCAAATAAATGGTTGTTCGCTTTTCAGCCAGGAGTTGATTGTACAGTTTTTTAATCATCCTTCTTTTCTCCCGACGTTTCCTTTTGGATCATTACAGCGAGCTGCTTTTCTTCCTCTGGACGGATCCAGTGAGTGATGTGGCTCAGGAGCTTCTAACAAAACTCCAGGGTTGCCCCGAAACATTTCGAGTTTTTTCTTTTTTTTTTCTTTTTGGGGTAACTTTAGGATTTTGGTGCCTTAAGCGCCACTTTTACGCGTCGCCGAGTGGAAGAGAAAGCGTTTTAAACAGGCCCAGAGCCGGTGCTGGCGAGTCTGAGCGAGCTGGCTAAGCTCGGAGCTAACACGGTGCTAATTTAGCTTTGTGAGAAGATTGTGGTCATTATTATTATTATTATTATTATTATTATTATTATTGTTTTTTTTTTTAAGAAAACGATATTTATATTGATCACAATGATTTTAGAGCACATATAATAGCGTGTCTGTTTATTTTGTCTAATTTATTCGATAGTTTTTAAAAATTCTAGTTAGTTTATGCGCTCTTCTTAAAGCTGTTAGGAACGGCAGCTAACTAGTTTAGCATTTGGAAAAGAATGTCACTCTGGAGTGATTGAGGCCGTTTCCCTGTTTTTGTGGATACATTTTTTAATATCATTTCCATGGATTCGGTGTGTTTTTGGATGGTTTGGAGGACAAGCTGCAACTGAAACTGTTACAAACTCAAACTGCTGACATTAAGGTCTGATCTGAGATCATCTTCCGAGCCCTGGCTGAAAAACCCACATCAGTGCTGCAAAGGTAAAGATCAGCTATTAGGATAAACGGTTTGCTGTGGATTAAAACAAAAAAAGTATTGAAATGTTGTTCTTTTTTTGGTGAGTGTTATTCACCCCAACTGGAACTGAAACTAATCTTATAGAGAAGTAAAAATAAATAAATAAACAATTTATTTTGATGACTTGTACTGTACAAGTCTCGCGTTTGACCAATGAGATGCTGTCTTGTTTGTATATGTCCCACCCCAGGGGCGTGTCTTGAATTAACAGGAAATTATCTGAAATTATCCCATGTTTTTTTTTTTTTTTTTTATATCTTTTTCGTAGTCTTCTATGAGAGAGTACAGTGGGACCTCAGCTTACGAATTTTTTCAGCTTACGAAGAAATTCACATTAGCATACAAAGAATTTTCGGCATATGACCGAACGGTGGTAAAGTTGGATGTACATCCGGGAGTCGTTCAAAACTTGTCAGTGGAAAGCCAAAAGAAGCGAATTTATGAATTTTACAATTTAACAAAAAATCTTTTTTGCATTTTGTGATTTGGTTGCAGCACCATGTTTAAGACCTAGCACTATGGGTCCCAAGAAAGTTATGAAAGCAGGAGTAAGAAGAAACTGGGTCTACTTTTAGTGGAAATTAAGATAGAAATCATTTCTAAAAACGCATCCGGTGCCAAGAGGTATCATAACTATGGTTAAATGAGGTTTAATGGCTATTCATTTCATATTTTTCTCCATTTGCATGTCTTTCCTAATGTTTATATTTTTGCGTATAAAAACAGTGTTGTATATTGTTAATATTGATAATATTTTTGGGTGGCTGAAATGGGTTATTTGCATTTACGTTATTCTGTAGGAAAATGTGTATTGCAATTCTCGCCTTAAGAACCTGCCTCCAGAACTAATTAAATTTGATTGCTGAAGTTCCTCAGTAGTTTCTTCATTTGGAAGAGAAAAAAATTTGTAGAAGAAACGTTTTGCTAACTCTGGGATTTTTTGCTGTTGAACTGTTGCTACTCGAGACTCATCGATGATGATGTTGCATCTTTTTGTACCATCAAGTATGAATCTTATGACTTTTATCACCAGCTTAGACACATCAGAAGGATGACCCTCTAGCTCGACATCAGAAGGATGACCCTCTAGCTCGACATCACAAACCTGACTTCAGCCCAAAATGTGTATGGTGTCATCTAGGATATAGTTCTCAAGCCTGGGTGAAGGCTATGAGAATTTCTGTTCAGTTAACTCAAAGGCTCTCCTGAAACTTTCTTGTGTTCTCCATAGCTTGTTAAAAGGATAGGTCCATGAGTATTTATTATAGATTTTGGTTGTTATAAATTTGTCCGATCTGCACAGTGACTGTAAAGTTTGTTCTTTCCATTCCCTAGCTAGCTCCAGGAAAAGAAGTGAGTTAAATTTGTAATAAATACAACGTAACTTTGAAAGATACTGACTTGATCTAGCTCAATGGGACTGCAGGAGCTTCATATGAGTCTCAGCTGGACTTTGGAATGTGTTTGTCCACGGAACAAAGGTTGCAGAACTTGGTCTTAATTACTTAGATTTTAATCGCGGTCCATGACACAAATTTCACGGTCGGTGCAAGGAGAAAAATTTATAATGATTGAGACCTATGGTAATCTAGCTTAATTTTTGATTTAAGGCAGAAACCCGAACAATCCCTTTAAATTATCAAGTTTGTTTAGATTATTCAGAGGTATGGTGTATCTCGTGCTCTTTTTGCTCTCTCTTGTGTACCTGTAAATTAGTCTTCAGGAAACACTTCAACACGCTATTGGTCTTGACTTCCTGTTTCAGAAGGAAATGCTTTAAAATATGCAATCACAGCTCTCAAGCAAATGCTTTGACACTTTTGGTGGATTTCTACTTAACGTTAACTATGCATGCAGAAAAATGGCTGCCTATTTGTATCATCATAGTGTAAGAACCTATGTTTGAGCGCATGAGCAATGCAGCATGCACATGCTTGAGGAATGTGAAATATATCTGCACCTTAATGGTGCTCTTGTGTATTAGGAGTTAAGTTGGTGTTTAAAAGCTAGCTTTTTAATCAAAACCTAGCGTGTGTGTTGTTGTTTTTGTTTGGCACTTTGAGACAGGCGAGAGCACAGCATTCACACTCGGTCTGAGACCGTCTAAGGAAGGTAACGCGATCACGTGGTTAAACCTCTAACGTGGTTAAATTATAGAAAATAAATATAAAGTGATTTATTGATTTAAAGTAATCAAATCTTGCGCGTTTCCGGCCGCGAGTGATAACTGTTACTGAACCATGGAGCACAAACTGAGCCAAGCGACAATGCCATAGCGCTGTAGTAATGTCCTGAGTTTTGGACATTTGCCCCGGCTAACAAAAAGAGAAAATACTTCGGTTGTTATCTACCAATTTATTGAATGTAGTGCTGTGCTGAGGTTTGTTAAAAGAGTGGTATGTGTGCCATACACACCCCTCATCTTTTGCTTGGTTTAATTATGTGCAGTGGGAAAAGAAACAAACCAGCTAGCTAAGAAAATGTCTATCACGTTACACTCTGATTTGGCTCGAAAGGTGTCAACACAACATTTTCTTTGTCCTACTACTTCATGTTAGACTGCACTTCCACTTCCCTCTTCCTTTAAATTAAGTTTGAAAAAGGGAAACGTTACAGTTCTTCTGCTTTACTCATGCTGAGTCTACAAACTTTCACTATGCAAAGAGAAAGAGCTCTTGTGTGAATCAGAATTCATGTAAAGGTGGAAGAGCAACACCATCATGCCACAGTATTCAAGAGCAAAACCTAAACGGTTTAAAAAAAAAAAAAATTCTGTTGCTTTCTAATGAACCAGACTTTATTAGTAAGTTGCATAAAAGTCTTCGTATATAAGGAACGTCTTCGCGTTTGTAGGAATGCCATCACGTGCCATTCATCCAAAAACTTGTGTGTCAGAACCTTAAGATGATTTTATGTGTTTACTTGTTTATTGATTCTCCTTTAGTGCTAGGGAAACAAAAATATTTATTTTTGAATATTTTTCGCATGACATATATTCTTTTTGTGAATATTAACTGTTTCAAAAAGCTTTCTGTCCCCTATACAGCTATTTACTCAATAAGGAATTTAATACCTGCATAGTCCATTATTAATTCATAAATTTCTTTGTTAACAATAAATGAAATGTAAATATAAAAGCTTTTAGAAAAACAAAAAGTAAATTACTTCGTTACCCGTAATAAATTGCAGCCTTTTGCGATTAAATAATCACACAGATCTATAGTGTAATTTAGATTTTCTATTTGATTAAATGTGAGGCACTAAAACCAAACCACACATGCAGACGTTGTCTCATTTATGGAAGGTTAACTATAGTTGAGTTTTGATGATTAGCAACAAACAAATATCAGCCATTGGCATTGATAGTCGTTTTATTTGTCAATAGGCTCAAAAACAAACAAGCAAAAAAAAACAGCAATCATATGAAAACTTGCATGCACAACTGCATGAGTTGATTTCAGAAAGAACTATGAATTCACAACCTGTGATCATAACCCTCACCCCAAACAGTCCCCAGAGTCGAGTCTGGATGTGTGGACTCGAGCAACAAGAGTTTTTGCGCTAAACATGTTAATGATTAATCACTAATCAATTTATTGCTTTTTAGAATTTAACTGATTCATTTTTTTTACTCAATAAGGTTTGTTTTGCATCGATAACCCAGCTGTAATCTAAAGTTAGCTTAAGGATCCTTACGTGCGTGCTACTAACTTATTTAAAAGGTCGTGTCTCTGCAGTTCCTTTCGTAAAGCCCGAACTGAGTCAGCGTACTTACATGCCACACTTCCTCTTCCATCATACCTATTTTCACCAAGAACTCAAATCTGATCGCTGGTCTAACACACTTTCTGTAAACAAAGTGAAAATGGTTATGAACTGAACATGTTGTACGCACGCAGAGGGGTGGGGATATTCACAGACGGGAATTCTTTGTCTAAGAGAGGGGCTGATCAAATCAATCATCTGTGCGCAATTAAATAAGATTTTTCTCACTTTAAGTCATCAAAAAATTAAAATAATAATGTGCGGAGGTCTGTGTAGATACTGTTGCAGGCTGACACAAATAAACCAGTGTACGGAAAACACTAGACTGGGCCACTAGAACCTTTTTTTGAAAAAAAAAAAAAAAGCATGAACTGATATGCATGGAAATATGCATCTGGTAATTATTAATGATTAATCGATTATTGATTATTAACACGTTCAACTGTTGGCTAAGAAAAATGGTGTGAAATGTGCATCTCATACCAAGTGTGTGATGCCTTAAAAGCTGCACTATTGGTTAACTACATTTGTAAAAATTTAAAACAACACAAGCTGTTTTTTTTTCTTGGTTTTAGCAACATGTTTCTTCAGCTAGATATCGGCAGACGTGTTTGTTCTGTTTGTATCTGTGTGAAGGAAGCTTTGTTTGCAGTAGAGTTAGCACTATAGTTCTTATTAAGTAGGAAAATCGGACCATTGATATAAAATATTAAGTGATATTATGGTTACCGGAAAATAATGTCTCGTGCAACCCTGAACCACTCTTTCATAATTTGAGGCTGATGAATTCCGGCATCGTCGCCTTAGAATATGTCCGTGCCATCGGGGTAAAAAAATCTGAAAAACCTGGTCTTTTAGTATATTCAGGTTGTCAGCTGACCTTATTTTTTTTTTGCGATATAATATTTCTGAACATGGACCTGACCAACAGAAACAACTACAGATCATAACGCTGCCTCCACAGGCTCGTACAGTAGGCACAAGGCATGATGGGCGCATCACTTCATCCCCGTCTCTTCTTACTCATCACTCTGCAACAGCGTAAATCTGAACCCCTAAGACCACATGACCTTTTCCCAATGCTTCACAGTTCCTTCTCTATGCTCTCTAGCAAATTGAAGTCTCTTAGCACTGTGCATGTGGAAATGTTCCTATTTTTACTTTTAAACATAGCTGTGAGTTCTGCTGTTGTATTTTTGGATTCAGAACTCAGACCTAAATCCTATTAAAAACCTGTGGAATTAACTAGATGTGTGTCAATAGTAAATCCTGTCACAGGAAGACTGGGTGATGCGTTTAAAAAAAAAAAAAAGAGCTTTAACAAAGTGTTAGCTATAGAGTGTTTACCAGTGCAACCACATCATTGTCATTATTTCCTTTTTCCATTAAAAAAAAAAGTTCTATTTTTTTCTTACTTATTTTGTTGGTTTTGTCATTGTTACCACATGAAAGGAGGAAAATGGCACATCTTTTACACCACATTTTATGTCCGTGGCAAGCGTGTCACCTGACCAAGACTGAAATCTAATCCGTATTGTTTGTAGTATTGTGTTGCATCAGCTGGACCTCAAACACAGTGGACCGGAAGAAAGTAGCTTTACAGGTTTGGCTACAGATGGCCGTGCGTTATAGCGCGCAGGTGAGCATGGAGCGTGCCGATTGGTTAGTCCGATGCTCTTGTTCAGGTATCCTGCAGGTCCCCATCTGCCGCTCTTTTTCACTGGAATCAAAGCTGTGAACTGAGACCCATCCACCCCTCCCCCTGCACTAGTGTAAATCTCTCAGCGTTTGACCTCCTTATCAGCATACAGTTTGCTGAGGTAAAAATGAGGTTACATTTTCCTCTTCTCCCCTCTCTATCATTTCATCATCTCTTTTTGGACATGTAGAGGTTTGAGGAATAATAGCTTTAAAAAAAAAAAGTCTTCTTTCAACAAAATATGTTGGATGCACACAATCATGAGCAAAATGTACATACGGGTAGTTTAGTGTACAGAACTAGCACGATGGTATCGATAAAAATGTGAACACATGGGGTACTGGTTTCAGGTATACAGAGTTTTAAAGATTTTTATGGCACTTCGTCAGATGATGTTTTGTACAGTAGTTTATAGTATGTAGTTTATGTATTCAAAAAGTAAAACCATGTTAAAATGTGTAATGTAACTTAATATAGTTGCAATTTTTTTTGCACATTTTAATTAACCAATAGTTGAACAGAGTTTTATTTAAACATAATGGCACAATTATGTGAGACAAATGAATAAATGACTGAATAAGGTCGGTGTTTTCCATATAAAATGTTTCAGGCACTGTGGTTTTATGGAAAGTGTAATATGAAAAACATGCATTATATCAAATATCATATAACATGTTACACAACGTTACATTATGTGTACGCTGCCTAGCTAAAAAAACGGCCTTTCAGCGGAAAAAGGTCATGTGGTCTGGTGTGAGGGGTGCATCGCTTCATGCGCTTCCCTTTTTATTGTGATGCACCCCTCACTATGGAATAGGCTCCATCATGCATAGTGTCTACTGTACAAGACAGTGTTAATATCTGAGGTTGTTTCAGGTGGTCAGGTCTAGTCTCAGCAACGTCATGTGGCAATAAAATGAAGTTTGCTGATGACCTGAATGTAATGAATGACCAGTGACGTTTTTCTTCCCTGGCATACTCCTGCACTCAGATTATAAAAGAGGTGCATGAGGAATCATTTCCACACATGAACCGGCCACCACATTGTGTGCTGTAATCAAAGCTAAAGGTGATTGAATGAAATCCTAAAGGTTTCAACGTTTTATTTATATTTTTTTGTGCCAGGCAGTGTATTATGTTCTTTGATAAAACTTTACTCCAGTAAACAGGAAGTCTGATCTTATCACACAGTGTCTCAATACAGAGTAGCACGATTGCTGCAGGAGACCGATGGAGAGAGACAAAGAGGTTTAATGTAAAGCCACACACTAAGAACAGTGATCGGTGCACTTAGCACAAGTCGAACCAGTATGTGCATGCTCTCTCTTACTTTCTCTCTCTCTCGCTCTCGAAAAATCAATTTCCGGGATATCGTATATGATTTGTGGCTCTCAGGAAGCTGCTGTCAATGTATAGGATGCCTGGACTAGTGATGCTATAAATGAAATGAACAAAGTTTTTGCCATCCTTGTTCATCACCTTGCATGTTAACAACACTCGCGTTCGCTTAGTTGCAAACTGATCCGTACAATTCACCGTTTGTTTTCTTCCCTGAGCTCTTATAAACAAATCAGACTGAAGTAGGGAGGAGACTCGGAGAGAGGCAACCGACAGAGACTCCCAAACTCAATAATAAGGCTGTTGATAATACTGTACTCTGTCCTCATTCAAAAACACAAACACGTCTGCCAAAAATCCACCAATACACTGCCTGAACTGTTTCCTCATAAGAGAAGTTTTGAGGAAGATTTATCAATGACTGGTTATTCATTAACATCCCTATAAGGTTTACACTGTATGTTGCTAAGGTAAACATTGACGCTAGGACAGTACGCATTTAGGATTGAGTTTTAATTCGAAACCTGTCATTACTGTGCTCAGGTTGTTACTGTTGTTAGGTTGTTAGGTCGTCCTGTTGTTTGGGTTGCAGACGGGTCCATTGCAGTTTTTTTTTTTTTTTTTTTTTTCCCCCCCCGGAATTAAGTATCGCAGAAGTTTAATGTCTCATTTGTTCAATTCCAGTAATAAAAATTATCAGCATATTTCAGAATAACGTGTGTAGTTATAGATTGTCTGCATAAGGTTCAAATTTTCAGTAAACGGATTAATGCTAAAAGAATTATTGCTGTGCTTAGCTGCCTTCGTTATTTTCCCCGCAGAGCTGCTTTGCTCTGGAATGTGGAGGGACTTTGGAACAGCAGTGCCAGATCATCAGTTTTCCTCATATCATGTTGATCTAGTGTAGGCATGTGCTGATATTAAACTGTCATAATATGCTAATTCTCACTGTGGTGCAGAATGACTGTTAGGATGGCAGCGATAACACAAACTAACTTTTTTCATGAACTTTTCACAATTTTGCATGGAAATGGATAAAAACTCTCACTCACTCATTGTCCATATTGTTTTATGATGTACACATGGTCGCTGGGGCCTGGAGACTATTTCAGGAGACTTGGGGCACGAGAACAGGGTGCCAAACCATCACAGGGCACACACATATATATACATATAAATCTATATATATATATATATATACACACACACACACACACATTGACACACTACAGGCAATTTAGAAATGACAATTAGCCTAACCTGCATGTCTTTGTGAAGAAAATCTGACCACTTGGAGGAAACGCACCATCACTGCAAAAACACACTAACTCCCTGCACACACAACCTGAGCCAGGAATCGAACTCGGACCTAGGACGTGCAAGGTGATATTACTATTTGCTGAATATCCTGTCGCGATGACTTTCACTATGTAAAGTAATATGATATATAAAGCCATGAGTGCAGGCAGACGGATGTCGCTGCCTTACAGTCAACTCCAACACGCCACCACTTTTATTTAGAACTGAAAGTGTCCGTAACTTTGTTCGCGTGGGATTTAAAAGTGCATTAAAAAAATTTACAGTGCCATCAGTTGAATTTTGGAATGAACTACAATTTTTACGTGTTGCCCTGAAATGAAGGCATGTTTATTAAGTAGATTTCAACTGCACACTCGTATATAAGGGCATTTTCCATTTACGTTTCAAATTAGCACATCTTTTCTTTCCGTGGGCCGATTGCGATGAAATACAGCCTATATGTTCTTTATCACCCTGACACTTGGGGTAATTTCTTACTACTGTCAGTTAAAGACAGTTAGGACACTGTTTAGAAATCAATGTCACCAATGTGTCTTGTGTCACATCTGTGTGCAGCACATGCTAGTCTCGTCCTCTGAACTCAGCTATAGCTAATAAACGAGGGCATGTGACAAAGTCAATGTACCGCATACTGAATACTGTGATGTACTGAATACGATATGTTATATCCTGAATATCATGATGTACTGTACGTAACTGCTTTCAGCACATGTTTAATTTGGGATAGTGTGCAGTACCAATAAATTATCTTTTTGCTTTAAGGTTTTATATAATTTAGTAATAAAAAAAAAAAAGCTGTTAATAACTGTTTATTGCTGTAAATCATCCACAAAACAAGTTATAGTAGCTGCAAGTGGTTTGCTCATGAGATTCTATGCTGTAGATGCTTTTATAACCTGTTACACATGGACATGCGTAGAACGCCAACAGATCTCGGATTAACCATATAAATGATGCACTGTATAGTCTGATTATTTTGCTGAAATCCATGTCTTGGTCCATGTCCAAATGACCTGATCTCCCGAAATCTGCTAGCAGTTTTAATAAGATGTTGTTGAATAATAAGAGGAAGTTATTGACAAAATCAGATAATATGTATGTAATATAATCTTAATGCACTTGTAGAAACGGTGTTGGAATAGGTTTTATAATAAACGTATAAAACATCATGTTCATCATCAGTGTTGGTGTCACTTCAGCCGTACTCACCCTAATCGACACATTCACCCTACTGTCTTTGTCGTTTGCATCCCTGTCCCAGATGATGTGCGAGGTGATGCCCACCATCAGCGAGGCGGAGGTGGGAAGCAATGGAGGAGGCCGTGGCTCCGGGTCTCCTCTCCATTCGGATTCCGAGGGACATTTCGAGTCTCTGATGGTGTCCATGCTGGAGGAGAGGGACCGGCTCCTGGACACGTTGAGGGAGACGCAGGAGAACCTGGGACTGACGCAGGGCAAGCTGCACGAGGTCAGCCACGAACGAGACGCCCTGCAGAGGCAGCTCAACTCTGCCTTGCCTCAGGTAAGATCAGCTCAAATTAATTTCTGACTAAATACAGTCGTATTAGACATAGTAAATCATGTAGTCACTCTTTACAACAGCGGTGAGCAGAAAAGCTTTCCAGCATTTACGAAACTTTAGGGTGCATGTGTAAAAGCAGACGACCACATCAGGCTTCACTGCTCATTCAAGAACAGGATCCTAGAAGCATGAACTTGCCCAAACTGGACAGGTCAAGATTAGGAAATATCGTCTTTTACCAGGCCTCATGTGTGCGATTTTTAAACCGACCCGGTCTGCAGGTGTTTGTATTACAGTGGATAATTAGAGTGTGTGTGTGTGTGTGTGTGTGTGTGTGTGTGTGTGTATTGTTTGCCACTAGTTGAAGGAATACTAAACAGATGGTGTATCACTGGGACCGGAAAGACTTATGAAAACCTGCTGATGAATTTTCTCCATCAGTGACTCTAGATATTATTTTATCTTTTAATTAGAATTTTTTAAATATATATTTTAATTAATTATTACAGATGAAAGTCATAACTGTCATTTTAAAAGATGTTTACATAGTTAGGATTTAAGGTCTGTGTGTATGTGACCTGGTTAAAGAGCACGGCTAAGCCATTTCCTTTCTCTCTAGCCACAAAAGCTATTTAAATCAATAACTCCCCGGGCATTCTTTCTTTTCTCTGTCTTCTGTTTTTTCTTCATCCCTTTTTTTCCCTCCCTCTCTGTGCTGACGGAGATCTCCAGCCTCAGGGAACTAAGAAAGAAAAACAACAAAGTACGTTCGCTCTTAGTTTCTTTCCCTCCATCCTGGGGAATTCATACACATTCCCGAGCTGAAGACGCTGAAATTCAGGGACACCTCTCTCTCACTCTCTCACACACGCACACATATACACATACACACACACGCACACACACACAGTCTTTTTTTCCCTTCCTAGAAGTCTGAGAGGCTGCATACCTAGGCAGTGTGGTGTGAAGTGTCATATAAGAAAGTGTGCACTTTAAGGATGAACTGAACAGCCAGCAGGACACCAACACAGGTTTGGCTTTCATACTTGGATATGAGCTCCGACTGTCAGGTTTTACTTCATTGTTCGGCAACGATACAGAGACGAACAACGGATTAAAGTAAACCTGCTAGGTTGACTTTTGTTGAGATAAAATCCCTTCAAAGAGTCACTTCTTAAATGGTGAACACAATTTAAGTAAAGTATTAGTTGTACTAAATGTAAAGATTACAATAGAAAAACTAACAATGAAAGCAAGCAAAAAATAAATAAACACTTGCCATGTCTCTGTTGGAGTTAAGTCTTTGACCAGTTGTAGTTTTGTTAGTAAAGATTACATTTCAGCTTTAATGTATTATGTTAATAATTATCCAGTAAGTTAAAATACTTATATGATTATTATATGGCTGTAAGCGCTTTGAAACACCAAACAAACCTCCTTTATAAGTTTGAGAAGTCGCTTCTTCAAGTCAAAAGCATTTACACAGTACAGTATGAGTGTGTAATTCTGTAACTGTTTTTTTCTGGTAGCTAATTTATCTTTGGACTTTAAATATTACCTGACATATTAAACCTTTGCAGTGACTCTTTTTTGCCCTGATTTATCATGACTCAGATCTGCTTTTTTCTTTCTTTTTTTGTTGTTGTTTTTGTTCAGTGTGAACAGCACGAATCACACAGAATCTGATCTTTTCATTACTTTTTTGTGCCAATTCCATTTTGTAGTTCTAAACTTGATAAAGACCTGATTTTTTTTCTTTTATTAGTATTTTGCAATGTGACCTCAGTCTGAACACTTAACTATGTGACTAAATGAGCATATTACGACTTTTATGTCAAACAAACTCGACGTTTCATGTTTATTTCATAAAATATGGAGAATGACAAAGTAAGGATTTCAGTGGTGGGATACTAAGGTAATGGACGTCATAAACATTTATGGTGATGTTGCTGTGCTGCTCTGCATTTGGAGAGAGATTAAAAGAAATGGCTGAACGTGTCCATAGAAAACAAACACGATAAAAGTTTAAAAGCAAAATTAAATGAACCCAAGGACATTTCATGACGTATGTAACTATGCATCATATGACGTGTTTACATTTATGCCCTAATCCAGAGTGACCTACATTTATCTCATTACACGTCTGAGCAGTTAAGGGTTAAGGGCCTTGATCAAGGGCCCAACTGATGCGGCTTGGTGGTGCTGGCGTTTGATCCAGTGACCTTCTGATCAGTAGTCCAACTTCTTACCCGCTGGACTACCACGTTACTTTGTACATGTAGGTCAGTTAGGAGTGTTTGTTCAGACTAATCAGATATAAGCCACTTTCAATGTGGGCTCCCACATTAAGGCTACTACTACCACTCAGTCGGGAGGGCCAAAGTCTATCACTAGGGTTAGCTCGACTAACTAACCCTAGCTCGGCCAACCAGTTCTCTCCAGGCCTCCGGCTGCGAGAGGTTACAGCATCACCCGGGAATCGAACTCGCGATCTTACCGTCGATACCACTGCGCCAGTCAGAGTCCTAGAAATTAATTTTTAAGCCATATTCAATTACATTCGAGATTCTCTCAAGATTAAATAAGGTTAAACCCTCTGCAAACCCAAGGTTTTTAATGAGGGTTTACACTGCATGGCCAAAGAAAGCTGCATATGCTAATAGTTTGTTCGACAGCTTTTAGCTCTGATTAGTGCATGCAACACCGTGACCAATTACATTTTATTCTCATTGTACATCTGAGCAGTTGAGGGTTAACAGGTTTAAGGGGCCAACAGTGGCAACTTGGTGGTTGTGGGATTTGAACCTGGGACCTTCCAAACTGTAGTCCAATGCCTTAACCGTTGACCTACTCCTAAACCAAATAATATATAAATGGCCCAGAAATCTTTCACAAGTTCTGAGATGCATAGGTGTGATCACCTGGTTATTCAGGTTGTCAGCTCAGTTAATTTTATTGCAGCATAATGTTGCTGAGCCAAGACCCAACCTCCAGCCCTGAAAATTAATCTCAATCATTGCTAATGAGAGTTTAAGTGATCTTCACTTCACTTTTTCTGAACACATTTCACAGCCACTGGATGCAGTGTTGGTCCCAAGCCCGGATGAAATGGGAGGGGTTGCGTCAGGAAGGGCATCTGGTGTGAAACCTGTGCTAAGCTTGTATGTGCAGGCCGGATGGTCTGCTGTGGCGACCTCTTGCCGGGAGCAGCCAAAAGACCAACTACAGTTAATGGTTCAGCATTATTTGTCCAGGTTTTTGGACAAAATGCATTGGACAGTAACTCAATTCCAGTCATTTTCATATTTCCTATGCTCTGTGCTCAATAATGTAGGCCTTTTGAAATGGCGCCAGGCAGTGTTGAGTATATATTAATATTGTCCACATGTATTATAATAGAAATGACTATTATGACATGTGTTTATTAAACAGAAATACAGCTAGACTGTAGTTTGAGTTCATATATCTTAAATGTAGTCTTGTCTATGTACCAATTCTCAAATTCCTCTCACCATTAAAAAAACCCAAAAAAAAACAGGCTATGTCACTGAATAAAATGGGAAACATTCATGCATAATAACTCTGAGGCTTGCTCATTCTCAAGCACAAAGAAGCAAAGCAGTGACTTTGGCATAAAAAGTGGGTTTGGCATATAAAGAGAGTTGACGCAAGCAGATGATTTATTCCGATCTGGTTGATGAAATAAAGTCCTTCACTTCTCGCACCAGGTCAAAGCAAATGGCAGAAACAAGAATTCCTCATTCATCCCAGAAGCTATATAGCTTTAATGAGCTGATTATGAAAATGACTTTCCACAAAAGAGTAATACACAAGTGTGCGCCGTCATGTACACAAGCCTGTACGTGCATGCAAATCTGACACTAGCCTCATCGTCTTCCGGCAGGTGAATGCTGGTTATCGATCAGATGATAAGGAAAGGGATACTGTCTGTTTCAGCTGCCAGGTTGCTCATTCAGATGGTTCCATACAGCAGAAATTAAAGCCGAGGGCGTAGACAGGAGTCAGACATATTGTACGCTTCGCTAGCTTTCTTTTTCCCTCAGCGCATCTTTCATCTGTTTGAGGCTCCAGTCGATAGTTATTGTCTGACTCGCACAGTGATATCGACGGAGTGTAATCTGATACCTCACCGACTCAGACACACTTTAAAAAAAAAAAAAAAGGGGGGTCAGCGTTGGGTTTATGACCTGAACACTGCCTTCTAGATAGATGGTTCACTGCAATGTCTGACTTGAAAACATGGAACAGTGGCTAGTTATGAAGTTATGGTTTTCAGATGAGGTTTGAAGAATAGGAGGGATTAAATTAGTGTAATTTAATGATGCATGGGTGGACTTGAACCGGTTTAAAAGTGAAACCATATTTTGCCTGGGGCTCTCTAGTGGCTGACTACAATACAATGTGTAACCCCACCCTTTCTTAAACAGCTACACTCATCACACTGATTTTCAAAATTAATTTTTAAACTTTTTTTGTATATATTTTAAATGTATATGTTTGCATTTAAGTGTCATGGTTGCGTAGTGGTGATCACTGTGGGTCTGTGCACGTGAAGTTTGCATCTTCTTCCCATGCCTGATGGGGTTCCTCTGGGTACTCCCGGTTTCCGCCCACATTTCAAAGACATGCAGAGTAGGCTAATTCTCGCTTAATACTTTAAATGTGTTTTGCTTTACTGGAAATGTATAAAATTGAAACATATTTTACGATTTCGGGTCCATCATTGCTAAATTCCCACCATCTTTGGGTTCTTCCTGATCAACCATGAAGGGTGAAGACTATCACACGCTTTTTCCCAGACAAGTGAAGCCAGCTGATCTTTTTAAACTGCTGCTTCGGGCAACATTACTGTACTTCCGACCTGCAACACTCTGAGAAAAGCAATATCCACCTGCTTCCACTCGCGTGTGCTCAAGGATTCTCGTGATCGTTTACTGTCATTTTGATTAATATTGTAGAGCGAGTAGGTCACATGACCTTCAAAGAGCACGACTGAGACGTAACTGGGATTTGATCCCCAGTATCCCAGACGTAACTGGGATCTGATTATCGCTTTTCTGTGTCAGAAGTCTCTAAATAAAATTTTATTTTAAGCATCATTACACTACAAGCCAATGAAAACGCAGCCCAAGTTTTATCCTTTTCCATATCCTGTGGTATAAGAGGAATTACACACTCAAGATGTGTGATTAAACGAAAATATTGCACTTTAGCAAGGGGGTAGTGATCCACCACTTGGCAACTACCTTACCTGTCATGCATTATTCCTTACTTAATTAGGTGTGTATATTTTTACACTGTATTTTCTTATTCATTCCAATTCATTCTTTGCTCCCTGACTGGAATTTCTCTTTAAGCTGGAATTTCTTTTTTTTTTCCCCTTTATGTTGACGTGGGAGTTTATGGTTCGGATTAAGTGTATGAGAATAAGAGTAACAGGACTGCTGTTAGTTTTTAACTTCTGCCAGCACTCATTAAATGCCTTGTGTGGCTGGGAAACAAAAAACGTTTCACATCATCTGATCATCTGTTTTGCTTAAGATTGAAAGAGAGGATACATATAAGTAGACCTATTAAGACACGTAAGTGCAGATCATGGAAGAAATGGAAAGCGAGATACTGTAGACAGGAACATCTTGTACTATATGCTGTATATACTGCGTGTCTGGTGTTGGGTGGTAAGGAATTTTCACTCACAGCTCAACCATATGACTGTAGCCGACTGCTGTTGTAGTGCTGTTCTACCAGAGGATGGTTGTGAAATCTGATTTACAAATTTGCTCCCTCTAATTAATATGCCGAGCAAAATCGGCTTCATTATAAGCGGAAACTTTAACCATGTGGGATGTGCGCTCACACAAAGTTAAGAAAGTAAACCTTGCTACTCGCAAGCAATATTAATGTCTGCTTAAATAATTAATCAGGGTGGTTTTGTGCCATGGCTCATGAACCATTCTCAGGAAACGCACTCAGATGGAATGCAGGGATGACTAATACCTTGTATTCATTCATGTACTTGTTTCAGGAATATGAAATGCAACACTAAGGAATATTAAGTTTTTGTTTAGCTGAAATGGACACATTAGTTTGCTAGCTTTCCCTCGCAAAAAACACTTGAAATTTAGATTAAGAAACTGAACAATCGTGCTGCTGTGTTCATCAGGGCTGCATCTCTAAATAAGAATTTTGTCATTACTCATCATTTTGCAAGGATCCCTGACCATGATAAAATAAAAATAAAAAATATTAACGGGCATCTAGCAAGGTTTGGTTACAGCCAAAGTGTAACCAGATCTTTTAAAAAAAAAAAAATTACATCGCCTTTCTCTATGATCACGGCGGTAGCGTCATTGAACAACAATTATAAGTGTGTGTGATCAAATGATCTCGGAAGCCTAGTGTATGTATAGTTACGTGGTACGGCTGTTGGGGATAAGGTACAAGAGTGGCAGAACTTAATATCAAGCCTCGTTCTACATCGTGCACAACTTCTGTTCGAAAGCTTTCCCGATTGTGTCATTGCTGGTTCTGATAGCAGCTGCAGTCTGAAAGATTTTTCTGGCTCTTCTGTCACTTTTATGGTTTCATGTGCAGGAATCTCCCTCCCTGACGGTGAGCTAGCGTTGGGTTTAATATTATTAATGTTCAACTCAGACTGTAAGCTTATGCTCGACTCAGCAGGCTTTTCACACCGTTCCCTGAAGCGCTGCTCTGTTTTTAAGGTTTCCTACAGTCTGTATTGATTTTAGAGTAAAATATGGTCTTTAGAAAAAAAATGCTTTTGTATTCAAGTAAAGTTCTCCATTAATTAATTAATTTTTTATCAGCGCGAGCTCTAAGTAGTAGAGTCTCATACAGTTATACTGGCAGAAATTTCCATCTTAATATAGAACCATATTGCTTATAACAAGAGAGTTATACAAAAGAGATGAATGCGTAGATTTTTCTCATTTTTTGTTAAATAAATAATACTTTCTGTCTCACACTGAATACCTTTTACTAGACCCAGGAGTGTTTTCCAGGAATAATGCTTAAGAGTACTTTATTAGACCTACTGTAAAAGGCTAAGTCGCTGCACTTCTGTTGTCAGTGGTTGGGAACTAGTGCAGCCATCAAAGTTTTTTTTTTTAGACCATTTGGCTGTAGGTCTTGCCACCGTGTAGGCTGGATGTGTGTTTTTACCTCCTCTGCTCTATTTTTATCCACGTTTGCCGTGTCAGTGTGACCGCCCAGCTTCGCCTGTAAAACCAAACAAATTACATGCTCTGGACAGCATATATGATCTTTTCTCTTTGACGCGGAAAGAACAACAGTGGTGTGTTTATAACCTCGATATAGTTTCTGTAAGAGTGTGCCTGCGTTTTTTTTTTATTTGATTTGAACAATGAATTCGCACTATCCCTTTTGTTATTGAAATTTCGGGGAAAAGAGGTCAAAAGCAACGCTCTAACATGGCTTCCTACTGTATCAGCTACGGATTTGTAGGTCAAAGACGCACATGGGGATTTTGGAGGAGATTGACGACACACGATTGATGTTGCGTCTAAACAGCAATCTACTCCCGTTCTTAGGTACGATAGGCTTTCGTATCTGATTCAGTCCACGCCTAAGTGCGCCATATTATTCTCGAGACCACCTTTTGCAGCGGACTCAGGAACAAGCACAGAACGATTGTGCGAACCAGACTTACGGCCTAATTTTCCTAAAAACGACCCTCGGCCTTGATGTGAAAATGCCTTTAAATGCGTGGTAAAGTTGCATCATAAAACAACTGACAGTAAAAATCACAGCTTTGTTTAATACTGAAAGTAAGAGCATGAGAACTCTCAGGATTGGGACCAAACAGCTGTGTGGCCATAGGAAAACTGCTTGCTAATGAAACTAATCAGGGAAAAGGGATTGCTAGGGATTATCAGAAAGATTGGACTTGTGAGCAGAGGAAAAATCGCACGTGGTCTGATGAGTCCAGTTTGACGTATTCCAGAGTCTCTGGGGGTAGTGTTATGGTCTGGGGTTGCTTCAGCTTTTTACCCAGATTTCCACATCAGATCTAAGAAGTCTCCACTAGCTGTGGTTCTGCTGGAAAGGGTTAAGTTTTTTGAGGCGGTTGAATAAGTCAGTGTGAAGTACTTTCTCTTTGGCAGTGCTCGGGTTAGCTCTGTCTGTTTGATGGAACCCGTTCTCCTCGCAGCCTGTGTGCACTTCCCTAAATGGTGCGAGCAGAATTACACAGTCAACAGTCGGAACAGTCACAGAAACAATTTTTTTTCTTCTTGCCAGTTTGATGAAAGTTCAGCTGAATACTTTAGCTTTTCTTTCTTGCAGCATCTGAACTTCTCAGACAGCCCTAATTTTCTTTTTTTTTTTTTTTATGTTGTCATCATTGTTAAAGCTCTGTGCGGTATTCATGAACATTCCAAAATGGATGAGTCTTGTGTTGTTTTTTTTTTTTCCCCCTTTTTTTTCCTCTCCAAATCAATATTAGCCAATACCCTTTAAAAGTCCCACCTACTTCCCATTAACACACAACATTTTACCATCACTCAAATACACACCACAAAAGCTGTCTTTCTTTTCCCACAGAATAAAATATGAACGCAATACACGACCCGGTTTTCTAGTTTCATGTCAGGGTGAAATGAAAATTGTTTGTTCATAACAAAGTTGATGCATATGATTTAATACAAATGTACGCTGAAATGGGAGTAAGCGTGTGTTTAAGCATGTTGTGATCATATAATTTAAGGTCGAGAGAATGATTGTTTGTTTGTGGTCGTGGTTCTTTCAGAAGTGTGCATGTGTGTGTGTGTATTTTTTTTTAATTTGTTTTTTAAGCAAGAGGCCTGGATCTAGAGTCCTATACGGTAAATATGCGCTTCTTCATAAATCATTCTGAAGTCTTCAAATTAAATTTTGCTGCAGGCCAGGCTCAAAACAAAAATCTGCTCGGCCAGTGTAGAGTTAAAAACTGTTTAAAATACTTTCTCTCTTTCCTTCTGTTTCTCGCTTTTTTTCTCTTTTTTTTTTTAATAGAAAAACAGACCACAACAAAATGTCATTGTTTTACAGTAGGAGTAAATACTATACAGCACATTGTAAAGCTTCTCCTGAGCCTTTTATGTCCTGGAATTTTGTGACCTCAGTCTTTACACTGAATGTGATGGTATAAGCAGACACACACACACACACACACACACACACACACACACACACACACAAAGGCTAGTTTGTTGGAACAGAAGCAGCAGGTTGATGCCAGATGTGAATTTAAATAGCAGGCTTAAAGCGAGTTGCAGCGTCTCGCCCTACACTGCAGTGAGATTTGAGAAAAGACCTGAAATTAACAGTACTCTAGAAATTCTTTCAATTCCAAAAGAACCAGGAAGTGCTCTAGAACACTCTACTGTGAAATCTGTTCAAATGCTGAACAAGATGCCTTTCAGATCCCTAATCATGCGAACTGTTGTCGAGTGTGTGACCAGGTGGCCTTCTCCACTTTTTCCTGCAAAATGTTTAACTAGCAGGTGTCCTGGATCCTGTAAATAGGAGGCCTGTTGGATGCCTGAATCAGAAAAATGTCTTCGAACCCTGAAGCATTAGTGTTTTTTTTTTTTTTTGTGTTTTTTTTTCCCCCGAATGCGTGACCAGGCAGTCATCTTCAGCGTGCCTTAAAAAGGACTGAAAAGCAGGAACTGTTCTAGATCCCCTAAGATAAAAGTGTTCTAAAACCCTTAATGAGATAATCGTCTAGACGGGTTAACTAAGTAGGCCGGTTAACTAACTGGTTAAGTAACATTTTACTGCATAGTGTAATAAGGAAGTGATGTAGATTTCTTTAACGTCTTAAATGCTTAAGCAGAAAGTGTTTTAGATTCCTGTCTGAAAAATGCTATAACAGCTTTTAGGTCCCAAGCGTCTAGAGTGTTTGACCAGACACAGTCTTTTTTTGCACTTTACTGCAAATTGTCTTAAAATGCTTTACTAGAATGCATTCCAGATATCATTACCAGGAAGTGTTCTAGATTCCTTAACTGTGAATTGTTCTAGACTAGGTAGTCTTTTTTGCCACTTTACCTTTTAGTGTCTTATCATTCTTACCCAGAAAATATTCTAGATCCTATATGGAAGAAGTGTCCGAAATCCCTTAAACAGGGAATGTCTTAGAACCCACAACAAATAGGTGATCTAGAATGATTAATGAAGGGGTCTTCACCAGCACTGTGTGATGTGTGCCACGGACATGTTTTAGATATGTTAACCAGAAAGAGTCTTAAATGCTTAAGCTGTAAGTCTTCTAGATCCCTTATCTTAGCATTTTTTAACCCTTAAACAGGACGTGATCTAGAATGCTTGATCATGCTTTACTGCAAAGTGTCTTAAAATGCTTAACTAGGAAACATTCTACTTGTCATAACTAGTGCTTTTTTGGCATTTTACTGTTGAGTGTCTTAAATTATTGGCCTAAAACATTATTTAGGGATGTAGAACACCTACATCCCTAAATAATGTTTTCTACATAACCAATAAGTGATTTTGATGAGTAACAGTGTTCTAGATCCCCAAAAGCATTTTGCGAGGGCTTAACTAGGAATTGATCTAAAAAGTTTCCACAAGAAAATGTTCTAGAATGCTTTACTGAGAGGCTTTTTTGAACCGTCACTCTCGAACTACCGTCAGCTGTTCTGTAGTGCGGAAGTAGCAAGCGTTCTCGAATCCCCAATCAGAAAGAGTTCTAGATGTTAAACATTTAATCAGGGAGTGCAGTATAATACTTCCACTGGAGACAATTAAATAATGCCTTGTGAAGAGATTTAAATGAAGGATGTGTTGTGATCTTGAACACAATCACAAAACATCTTTAAGCAGTTCCAATTAAAATAAAAATGGAAGCCAAATTTGTTAGAGTAATTATAAAGAGGTTATATGCAATATCATATTTCAAGAATGTCACAAAAAAATAAATTTTTGGCATTTTTCTTATTTTTAAAATAAGGAACAGCAACGAACACGTAGTTTTACACACAATTGTAACAGAGCATGTGGTAAAATGTCTGGCCTTTCTCTTTCTGTATAAGAATTTATTTATTTATTTTTATCGGTGGAGAGTTAAACCGTGTGTTTGAAGAGGTCATGCTGATAGGCGAGCTGCTTTTTAGTAACCGTATCCTTTTTGTTTCTTACCTGCTGAACATCTGCCGGGTGAACATTAGCATCCTAAATGTTTCATGATCTTATGCTGTGTGTGTGTGTGTGTGTGTGTGTGTGTGTGTGTGTGTGTGTGTGTGTGTGTGTGTGTGTGTGTGTGTG
>JAOVVA010000033.1:8015905-8046044 GCA_028565275.1 Leiocassis micropogon
ATTCCAGCCTTGTGCAGGTCTAAAATCTTGTTCCTGACTTGCTTTGACAGCTCTTTGGTCTTGCCGATGGTGGTGAGTTTTGAATGGAAGATAGAGATTTTGTGGACAGGTGGCTTTTATACACATACCACGTTGTTGTTAATCATGTTGTATGAGTGATCAGGACACTGATGGCTCTCTGTGTAAAGAGTATTGTAGTAGGATGATGATGTAGAAGGGGAGGGGATATGAGAGCCCCCTGCTGGGAAAACGACTGACATGTCTGCACAAAGCAGAGATCAACTTTATTGAGAGTAAAATACAGTATATAATACAAACTACCACAATACAATTCTAACATTTAAAATCACTAGGCTGGGTATGAAAGGAACTACTTTTGAGTGGGAATAAACTACTAGAAAAACTGTAAATTCCTAATATCCTCAAATGGTTTATTGGTCTTTGACAGATGATGTAAAACCCACGTAAAACGAATTGCATGTTGATTTTAGTAGCCATTTTGGAGGTATCGCATGGTTAGTCAAGTTAGTTATCATTGAAGTGTATTTCTAGACATGGGTTATTGTACATCACCCTTTAATGACGTGGACAAAAGCATCAATCGACTTGGCAAGCCATTTTTGCCAGCGTTTCTTTGTCTTAACTACTTGGTTAACGACCTCTTTTACTTGGTAAAATATCCTTATGCTTTCTCATTTTTATCAGTTGATCAACATTAACTGATCCAAACCATAGGCAAAGTATCTTTCAGTTTCGGACATTGTTCAAAATACACATCAGAACTAAAATCAATGCTGAACACAGACCACTTAAACGGACAAATTCTTTTCTTTTGCCCCAGGTAAAGAGTTGCCATAAATCAGTTTAAATTTGAGGCAGAACTGCTGTCTGAAATGTCATTACTGAAGATGAATCCATGCCCCGACTGATTTGGGGGGGGGATGCAGTCAGAAGATGGGAAGATAAACAGATCTCAGTGCTACCGTATGTCAGGGCTATATAAATACTTTGGGATACTTGAATGCTGGAGCCAGGCTAAACAGTCTTCTTGAATCTTAAGCAGCGTTCATTGTCTCTTTAACACTTTGTATGTCAGTAGCGTGGAAGGACTTCGTCACTTTTTCGACTCCTCAGTCCTTTTTGTTGATTCTGCTTTCTGTTGATAAGACAGTAATGACCCACTTGGCTGTGTACTGTCTTAGACAAAAGACAGCTGTGTGCTCCGTCAGCAGAGGATCAGTGTTTTTAGTAAAATTAGTAGTCTAAGAGGGGAGTTTGCAGAAGCGCTGAGGTTTTTCACCCCCCTCCTGAGTATCTTCAGTTACGTTGTGCAATTAAAAGGAATGCACATTCATTCCACGTTACAGTCGGCTCTGTAATTACGTCTCCTCTCCCGCCCAGTCTTTCTCCCGGCATTGGCTGAAGACATATGACTGGCATCGAGGTCTAGAAATGGAGTAATAGTCATGTGAAAACCTTTAGGTTTCAAAACTTTAACTTCAACTATGTGGTTTTGTAGAATCTGTTTGTCTTTAAATGTTCAATTATAATAAAACAAAGATTTAAACCAATTGGTTAAAACCAATATTTTAACAATGACAAAATGGCTGAACTCTGTGACATCTTGAATTTTTCTTTTCTTTTCAAAGAAGCTCATAATTCCTCAGATGATGATGGATGAGTTTCCTGACACACAGGCCGGACTCGGACGAACGTTTTGTGCTGTATTTCTGATGTGTTACTGTTACACTTGCATGCGGCCTGTAGTGCATTATAGATTAATATATTCTCTCTCTCTCTTAACATGCTAACGATAACTCGAACAGAATTGCAGTTTTTGGAACAGAGGGATGAGGCTCATTCGTCTCTGACTTCCACTGACATCTGCTGAGAGCTCTAAAGAACAAGGAAGGAAGTCATTCAGAGTAATGGGATGCAGCGAGTGTAGTCAGTAGCGGTCCAATACCTCCATTTCCTCGAGACCTACAAATAGATTAGATAGCTCACACATACACGCGCGCACACACACACACATGCACACACAGTCAGCTTTTCATGCATTCTGGGCTCAGGTTCTTGAATCTTTTCCCGGAGCAGTAAAAGATTCTGCTGTTTCTTTATTCCATAAGAGCTGGGATTAGAGCTTCTATTTAGATGAATGGGCAAAAATTTAGTTAATCACATTAAAACATGGTGAAGATTATACTATGACATGTCTGATTTATAATAGTATATTTTATCCAAACATTGTGGAGTTTTTTTATTATTTTTTAGTTATTTCACCTGCTTTTTCTATCTGTGCCCTTAGTTCATGTTAGGAAAAAAAAATGCATTAAGGCTGCCTAAAAAGTCAGGATGGGAGTCACAGTCACAACTTGATATGATATGATTCCTAGGTGCTGATTCGATTGATATTGTGAAATATATAAAGTATCACGTTTTTTTATCAAGAATTGACTGGTGCATCGCTATAATAAATGTGTATATATATTTTAATCACGTCTTTAAGTGGTTTTTTTTTTTCCTGATCAGTTTCAAGTACAAGTCTGATGTTTCTAATCCCAACCTTGTAGCTTCCATCAACATGGTGTATTCCTGCCTGAATATAATTTTTCAGTATGATGTACAGTAGGTGTAAGGTCAGTTGTTTGAGCACTGGTCGTCACAGAGCAGTATTATTTTTTTTCCCCTCTATTTAACCTTTCCTCGATGGTTAAGTTAATCAGTGAGTTTGTACACTGTATTCACTAGAACGCGTGTCCAGGTCACACTTTCAACATTGCTGTTTTCAGATCAGTAGGGAAAATGGGCTTCTAGTTATCAGTTCTAAATCAAAGACTCTTCCCGTCCTTATATGGCTTTGTCTCCGTATTTAGCTTGTCCTTAATATTTGTGGACTTACCCCAGTCAAGATTGTTACTCATTATTGCAATTTTAATGTTTGTCTTGTTCTGTGTGTGTGTGTGTGTGTGTGTGTGTTTGTTTGTCCTCAGGAGTTTGCAGCGCTGACTAAGGAGGTGAATATGTGCCGGGAGCAGCTGCTAGAGAGAGAAGAAGAAATCGCCGAGCTAAAGGCTGAGAGAAATAACACCAGGGTAAGCGCAAAGGGATCCGTTTTTTTTGTGCTGCGAAGAGCAAGTATTCAGTAATGCTCAGAATCTTCTCAACTTTTGCATGCATGAGCTCGCAGATGCCAGCCATTGGCCTAGTTTGCTGTGACAGGGAGCTATATTTAGGCACATTTTTCCTAACCAAAAGTTGAACACATTAACCATCAATAACAATCAATTAATCATTAAATATTAATGGTAATGAGATGAGCACATTATTTATTCTAGCACCACAATCCCAACAAATTAGCTACGTAAGAGAAATAAATAAAGCCCAAATTGGTCAAACAAACAGAATAACAGTTGATTGCAGTTGATCAGTGATCCGTACAGACCCTTCCTTTATGGTTTGGCATGCGCATGAACTTTGGATTTATTGCAGACTTTCACCATTACCGAGTGAAAAGTAAAAAAAAAAAAAAAAAGTAAAAATTAAAATAAAAAGTTGAGCTCACCCAAAAAAATACACCAGCCCCAGGATTCATACTGTAGCTCAATTCTTTTTGCTTATGCATTCTTTCAGTAAAATGTATTTGACTTATTTTGATTATGGCCAAAAACACATTTTCTAGCCAAAGGTAATAAAAGTAGCCCAATTACTGGAAAACTGCCCAATCTGGCAACAGTGCACGCTCAACTTTGCACCACCTGACAAGGTAAAGTCTGATTGCCTTTTTCTCTTCCAGTACCTTCGTTCTTTAAAAAAAAATGGTGATTAAAATAAATGTTACACTGCTAAACTGTTGAAAATACTGCTATTGTTTGTCTCTGTCCTCATTGGAAAACGATGATGCTAAAATGTCCGATATTGTTCATGGCCTAAAATACAAGCGTTGTGAGCGACGGAACATTATTACGCAAAACCAACATCCAATCGTTTATACGATTTTAATCTGTTAAATTCTTTTGGGTACAGTGTAACACACTCAGAAGAAGGCACTATCCACCCAGTCCCCTTGCATGAGCTCACATACCGTATGCCCACAATTAGCTAGTGTTGCTATGATTTGATGTGATATGATGCACCATTCACCCCCACCTTAGCCGTCTAGACTCCCGACTACAGATGGCTGAAGCATTACCTGGGAATCAAACTTAGGATTGTTGGATTTCCTTTGCACCATTCAGGAGTCTATCTGGCTGTTTAATAAAAGGTCAAATGCAGTGCGGGTTCCAGGCAACCACAACCCATAGAAAATCACAGATTTGGTAATGGGTTAAATCTCAGAGATACACCGGTAATAATTATATTATTAAATGTCTAGATGCAGATCTAGTCCAATCGAAAGACCAAAAGTTTTTTTTTTTTGAGAGAAAAATCACAAAAGTTTTTACATTGTCAATTTAAATTCTAAGTGAGAGTGCATGGCCCCCTGAAAAGGGAAGTAAAATCCCCTCTAACAGATATTTATTGGGTTGCAGTTTCAGTCGATATCAATTCACTTTTTCTCTGGAAGATCTTGAGAGCTATTTTTTTGATGCAAGTCATGTGATTTCTTTTCAAGGTGTGAACTCCCACATGGAAAGGTTAATGAAATTAAATGAGAGAAACATTTAGCACCCCCCGTTAAAATGTTCAGTGACTACATAAAATGCAATTATTAGCAACAAATTAGTATTGCAGGTGGGACGATGGCGTAGTGGTATGCACTGTGGCCTCACACATCCAGGAGATCGCGAGTTCGATTCCCGGGTGATGCTGTTACCTCTCGCAGAAGGAAGGCTAAAGAGAGCTGATTGGCCGAGCTCTCTCAAAGGGGAGGGATGAGAGATACTTGGTGCTCCCACATTAATCTCACGGCTCTACAGCCAATCAGGGGCATTTGTGAGCTCACGCGAGGGGAAGGAGCGGATAGCGCTGTCCTCCGAGTGTGTTACTCCGCCCCCAGCGGTGCGTGAGCGAGCAGTTCGAAAAAATGCGTTCGGCTGGCGTCACATGGTTTGGAGGAAACACTCTGATAGTGATGGTCTTCGGCCCTACCGGCTGATTGGTAGTAGTAGCCTTAATGTGGGAGCCCCCTAGTGACGGGGAGGAATTGGACACGACTACCACTCAGCCGGTAGGGCCGAGTAGTAGTAGTAGCCTTAATGTGGCAGCCCCCTAGTGACGGGCAGGATTTGGACACGACTAAATCAGGGAGAAAATCGGGGAAACCCCCATCCCCCCAAAAAAAGATAACAGTTTAAAAATGTAACTGTCATATGTTTGACGTTTATTACAACCAATTTCAACTTTATTTAAGAAACGTGATGAGCGTTACACTGAAAAGGCCGCGATATTCTCTTAGAGACGCGCTACGAAGCATGTGGAGCTTAAATCCCTAAGACGATGGGACCGCCTGACACAGTTGGACCCGGACCAGATCTCGTGTTTATGTATGTGTGTGTGAGTGTGTGTGATAGGGGGATGGGGAGATGAGGGATGGAGTGAGGGATTAGGGCCAAGCGAAGAGGATGAGTGTAGGCTTTGTCATTTCAACGCCATCTTGCAGATCATTCTCGCAGGATACGTCTAAAACACTCTGCTAACCGACATTGTGTGTACTCCTAAATCTAACACTGACATGCAGTCCATAGCAAGATATACAAACATGACCATACACACTTCTGTATTTTGTTTTGTATATTTATGTTTTTTATTTGATTTAATTTGATTTGTGCTAAGAGAGATTCTCCAGATATCTTTTACTCGGTAGGAATAAACAGCGATCTCGATTGTGTTTGTTTCCTTGTTTTCAGCTGCTCCTGGAGCATTTGGAGTGTTTGGTGTCTCGTCACGAGCGCTCCCTCAGGATGACGGTGGTCAAGCGTCAGGCCCAGAGTCCAGCGGGAGTCTCCAGTGAAGTGGAAGTTCTCAAAGCCTTAAAATCCCTGTTTGAGCACCATAAAGCTCTGGATGAGAAGGTCATGAGTTTTATACGATTTTAAACTACTCCTTTTCTCAATCAAGTCCTAAAAGCGTGTACTTGGTGTGCAGTGGTTAATGAGTGTGCTGACTGTTACAGGTGAGGGAGAGGTTACGTGTTGCTCTGGAAAGGTGCAGCGCATTGGAGGAGCAATTAACAGCTGCTCATAAAGAGGTACGACCTTCACTTGTCCCAACACACACACACACACACACACACAGAGTGACACACTGCCTTTGAGCGCACACTTGTGGAATGTTAATTCCTGATAGCTGTGTCATTAGTTTTTTTTCTCTTTTTTTTTCTTCTTTTTTTATTATTGTGAAACTGCTACTCAGTTCAGAATGTACTAAAGCTACAGGAAGAACTAGTTCTTTAATACTTAAATAATAAAAAAATAAATAAACAAAGGAATTCTTGTAAGCCCGTTGTCTGTTCTGGCGTGCCAGAACACGAACAAGAATGTACGGTTAAAGCGTTAGTGAAGACATCACAAGCAGGCAAGATGATAAGGTTTTATCAACGTTTGATGGGTTGAAAACACTCCGTCACGCAGACATCTCCAGCAGTGCTGCTTAGTAGCTAGATAAACAAGGTAGTTGTGTCTGGTGTTAGAGCACAGTGTGTGAACGCCCCAGTAACACTGCAGGAACTGATTCCCAGCAACACAGATGCACACACTACACTACTGCTTCGGTGTCACAGTTGGGCTGGGAATTCTGATTCATGGTGGGTTTGTCTATTAGTGTTAATGCATAAGGTAAAGTAGGGGGCCGGGGTGTTTGCCTGGGGGAAACTGGGTGAACTGCTGGGCGTCAGATAGCAATCACATGCCAGGCTTCCTGTAGAACAATTCTGGCTCTCTTTTTTTTTATTTATTTTTTTTTACTTCTAAGCAGTTTCAGAGGAATGTTTTTTTTTTTTGTTTGTTTTTTGTTTAAGCCACACAGTGACCTATGAAACATTTCAAGCATTAAAACTTCAGGCATGAATGGGTGAGCAACGGGTGCAAATAATGACAGATGATTAGGCCGGTGATTAGTATACTGGTGATGCTGAATGCTGAGTGGTTGGAACAGACGAGAGGGGAAACGAGGTTGCTGCTGTGGCCGTTACATAAACAACCAATTTTTTTAATTGTATCTTTCCAGCCTGTCTCAGTTAAACATTTGTTCCCATATTACGAATATGAAGATGGTAAATAAAAGTAAGATATCAAAAGATATTTATATGAAGTAGAATGATGATGAGGAATATGATGAGGAGGATTATAACAAAGAAAAAGGAGGATATGATGAAAAATATGAAGAAGAGAAAGAAGGATATGAATCAGAGAAACACGCAAAAGAAGAGGAATTTGAAAATGCGTGTGAAGAATAATATGCTGAAGAAAAAAAAAAGAAGAGGAATGTGAAGATAAAGAAGGGTAAGAAGTGTTCCGATGTGATGTATGGCTGAGATGAGGAAACCGTATGAAGACAATATAAAGAACAGAAAGTTTCTGTTGAAGACGAAGAAGACAAATATAAAGGGTAAGGATGAATAGGAAAAAGAGAGAGAATATGGAAAAATTTTAATGGATTAAGCCAGAAGAACCTGAGGAAGAGCAAGCGTATGTACATGAGTAAAAAAAAGTAAACTGAATAGAGCATGATTAAAACTGAAAGTGTAGTTATAGATCTTTTCAGCATAAACTCCAGTTCGAAATATCAGATCTATATAATTGGATATCTATCTCTAGGCCAAATCTACATGATGTCTGTAGAAATGTCTCTACCTCCCCCTGCCCTCATTTATCCCCGCACCCCCCTGAAAAAAAACAAAAAAACACACACACACACACACGTAGACACACACACACGTAGACACAGATAGGATTAGCCCTGACAGTAGGCTAGGGGCACAGTTGCAGTCTGACCTACATTACACTTTGAAATGGTTGTGCTGTATTGTTCCTGTATTTATTCCACATTTTACACTTGAATATTCAACACGGTATTAACATGAACTCTCCAGACATAGCGCATTAGCTGAGGATTTGCACTCATCTCTGTAATCGCTTTGTTTAGTATCTTCTGCTTTTCTTATCTGATATCTGAAGCTCCCCTGTAACTGAGAATAAACTACTCTTACATGCACAGTGATTGATTTATTTGCTATTAAGGCCCTCGTGAGTCTGAATCTCAGGTTCCGAATAAATAGCCAGAGTCGCATTCACACCACTAGGAACGTTGCAGACGTTAAATTCAGAGAAAGCAATAACGCTTAGAGTTCTGTTCTCCGTTTCAGAATGCCTTTTTGCGAGAGCAGAACAATCAGAAGAAATTGCTCATCGATGGCACAGCAGAACTCAACCACAACTCTGAAAGCACACCTAGCACCAACGGCAAGGTAAAAATAAGAACACAAATACCAGACATGAGTATTACAGGTTGACTTTATGAATGATTTACATTCTTTGTTGTTGTTTGATAATACGTACAATACAAAAAAAAAATTGTATGAAGTTTTTATTGTTATTATTAGAATGTATTAAACAGAGCTATCTATAGCACATATTGCCAATGATTGGTGTAAGGATATATATATGTGCGTATTATGCGTATTATGGATGTGTGTGACAGTATTGTAAAGTTAATCAAGCATCATCATGAATCTGGCTTTCATGAAGACCATCATAAAAAAGCAAGAACCAAAACTTACCTCTGCTGCAGAGTAGAAGTTCATTTAGAGTTACCAGCCTCAGAAATGACCAATTAACACACCTCAGAGCTGTTCCAAAGACTTTACAGGGTATAAGTACCATAGACATATGGTATAGACACATCTCACTATCAACTGTTCAAAGGGGATTATTGCATATTAAAATGATTGTTTCCAGTTTCCCACTTCCTGCATTAAAAGCATCAAAGTTGAAAATGACTGAATTTGGGCCAGTGAGTTACAGTATCACTTGGGATGTAACAGCACAATTTTTTCAATAAAATTGTTTGTGACTTTTCAAAATTTGTATCAGTTCCAAATCTTTGAATTGATGTCAGTGTTTTATTTTGAACTCAGGCATCATCAATGTGCTGCTCATTTACCTTGACTGGTTTTTTTTTTCTCCCTTTAATAAATCTAAGCACACAGTATGTCAGCTGTAAGAGGCTTTTATTCATGTAAACACTCTTTTTGTGTTATGGATGTGTTTATTAGAAAAAATAAAATCACTAATTCAGTTAAACCTAATAAACTGCGAAAATCACCCAGCTCTACGTGTGAGTGAGAGTTGTAAGGGCTTACCATGGTACTGACATGGGACAATTGGAGTCTATGTCTCCAGAGATCAGAATAGTTAGATAAATTTGACATTTACGTAAGTGCACAATGCATAAAAAGAAAAAAAAAACTGTATCAAAAACACCAGTTAGTCAGTATCCAGCACGTTTGTTTGTAAGATTACACATGCACAGAGTGAACAGATATATCAGTAGAAGTTCCTTTTGCCCAAATTAACCATTCTTGAAATGCAAAACCTTCTTGAGCACATCCTTTAAACTGTGAGCTGACCAGCTAAGATGCTTACTAATGATGCCAATTTCCCACTGCTATTAAGGATTGCAACAGTCATTGGCCAGGGCTCCTTTGAGTCTTGCTCCTTTAGCTTCCGGACCCAGATGTTTTGTGCCATTTATGACAAAACCTGAGGCGTACAATAGGGTGGATTGTGTGAATAGTTAAATTTTTTCCCATTGAATACATTTCATATTAAGTCCATCATGGCGTAACAGTTCACCCCTTCAGTATGTGTAATACTGAATGTCTTAGAAACTTTTTAATCAAGTAGTTCTTAATCCGAGCACATCCATGTACTTGTGGCTTTATTGCGCTAAGGAGTTAGAGCAGCTTTGGTAAAGCAGTATAACTCTCCTTCAGCTTTTATACGGCTTAATCATTGTAAATAAGGAATCACTCTTCATTTTGCATCATTTGTACGTATATGAAAGACAACGTAGGAATGAGTGTAGTCATTCATGCATATTAGGGGAAAAAAGGCAAAATGTCCAGCATGTACTGTAGGTGCGATTTCTCACCACGATTTGTTTCTCGTCTCTAGAGGTCATCAGATGGATCTTTGGGTCCGGACGAGGAGATGGGGAAGGTGTCTGAGCTGCAGGAGGTGATAGACAGACAAAGCAAGGAGCTGCTGCAGATGAAGGAGCGTGTCGTTTCCCTGAGCAGCAGAGTGAGTGAGCTCGAGGAGGATCTGGACACAGCCCGCAAAGACCTCATCAAATCAGAGGATATGAACACTCGGCTTCAAAGAGACATTAGAGAGGTGATGCTCATGCACAAATCCACAGCACCCTCACTTTTGTTCACATATTAAGCAGAATTTCGCAAAAAGAGATGTAATTGTTGTTGTAGCTGGGAGGTCTTGGGTTTGATTCATTTTTATGACATCATGAAAGTGGCTATTGTGGTTTAAATATTTCCCAGTCACTTAAATCATTTTAACTAATTGACTTCCAAAAATGACAATTAATAACTAAATAGATATTCAGATATTTGCTATAGCATATGCTTCCTCTTTTATTGATTTGTACTATTAATCATGTACTGCAATCCATCTCTGTCTGGTGTTTAGTCTCTCGCTCAGAAGGATGACATGGAGGAGAGGATAACAACACTAGAGAAGCGTTACCTGGCAGCTCAGAGAGAAGCTACGTCTGTTCACGACCTGAACGACAAACTCGAGAACGAGCTCGCCAATAAGGATTCTCTTTTCCGCCAGGTTTTTAAAAAAAATTTTTCCTTCTCTAAACTTATTACATCATCCAAAGGAGTATAATAATTTAGGTTTAAATGAATATGGAAGGAATAAAACATGGCTGGGCATGGTGCAGTGCTTTACTCCTCTTACATTACGGATTTTTTTCTAATATTTAGATTTCTTTTCTAGTTATATTTATGATTGAGACTTAAGTTTATGTTAGAATTTAATTCTATTTATTTCTAAAGCGCAGTTAAAGGCTGAAGCTGACCAGCTAAGATTAATTTTATGTTGTAAAAAATGTAAAAAGCCACAACATAACAGGATGTTTATCATTACACTACACGGTGATAGTGCAGTAAAACAAAAGTATAACAAAAGCATAACAAAATGCATAAATCTCCTTATTAGATCACTGAATTTGTGTGATAAGTCAATTTTACAACAGGAATTGTGGTTGAGTTGATGCATAGTTTAATATCAGCATTTAAAATAAGTCGATAGTTTTAAATGATGCAACGTTATCAGATGTGTCTTCTTGCTGAAAGTGCTTCTGTGACTGGTTTTGAATGTTGGTTTTGGAAGTTACTCTCCGTGGACCGCACTGAACTTCTTTCACCCATCCTGTGCCCGACAGTGTATTTAACGATTGTTAGAGCACCTGGGACGTGGAGTGATGCATATGGTTAAACGTCCCAGTGGTGTTAACGTCTGTTATCACCACTCATGAAAAGCCGCTTGTCCAGTCAGATTACTCGGTTTTGAACTAACTGTTGTATAAATGATTATAAACTTCAACGTTCATGAAAATGTGCTCATATGCACTCGCGCACCCTCATGAAACTTGCATTCTTGCATTTGAGAAACATGATCCGGCAAATAGATGGATGTAATAAAGAATAGAGTTATCTTAGTGAATAAAGCATTAAGTAATTAAATTAGTCATTTATTGAATAATGAATAAAGAATTATTGAATAAAGAATTTCTTTAAATTAAAAATAGTATTTTTTTTTCATAGTGCCTGTATAAATAAAGTTGTGACACTGTTGTTTATGATCATTTGCCATGGTAGAGTCACGAAAAGCCCACAAAGGAAAAGGCGACCAATAAAATGTATTACTGTACATATAACTATCAGACATGTCTAGTGTATATAGTATATGACTTTTCCATGAAGCATAATTGCATGTGATGAAATAAAAAAAATCCTATCCTTTAAAAAAAAAAGGATTGTTTAAAAAAAAAAAAATTGTCCAAAGTAAGATTTGACTTTATAAAAAACAATTCAAGAGCCTCTTGTCAGCCTTGAGCTTCATCACTGATATTTGCACTAATTGTGTCAGCCCAATTGTCTCTAATTAGTTTAACTCTGCAGTGGATTGATTAGGATTTCATCAGCAGAAAGTTGTTCCACTTGCAAAGCAGTTTTAGGGTTCACACACTACGAAACAATAGCAGGTGCATCTGATCACTGTGGTATTGACCATGGGACAATTAGTAGAACAAAGAGTGCTGTCTGAAGTATAAGGACTGAGTTTGGCGCTGATGTTCTGTGGAGCCAAAACATGCAGAGACTTAAAAACAAGCATTCAAATGTTAGAATCGATTCTATATTTGACTGGAAGGGGGTGTAGAAATGGTGTTACTGGTGAAATGCTTTCTCTTAACCTTGTACCAGTCTCATGGCAGCATTTTGTCCAAGTTGCAAGACTCCCATTTGAGGAAATTGCAATAGTCGAGGTGATGGTTCTACATCCTATGTAATATAATCTCCATATTCATAAATAAGATGATGGATTTGGCAATGCATCTCAGCTAATAAACTCTGTAGTAAATAGTAGCTTTAATTTTTTTTCTGTCAAATGTAAGGAGTTGAATAATAATAATAATAATAATAATAATAATAATGTTAAAAATGGGGAAAAAAATAAGGATAATTTTAATTAGATATTTTAGGAACAAAAGGCCTCAAGCTGTAACCAGTACTTTGAGCCCAACGATAACCACATCATACTTATTCTTACTCTTGTTGACAACTTACACAGTTGTCAAGTCTACCTTGTCAACAAGAATAAGAATAATGCAGTCATTAAGGGTACTTAAGGGTGGATATCCTCAACTGTAGGTATAAGGTTATCATAGCAGTTATATAAAATTCTGAATGTTGTTGTTGGAGAAAATATAAAGAAAACAAAACTGATCCTTAAGGTAATCCATAGGCAAGAAAAACTAAATATAATGCAAGTTTGTGTAAGCTTCAGCCATCTGAATGGCAAATGCATGCTCTGTTAATTGGACAAAAACCAGCTTAATGCCTTTGCCTTTGCCATGCCTTTGAAAACTATTCAAATTATGTGATCACTTATATCAAAAGCAGTGAAGAGGTCGGGCATAATTAAAAAGGGCACAGTAGCTAGAATCCAGTGAGAGCAGTGGGTCATTATTTATTTTTAGAAAGGCTGGCACTGTACTGTGACATACCCTAAACCCTGATTGAACCGTACCCATAAGGCGATTTTTACATTCACAGTATTTGGCAGACGCCCTTATCCAGAGCGACTGTACTCTGATACATTCTTATATGATTTCTTATACATTTTTAACTCGTTATACATCTGAAGAGTGGGTTAAGGGATTTAAGAGCTTCGTGGTTGTGGGGTTTGAACCTGGGACCCTCCGAACCAATCCAATGCCTTAACCACTGAGCGACCTCTGACCCCATTAGATTTTCCCATAAGTGTAACGACAGCTAGTAATAGAGCAAAAAAAAAATCTGCAAAAATGGCAGTTTTGAAATCGGTCTTTGAAAAAGGACCGGGTCAAGTTAAGCTTTTTGATGAGAGGCTGAATCACGAAGTTCCACTGGTGAGACAATCAAAACTAAGAATTCAAGAGAAGTATAAAAAAATTGGAGCTACCTAATAATCTGCAATTTAATAGACCTGGTTATGTGTAACAAAACAAATCCATTCTTTTAAATCATGTCCGATGGCACGGAGGCACCAAGCATATTTGGTGTTAAGAATGAGAGCATTGCATTATGGGTAATGTGCACAAACCTCCTTCTCTACCAAGAATGTCATAGCATCATGTGAATACTGACAGTCTTTGATGTGTATATTTTAGACTGCATAATATTTCTTCATATGGACATGGTTTAGTTATAAGTTAGCAAGTGTTTGGGAAAAGAACAGAGCTTTGGTTCGGGACACCAGTGCATTCCACACATTTTGCTGTGCTGATGCAGAAGATCCAGCTGCTGTGCAGATTTCTTGACCGCTAAATAAAGCCGATCATAATGAAGAGCCACAAGCTATGATTTATTTATTTTTTCTTTTGTACGTTTCCGGTATAGATGATTATATAGGACGTTCTGTCTTTTTGTTCATATGTTTATTTCTGTACTCTATTGCTGCCCATTTTTTACTTTTATACAGAGCAACTTTCCCACTACTGCCTTTGTGGTGACTTTGCTTTTTATAGAGATGCAGTGAGTTTTAGCAACATACAGTGTGTGTATGTATATATACATATACACAAAGTGAATTTTCCCCATAAGAAATAATGAAAACGCAAATGATACGTTCCACAATATTCATATAAAAATAATTTATAAAAAATATAAAGTAGTAAAAAAAAAATAAAAAACTTTACCTGCACTTTACCTTTAAAAAGAATCCCAACAGAGCAGTGTTTCTGAACACAGAAGTGTGTGTGTGTGTGTGTGTGTGTGTGTGTGTGTGTGTGTGTGTGTGTGTGTGTGTAACGCACACTAATTTAAAGACTGCTCTGTCAGGAAACCTCTTTAACAAGGAGCCTTTCTAATTACACTTGCATGTGCGCACACACTAATACTAACAGAATCAGTGCTTTCTGACCTCCCTAATGACACTTACTTTTGCTTTATGCGCGCGCACACACATGGTCACAATGTTATAATAAACAGTACACACGCACATGGATATTGACTGTACGAGTGATGCGAACACGCTAACACTGAGCATGGGAGATGATTACCCATGATCCTGTAGCGCGCAAGAGAGAGAGAAGAACCATTGGCTCAGTTGTGATTGCGTGACGCTCGGCAGACAAAGCGCATGCGTACTACTCGTATATTAAGACTTCACTCGTTTATTAAGTTAAAGTTTATTAGACCAAGTTGTTTGTAATCCCAGGTTCCACTGTATACGTACGTGTGTGTGTGTGTGTGTGTGTGTGTGTGTGTATCCTCAGAGTTATATGACTAACGACTTTTTAAGGTCTTTTTCTAGATTGCGGTGATCAATTTGATCAATCGTGTGCGTGCTGATCAGTAAATGGTCCATCTAGACTTGTTCTGGTTTGAAAGTGATTGATGACAGTTATTACAGTCGACCAAGTATGATTATTTATTTATTTACTTACTTAATGGGTTGAGCGCATTCAGACCTGAATCCGACCCCTTAAATCTCTGTAAAATTTATGAACAGATGTGCATGTTTACTTCTCAGGGGCCCAGCGGTTCCAGACCCAATGCTGCCAAACTTCCACTGTTGGACCCTTGAGCAAAGTCCAATTTTTTTTTTTTTGCGCTAGGGCCGCTATATCATGACTGACCCAAAACCCTGACCCCTGACCCCAACTACCTACAACCTGGGATATCCAAGAAAAAAAAAGGATTTAAAGACATCTTTGTCATTAAACAAAAAGATATCTGTGAAGGCATCTTAAATATCCTATATTTTACTATATTTTTAACAAGTTAACATACTGTAGGCCTCAAAGGTGTGTCTGTTAGAGCTTCAGCGGAAATACCACTCACGGTAAAACAGTAAACAGGCAAAAAGCAGGTAATGTGTTTTTCTCAGGTTTTTTCTGCACACACAAAAACCCATTTGAATGTCTAAAAATGGCAAAAAAAAATAGTTATAGACATACACTATACAGTCAAAGGCATGTGTAAAACTCATCATATGAGCTTATTGGATATCCTGTTAAAAAAATCAAACACATGCAGAGTTTTTTTAAGAATTAGAAAAGAGGTTCATTGCTGTACCTCAGTGTTTCCCAACCCTGGTCCTGGAGGACCCCTTGCTCTGCAGATTTTAGTGTATTCTTAGCTTCCTGCACATCTGTGTTAAATAATTAGATAATAAACAACCTTTACTGAATAGCAGTGGGTGTGTGAGAGCAGGAAAAAGACTAAAATCTGAAGGGTAGGGAGGTCCTCTAGGACCAGGGCTGGGAACCACTCCTGTAGCTCGATGCTGCTGCTGAAACCATGGCAACCAGCAAGCAAATCTCACTCTCTTCTTCTCAGTCTCTCTTTGTTCTTTTTCCAGAAAAGCCTACAGCACATTGGCAGAGACAGAACTCTTATCTGTGAATTCATTAAGACACGACACACCACCAAAATCTAGCATCTAGCAGCTACCACTCAGCTGATTGTTGTTATTTAAGAATGTACCGCTTGAAACTGAAGTTTGTGCGACTAGGCTGTAGCTCAATTAATCAGTTAATTCAATTATAGCCTCATGCAGTATAGAACGATTTGTCAGTGAGCTCTAGCCAGTCAATTTCATGTTCGACACTGATTCAGCACTGTTCACGTCACACTTCAAAAATATTAACCATTAAAATAGTATACATATTAGTGCAGTTACTGTAAGTTATTAAAAACAGCACCTTTTTTAACATTGCTTTGTTTTGTTCCGATATGTTAATGTTTCATGTGTGCATGCCAGATACATTACATAATCTAATGAAATAAAAATAGTATATATGACAAATAGAATGTGTTTGTTTAATTATGGAGGGAATAAAATACATGATTAGGTAAAATTGTCTGTAGGGAGATGTTGAATAGTTCTGGAAGAAGAAATATATTTTACACATTCAGGACAGAGGAGTTTATGCTTTCTAGTTCCCTTAAATATCATGAGCTATGTTTATTATTATTATTATTATTATTATTAAATTGAAAACAGAAAAAAAGGTGATTTCCCTTTCTGTGATTTCCATGTATAGATATTACAATGTAAGTGATAACAGGAATGAACTTGTCCATTAATTTTATCTATAAATACATTAAAAGCGCAAGCCATTGTCGCATAAGAGGAATAAACCACTTCACAGGGTGCTGTTATATGGAAATAATAACCTTGTACGACCATGTTTTTCTCTAACTGTATTTCCTGTATCTGGTTAAATCTTGAATGTGATCCTGCCTTTTTACTTTTGATATAAAAATGTGAAAATGTGTCTGATTGTTAGTGAGCTTTATGTGACTGATGTGCTTTTTCTCCCTCAATCAGACGGAGGATAAGAACAGGCAGCTGCAGGAGCGGCTGGAACTTGCTGAGCAGAAACTCCAGCAGACCATCCGCAAAGCCGAGACGCTTCCTGAGGTGGAGGCGGAGCTCGCTCAAAGAGTCGCCGCCCTTAACAAGGTTAGCCACACCCCCACATGCCCGCGTGAGCCTTGAGTGTTGACCACTGTCCGGGTTATTTTAAAGCGTGCAGAGTGAAATCGAGCTGGAGTTTGGTTTGTAAGCGAGTATTGCAGTAGTCCTAATACATGTTTTTTTTTTTATTACGGCGTCTGACTTTATTTGTCTGAATATTCAACCATTCTCTCTTCCATTGCAGTGTTTCTATGGACGCTGTGTGCTTTTAATTAGTTTAATCTGGTTAATGTTTTATAAGTGTATCCTCAATGATGACCTTTACCGTTTGTCCTCTTAATCTTTTTCTACTTGCATTTTCTCTGTCTCGTTCTCAATAAATTCTCTTGCTCCCACTTTTTCCGTTCCTTTCTCACCATCTACTTATTCTGTTCTTTATTCTTACACTTTCTTTCAATTGTTTTCTCGCTTTTTTTTTCTACATCTCTCATTTCTCCTTCCTTTTCTCACTTTTCTTGTCTCTTCCCTTATTACATCTCTACCCTTCTTACATGTTATTTACCTCTTCTTCTTCTTCTCCTTCTTCTTCTTACTGTGTCTCTTTACCCCTCCTGTCCTTCCTGCTTGTCCTGTAGTCTGATCGTTCTGTGTGCTCTGCCTCTAAGGATACTAAGGAGACTAAAGCCCTGAGGAAGGTACACTACACTTCAGACAAGAAACATCAAAATAGACCCATTCGTCCATCCCCATCCCCCTGCCTGTTCTGACCCGTCTATGATCGTTACCACTACGCCCTTAAATCACTTCCTGTTCACTAAAAACTCATCACAAGCCTAACAGGAAATTCATCGGAGTCGTGTTGTGTACGGATCTGGTGCCATACCAGACTGTGGCAGTCCGGTTCCCATCATCTCTCACACACTCACTCACGCACTCACTCACGCACTCACTCACGCACTCACTCACGCACTCACTCACGCACTCACTCACGCACTCACTCACACACTCACACACACACTCACACACACACTCACACACACACTCACACACACACACACAGAAAACCACTACATCGCTTCCTCCTGCCAAATCAGCATTTACGCTACACCAAGAGGGCGCTCATGTTGAGGCAGCTATTGCTTACGTCATTTATGAAAAGAGACAAAGCTGGCAAAAACCTGAACTAGCACGATTTGTAGAAAGCATGCATGTGCATGAAGGTTAAAAAAAAACCAAACACACCAAAGACTAACACATAATTCATTCAGTTCTGGTGTTTTCTTTAGTTTTTTTTTCCAATCAAACAACCATTTTTACTGACATTGAGCCTGTTCAGTCATAGTCCTTTAAAAGTAAATGCTCTCTCTCAGACGTATTGAAGAGCGATGTGTTTATGAAAAAAATCACCATGGCCAGGCTCAATTTTTTTTTGTTGTTTTTTTTTGTTTTTTTGGTCAGAGCTGTTTACTTGAACTCAGACATAAAAACTTATACAAACATAAAAACTCCAGAATGCTTTATCAGTGTTGTTTCAGATCTCTCTTTCTCTCTCTGTGCCACCCCATGCAGTTCTATGTGCTGTGTGTTGTAGGGCTGCAATCAACGATGATTTTGATAATGTACTATAAAAAAAAGAAAAATATGCTTTAGCATATGCATATAATAAGCATTATTTATTTAAAATAGTTTTTTAATACTACTTTGGAACAAATAACTACAATGCAGTACTACTGAAAGTCTGTCACGGTCTAATGTCTGCCATTTCCATAATATTTTATTTTAAAATGATCCCTGTAGGTTACTGTGCTTTTTTTCTGTGACTGTATTTCAGTGAGGGTCTTATCTGCAGTTCGAGCCATGATTCGTTCAGTTCCAAGCATTCTGATTGAACATAACAGCTAACTGAAATACCGTTGCTTTGCTAGCTGAAACACATTTATTTTGGTTGGTGCGTTTGTTTCGAGGTTTTAATTTTTTTAATGTTTGGAATCTTTAGATTTGACTTTTAGTTAGTTTTCAATGTCTGCAATCAGGAACTGACATGAACCAAAATCTTATATTTTATTGATATTAATAATATCAATAATATACTAAGGAACTGAACAACATAGCATAAGCAGATATTTTTATCATGGGATTTACTCTATTTTTTGATGAGTTGTTGCAGCCCTAAAGTGTCTGGGTTCTGTGCTTTGAGCTTTATTCGTTTTGCATGATATATTTGAATATTCCCGTCGTTTTCATTTGTCAGGCTGCTGTGCTGAATGCTGACGGGTTCGTTTGCTTGTATTCATGTCTCATGTCCTTTAACTGTTTGTCCCTGCGACGGCAAAGTGCTTACATTTCATTATTTTGACCGATCTTTGATCTGCGGTTTTCCTCGTCCTCAGGCCGAGGAAAGGCATGGCAACGTGGAGGAGCGCCTGCGACAGATGGAGGCTCAGCTGGAGGAAAAAAACCAGGAACTGCTCAGGGTAAGAGGTTAAAGTTCGTAAGCTGGACACAGATTAGTGTGTCTGCTTATTTATTTATTTTTTTGTCCACATCTTGAACAGGAAAAGCGTTGACTTTGCAATCAGGGTGTGACGTTACAGCAGCATGACCGCCTAACATAAGATCTAAAATAGTTGTGCTGTTAGTGTTGTGTAATACTGCTAATTATTCACATCTTCACATCCTTGCTGTTGCATTTTGTGGCAATAAATCTTGCTTTGCCGTATGTCATATATGTATTTATATTATATGCCTTTTTTTTTTTCAAACCATGTTAAGACAAGTGTGAGTCTGGCACAATTGTATCTTGCTTTAACAAACCTGTTCGGCTCGTCTGCGTATGTTCTTATCATGATCGAAGGCTCGTCAGCGCGAGAAGATGAACGAAGAGCACAACAAGCGTTTGTCCGACACGGTGGATAAACTTCTCTCCGAGTCGAACGAGAGGCTTCAGCTGCATCTGAAGGAGAGAATGGCTGCACTGGAGGACAAGGTATTGACGGAGTCAATATGAACAACGTCATAAACTGCGTACAAGTCATTATTATTGTTATCATGTCCTTTTTTTTTGTCAGAGACAACTGCAAAGCTCCCTGGGTTTATATCTCTTAGACGTAGTGTTTCATTATCATCATCAGCAGCAGCATCATCATCTCTTTAAAATTTTGAATATATATTTAGGTTTGGAATTCCACAATTTCATACTTCATGGTCTGAAAACCGAGACAGAAAAAAATGTCTTCCACTACAAATAGAAGTCCCACTTCAAGTTTCTTGACTTAAGTTGGAGTACTAAGTACATGCTTTAAAATCGTAGTCCTCAACCCTGGCCCTAGAGGACACCCTGCCCTGGACATTTTAGCATATCCCCTGCTTTGCCATACCCACTTAAATTACAGAACGTGTGTAACAGTCGATAATAGTGTGCTGGGAGCTGAGCTTAAGTGGGCCTTTTGCCCAGGTAACTGTCGTCAATCTTTCATAAAGACCTGCCAGTCTTATCAGTGAACTTGTACTGCCTGGACTGGTGAAATTGTTTTGTGATATGTGATATCATTTGTGATATGTGTATGTGACAGCATAAATGCTTTTGTGTAGATGAGAACATCAGTGCATTTTTGCAAGAACATCAGCTGAAAAATAGTTTAAAATGTAGAAGCAAAAGTACAGTGAAACCTCGGATTGCGAGTAACGCGGTTTGCGAGTGTTCTGCAAGACGAGCAAAGATTTTTTATAAATTTTGACTTGGAAAACGAACAAGTCTCGGTTTACGAGTATCATGTACCAGGCATGCGCTTCTTTCTGTGCACACGCTCTGCTCTACACAGAAACTCTGCTCTGTTGCGATTCTTTTCAAAAGTGAAATGCAGGTTCATTTGTTTTTGTTTTACCTTACAGCAGTGATTCCGTTAGTATGCGCTCACACGAGTGTCATTAGCGATGTTCCTTGCTAATTTTTCCATAAAACAGTCTTTCCGTTAATGTGTGTGCATGCACATTACACACACACAACAACTGCCTGCGTGCATAAACGGAAACACTTATCTGTCGGGATTTATTTTTACTTTTTTTTTAAAGGTAAAGTGCAGGTTAATTTGTTTTATTTTTACTTTATATTTTGTATTAATTATTTTTATGTATTTATTTTTTTGTGGAACAAATAATTTGAGTTTCCATTATTTCTTATGGGAAAATTAAATTTGGTTTATGAGTGTTTTGATATACGAGCTTCCGGAACGAGTTATGCTTATAATCCAAGGTTCCACTGTACAGGTATTTCATCAAATAATGTGAGTAGAAATAAAAAGTATTACATACAGAAAATGCAGGTAATCTACAGATACACAGAGAAAATATATATATTTAAATACAGTGACTGAGTTGTTGCATGCGATATATACATAATTATGTAAGTCAAAAATATTGTATGGATGTTTTTGCTGCTGCTTTAATAATCTGTTTTGCTATAGGTTTGTTTAACGTTTATGGTATTAAAGGAAATAAGATTTAGTTATAGGAAAGTTGAAATGTGTGATTTTATAAGTAAATATAAACATGGGCTAAGATTGTATGAATTGTAATAATTATTTACTCCCCTCTCTTTTTGGCCGCGTGTAGAACGCCCTCATCCGTGAGCTGGAGCACACAAAGAAGCTGATTGAAGAGTCTCACCATGAAAAGGTATAGGCATCTTATTCAATTTTGTGTAGTTTTTGTTAAAGTATTACGTTTATGTGAAATAAATGCTTCGAATATTATTGTATTAAAATCACTGCTATGCCTGTGTGGTTTAGGAGCAGCTCATGATCCAGATTGAGACGATGCGGTCGGAGAGCGATCAGGATCGCAGCAGGAGTAACTCCTCGCTCCACCAGGGGTGAGACTCTGACTCAATCACAGCGCCTCATACAGAACTCCTCATACACAACATCGTTTCTGCAGCACTCTTGCGATTCGAAAGCTCTGCCCTCTTCCCCTCTTTCCTTTATTTGCCAGGGTTTTTTTTTCTCAACTTGATTTCCTTGCATGAAGGGAACAATCATGTCATTTTTCTTTTAAAGGTTTTAAGTGCAGTACTGTGGAATAAAATCCATCAGTGTGTGTCCGTAAAATGACCATATTTATCAGGGATGCACAGAAAGTCTCAGCGTCCTCCATGATCGTCCACCAAAGACTTTCAAATAAAATAGTCAAAAATGTCATTAAAGAGAAGTTTGTTTTTTTAAGATTACAATAATTCAACCTTTTACATGAAACTGTTTTGGTCCTATAACCTTTTAATTCAAGCTAAGTAATAGACATGCTTAGCTTTATGCTAAGTTTGTGGTTATCCACACCCTTTTCCCCCACCCCTTTTTTATATGCTGTTTCTGTCCACACATTCATTTCTTTTTTTCAAGTTAATGTAAATTATTTCCAATCTTATCAGGTGCCAGAATCCTAAAATATTATTCATATTATTATTATTATTTTCATGTAGGCGCTCTCACATGGGCAGCACACCAGACTTCAGGTATCCAGTCTCGGCGTCCTCCATGATTGACAGCCACTCTGACCAGTACAGCAGCTCGCTGGTGCTGAGACGGCCCCAGAAGGGCCGCGCAGCCGCTCTACGAGACGAGCCCTCCAAGGTGAGACTCGCCATTTTCTAGACTGTGTTGGAAAGTTTCGTTTGTCAAAAGATGTTAGGACAGTTGTTCCATTGTGGGAAATTAGATTCAGGGAGTTGTGATTGTAATTGATTGATTAATATGATTTTATATGATATATTGTTTATGTGCAGATAGTGTTGATGAGACAACCAATGTTTTATAAAACAAGCATATATGTGTATGCATTATTGCTTTTTTTTAATGCAATTTGTGGTTGCTTACATGCCTTTTTTAATGCACAGATGACTGGGTGTACATTTAAGTATAAAATAATTATACTTGAATATAATTATGAAAAATTTAAATATGAATTGTCAGATTTGCTACATTTATATCTTCCTCTTCACTTTCTTTTTGCCTGCTCTGTGGACTTCAGAGACATGTAAGTTCCGAGAAACTAATCTAGCCACATTTGTTGCTACTGCACATATTTTATTTCTCCATGAGAGACACAGGTATGTTTCAGTCGCTTTAGAAACGTATCGAACTCACAGTATTTCTCTAAACGTTAACATCTGTCTCTTTCTTGTTTTTGTATAGGTGCAGACTCTGAACGAGCAGGAATGGGAGCGCGTGCAGCAGGCCAACGTTTTGGCCAAAGTGGCATATGCGTTTGAGAGTGACATGGATGTGTCTGATTTGGAGGATGACCGTGAGACAATTTTCAGTTCAGTGGACCTGCTGTCCCCTGCTGGCCAGACAGATGCACAAACACTCGCTCTAATGCTGCAAGAACAGCTTGACGCCATCAACAATGAGATCAGGTACCAAATAAGGAGACTCTGTGTGTGTGTGTGTGTGTGTGTGTGTGTGTGTGTGTGTGTGTGTGTGTGTGTGTGTGTGTGTGTGTGTGTGTGTGTGATAAGTGAATTTTTCAGGATTCTCATATGCATGTTACACATAGTCCTTTCCTGACAATATAAGCTTATAGCCCCTGTACTGTGCGTCTTTATCAGAATGATTCAGGAGGAGAAAGAGAACACGGCGCTGCGAGCTGAAGAGATCGAGTCCAGAGTCGGTAGCGGCGAAAGTCTCGGCTCCCGGTTCCGCTCCATGAGCTCCATACCGCCCTCGTACGGTTCCCCCCGGCCCGGCTCGGCACATTCTGGCTCGTCCCCTCCAGGTTCGGGTCACTCCACACCTCGGCGAGGTCCAAACAGAGAAATCGACCGCATGGGGGTCATGACCCTGGTAAGTCTCAGCCAGATGTCGGGTCCAGAAGTCAGAGTCTGCGAGCATTGTATTCCATGTGTTATCAGGTATTAATATAATATTTCTCAAATGAGACTAAGTAGTTTTAGTTTTAAGGTAAGATAAGGAAAGAATGAAACATCAGGGGATGATGATAACCATGTCACTGTCATGCAACCTGATGTGAGTTACTGCCCCTTTTTGAAAGTCAGTGTTTTCCTCAACCAGCATTAGAGTTTTTCATTTTCTAAAGACAGACACATCATGCATTTTATGTGTTTATGGTTATGATCAGTGTTGAGGGAAGAATAAGGAAGAAGATTGTATTAGTCTCTGGTAACTCATGGGATAAACCAGAGTTTAATATGATGCTCAGACTCCACTTACTTTGTTTCCGGGTCGCTCCATCCCATTTTTCTTGTTCCCTAATCCATATGTGTAGTAGAAATGAAGCACGTATATGTTAATATGTCTTGTATGTATGTATGTGTGTATATGTCTCAGCAATACTGCTATGAGCCGTATGTGATCCAGAGCTCCCTCTCCCATCAGACCGTAGCTTACTCACCGTATTTCACCACTAACACCACTCCTTTGTTTAGCCCTGCTCCCTTCATAGTGCAGGTACCATCACCTCCACTTAGTCTGACTCTGACTCTGAGCTTATGCTGATTAGTTATTAGTACATTTCAAAGAAAAAAACTTGTCAGATAGCACGATTACTAAAAATATAAAAAAAATAATTTAATGTATTTAGGGGCTGCTGAATAGAGAAGGCAACACATTACGATGTGCAGGATGCTTTCTTTTAAAGCTGTCTTCCCTCCCTGATTTTGGCGGATTTAAAAGGAAATGGCCAATTAGACCCAGAGGCCATTTCGAGTGGCTGCTTGCTGCGGAAATGCCGGATGAGTTTGCGAAGCAAACGCCCTTAGCTTTGTGGAGCGTATTGCAGTTGCAACGAAGTTTTGATCTATTTTTAATCCAGGGTCAGGTTGTACACTGATGCACGAGCTGAAGTATGTCTAAGCTCAGAGTGAGAGATCAGAAAAGTCCATTGTTTGTGGTTTGATGTGATGATTTCATCTCTTCGCAGCATGTCTTATTCTTTACCTCTGTATGAGGAGTTTAACTGTAACACATACATGGAGTTTAATGCAAAAGGCATGTGCCAATGACCATATAGTAATTCTGACAAGACTTTCCTTTTTACACAATATTCAGCTCATCATATATGCGTGGACTCTGTTGAACCAGAGAAAGCCTGTCTTTTTCATAACCCAGCTTTTTTTTAAAATGGTTTTTATGTCAAAGAAGTAATCCTATAGTTCTGTTCACTGGAGCCAGGTCATCAGGGGTGCTGTTCCACTTAATAAAATCATCTCGAGTTAAAGCAGAGTTAAAGAGAATGTAGTATTAATTATAATGAATAGCCTTGTTAAATCAGATTTCAGTTTAATAAAGTTAGCAAGTTAATAAGCTGGATATTGTTCAGTAGGTGTGTTTTTATAGACCCTAATATTCCAATAATAATAGAGCACTTAAAATGCATCTAATTGAGGAATTTCCAGTCTGAATGAGAGGAATGTTTAATAGGTAAATATTAACCATGTACACATTTGATCTGATCGTTTCTCTTTTGTTGTTTATCTTCTGTGCATGTTTGCCCTATTTAAGGGGTAACATTAGGTAATGGGATGAGTTTCCAGGAGAGAAATTTTACTTCCATTGCTGGAAGTAATGGGAAAAAAACATCATGAAAACAATTTTCTCCTACCTGTCTTTACTTTCGTCTACTGGGTCTCTGATTGGCGCACATTTCATACATAATAAAGCATCTAACCAGTCAAAGATTAGACTGAATTCTTGTTACCAATCGTAACGCAGAAGGCGGGATTTATCAGAACAGACAGGAAGCCTTACCTAACCTCAAAGTTGGAGAGAGATACTTTTTCTTCTTCTGATACGTTTCCAGCAAATCAAACTCTTCACGACCAGCTCAAGCAGTTTGCACCTGTAAGAAAAGAAAAAAAAAAGTTCGATTCTGATTAAAATGCTCAACATAATAGGTTTATCGTCTGTGTAAACAGTTAAGTTGATCGATTTTAGATTTTACATTCAGATTGAAGTAACATTGTCTATATAAATGTATCTAATATCCTTGGAGAAGATCAATGTAGATGATTAAATAGCTGGCTAGCTTGGTAGTTAGCCACGAATTGTTTTTTGTACGATTTAGTAAGCTGGGAAAAGAAATAAATGGGTACTAAAATCTTGCGGAGGGGAACTCTAAATCCACTCACTCACTCTCTCATCTTTTATACCGCTTTATCCTGTATTCAGGGTCGCGGGGAACTGGAGCCTGTCCCAGGAGGCTTAGGGCACGAGGCGGGGTACACCCTGGACAGGGTGCCAATCCATCGTAGGGCACACACACACACACTCACACACACATTCACACACTACGGGCAATTTGGGAACGCCAGTCAGCCTAACCTACATGTCTTTGGACTGTGGGAGGAAACCGGAGTACCCGGAGGAAACCCACCAAGCACGGGGAGAACATGCAAACTCCATGCACACAGAGACGGGAATCGAACCCGAACCCTGGAGGTGCAAGGCGACAGTGCTAACCACTACGCCACCGAGCCGCCAACTTTAAATCCAAATGAGGAATAATGGCAACCACTATTGTTTGATTGTTATTTAAAATGCATGATTGCGGTGATGATCATGAACCGGCAGGTAGTTATTTTAGTTATGATGGCATAACGGCACATGCCTTGCATGACTGTGTGTGTGTGTGTGTGTGTGTGTGTACTGTATGTATATATATGTGTGTGTGTGTGTGTGTGTTCCATCCTGTGCCTGCGGTGTGTTCTTTAGCTCTGGCTTGTTCTCTCTGATTGCTGTGCCACTAACTCTTGCTCTTTTTTTTCTTCCCTCGTTTGCTTCGTATGCTTCCGACAGCCTAGTGATTTGCGGAAGCATCGTAGGAAGGTAAATTATTCCCACCAAGCCCGGGTTTGTCCTCTTTGCAGCATCCTTTTCTTTCTTGTCAAGTTTCTTCTTCAAACAGTAGTTTGCATTGTATTGTACGTACAGTGTCATGTGTTTAGCACAGTATGTTAGAACGGTAGGGCATGTGAACGTACTCGGTTAAAAAGAAGGGAATCTTGGATTATAAGAATTAAGTGTTGAGCTTTTAGATTAATGTTTGATAGCAGAGATCAGAGGATCTCAGTAGTGCAGTCAGGCAAGTTTTTGCACTTTGCGCTTTGATCTTTGTGTTTTAGCTCTGTGTGTTTGTGTGTGTTTAAAAACTGTGTGTAGTTATTGTGCCTTTCAAGAGAGTGATTTTAGTTCTTTGCTTTCTTCAAATTGTTTTTATGTTTTACAGGTCTAGACGAATTGTCTGCCGTGTGATGTTTGAAATGATTTCTTGCCTATACCCTCAGGGGGAAAAAAAAAAGAAATTTGTCTTTATTTGTCTGCCACACTTTCCTTGCTCTTGCGTCCTGTTATAAAATTGCTTATAAAAAAATTTAAATGTCATAAAACAAATTAGTTTCTCCTTGACCCTCGAAGACCCTCCCACACCCCCATCCTCACCCCCATGTACAGAAATCTATTTAAATACATATTTGATCTCTCATAATTTAATAATATTGATAAATATGTAAAAAAACAAAACAAAAAAAATCACATTTGGTTAATAATCAAACTACAAATAAATATAAACCCACATTTTGTATAAACCCACATTATGTTTACATTTAAATGCTTAAACACAAACATTTAACATGAAAAAAGGGGATTGTTAGACTTCAAGGTTTTCTAAGAGGTGACAGTTAATTGAGTGTAAATTTCAATGAGTGTAATTTTGGTTTTGCGCCACATAGAAGTTCTTCTGAAGTTTTACAAGCCTGGTGTAATCGGCTGCTGCGTGTTTATAAAATATGAAACTTCTCTTTGCTTACAGCGTAGCCTCAGCGTTTATTACTTTGTTGTACTTTGCATACCTTTAAAAAATCTTTTCTTTTTTTTTAACGCTAAGGCAAGAAAAAAAAAGGTTTTATTGGGGTTAGAGTGGGACAGCCGGCGCTTGTGGCTTTGTGGTTTATTACATTTTGTGTTTAATTTCTGTCCATCAGCCCGCCCAGGATGACAAAGCATCTATCAGATGTGAGACATCGCCTCCATCTACTCCTCGCTCAGCGAGGCTCAATAAAGGAGGGCATGCTGCCAGTCACGAGGACATCCGAGACATCCGAAGGTACAGAAATAATAACGATGTAAAAGGAAGGGATTTGAGGTGTCGCACCATTGGCTACAGACAGTGCTCTTTAAACACTTAAGTATGCATACTTTGTTGTACTCTGTCAAGCTTCTGGAGACGTTTTCTAGACTGTTTCTCTGTTGCTGCATTTACTCTAGTTCTGTTGTCGCCAATCATCTAGTTGATCTTTTAGAAAAGAGCAAAAGAGACATTTGCAATGAGAAGAAGATAAATAATTTCAAACTCTGTGTATACAAGCCTACAACAGAAATACTGTATATTCAGTAAAAAACAGTCAGGACTAAAAATAACACGACTCACCACTATAGGAACATAATCCACAACTGGATGGGGTAAAGTGAATTGCCAGTGAATTTTTGAAGGTTTAACTTTATAAATAAATATGTGCATTTTAACCTTTTAACATTTTTATCAACTTGGATTTAAGTGGACCATCTGCCATATACTGTAACTCCATGTGAATGAGCTGTTCCTACAAATAATTTTCATTTAAAAAAGAATCACTTTTTAAACCACAAATGCTGTGGGGAAAAATCTTGATATAGAAATTTGCTATGATTAATTATACAATATAAGGGAATAAATTTTTTTGTTTCCTTTTTTAATTTTTTTTTATTAAGGTATTAATGTGATGGTGTGTATGTTGCAGTAGTTCTGTGCTGCAAGACGGTCAGGGCAGTAACCCCAGCAGCAGTAACAGCAGTCAGGACTCTCTCAATAAAACGGCCAAGAAGAAAAGCATCAAGTCTTCCATCGGCCGCTTCTTCGGCAAAAAGGAGAAAGGAAGGCCGGGTCTTCCAGGGAAAGACTCTTCCAGCCAAGGTTTAAACAGTTCGTTTCTGAATAAATTTTAATTAAACGTAAACAATTTGACTTGCTGCATAATTTCATTTTATGTTTTATCTTTTCACTGCAAATAATTTTCTTCCCAAATGAAACCCAGTTGCCTTCTACTATGGTCACATGATCCTATTTGTGTTTGTATATCGGTAGCATTACGTAGCCTAAGACACAGCTCTTTGGATCATTAGCTAGACATTGATGTGAACATTTATATACTACTGATCACTTTTGAAGCTTAAGCAGTGCACATGCATTTAATCCCGTATTGTTGCGATAGGAGGTACTTCAGAGGGAGAAACTTCCCAGGATTCAGTGGGGCTGGGCAAACTCGGAGGTGAAAAGAACAGGAAGCTGCAGAAGAAGTAAGTTGGCTACATTTCTGTCACCAAAAATTCCTGCAAATTTACTGAGGAATATTGTACAAGGGATGTTCACGTCAAACCGGGACTTGTGACAAAATTTCTCATGAATGAGACGTAAAAGCCGATTGACATTTACAGAAGACTTCAAGCACAGTACGGTGATGAGACTCGTGGCCGCAGTAAAACATTTGAATAGAGCAAACATTTTAAAGTAATGACGATCCTGACCGAGCAGCCTCGAAGCCCGCTGCAGTCGATCCTGTGAACATCCAGTGACTAGAACGTCTGATCCTTTAAAATCGATGGAAATTTGTCAGATTGAGGCACATGTCTGTGGGAGCTGGACACACAATCATTTACGAACACCACTTACAGGAGCTTAGCTGCGAGTTATCGCCACATTCTCCACACAGTTCTCATCTCACTCTAAGCCATTTCCACGTGTTTGAGCTGTGAAGGAGTTCCTGGGAGACCAGCATTTCTCTCGTAAAGCAGGCAGTCTGATGAAACTTTGTACCTTGATGGTCTCCAAGCATTAGTAAAAAGCTAGAAGTGCATTGGTGTAGGAGGGTAATACAAGGAGAAAATAAAGGGAGAATCTCATACCCATGTTCTGTTATTCAGAGCAATGAAAAGTCCCTG
>JAOVVA010000033.1:8058058-8068544 GCA_028565275.1 Leiocassis micropogon
CATGCAGGGCTTTAGCATGCAACAAGTTCACAGCCTCCAAGTTTCGCAGCTGTCAATCCGATCAGCACCCATGCAATCAGTTCCGATCCACGAAAGACCCACCATGTCACCCACAGCACCCAAGTATCCACTTCTAGACAAATATTTTAATTATAACTAAAGAAACGCCTGTGTATAAAAGGGAAGATGGAAGGGTTTGTCTGCACACATCTGTAAACAAATTTTTCAGCTCATGTATTATTATTGACATTTTATATTGTGGCTCAGGAGGTTGAGGATCTGGGTTACTGATTGAAGGGTTGGGACACGCCACTGTTTGGTCCTTGAGCAAGACCCTTAACCCTACACCCATACAACCCAGACACTAAATGCAGCGCTGGTCCCAAGCATGGTTAGGAACTGGGAGGGTTGCAGCAGAAAGGGCATCCAGTGTAAAAACCTCTTTCAGCTCTTCCCTGTCCTGCCAACCAAGCAAAGTGCTTCCTTCAAGACAAATGAATCCATCCTACAGCATTCTTCTGGCCTGCTGCACATCTTATATCTCAGGACATTATAACCTGAACTGATGAGTGAGCTAACTACACGTTTGCTTGACTTTACAGATTCAACTGATTGGCCAGTGTCAATCTTGTTCTTTAGACCTTCTGACCAATCAGATTCGTAAATTCATCTGCATTGTAGTGTAATAAACAATCTTAATATAATAACCAAAAAATTAATAAGTGTTTAGCGGTTTCTTGGTATGAAAAGTAGTATGGTGACGAACTCATATTAATATGCTAACAATTTTCTAATGAGAGTCGAATGCTTCAGCGTTCAAGGCAGTAACATGAACGTGTCTCTACCTCTCCCACTCTTTTCTGTCCTTCCCCACTCGTCTGTCTCCATCCGTGTCTTCCTGCGCTCATCTGTCTACCTTTCCTCTCCTCCCTGCTCTCAGTTTATGCTCATTATCTCTATAGGTGAAGTCTCTGAAGACGAGGCGCCCCCTCCAGGCTGGGAGTGTAATGCACAAGGACTCTGAGATTTCGGAGGGTTTCTCGCGACGTCTGTGCCGTAGAGGACGTATTTTAGATTTATGGATTATTCTATTTATGGGACATTTCATTCATTTAGTTATGTTTATATATCATTTGCCTTTCTTCTATTCTTTTTTTTCCATATCATGTCTAACTCTTTCAGGTGTAACTGAATGTATTACAGATTTTTTTTCTCAAGTTTGTACATTTCTATCTAATCTAATCTTAATTCATTTTTTAAAATAACTCATCTCCTTAATTGTCCATTTCGTTGGTTTGTGATGACAGAAACTGAGCTGATTTGAATTTTGTGACTGATGTGATTATTTCATCCCCTTCTGTTCTTTAAATCCATTAGGCTGTTGATTTTATGATGATGTATTATGTGAATATCAGAATTGGTGCATATCCTCGAGCATTTGTTCCACAGACTATATGGAACTTATTATTATTATTATTATTATTATTATTATTATCATCATCCCCTCTGTGTCTCTTTCCTCCCTCTCTTGTGTGATACCAAAACATGTGATAAGCCATAAACAGTAGCAACGACGAGGGCTACTTTCGGATGCATCTTTCAGCAGTCGCCTTTGCCACATGCTGAATCTCTCCATTCCTTTTCTCCTGCACATTAGACACGCATGAAGGACGTGTGTATAGGTTTGTGTATATATGTGTGTGTGCGTGTGAGCGCTGCTTCTCCGCTGGACCAACCGCACTGTGGCCTACGCTCTAATTGCAGTGTCCGAAAATGGCGCGATTTGACCCCAAACTCTACATCTGACTAAGCCTTACTTCTTCCCTCTGATTTTATTTATTCTGCTTCTCCTTGGCCTTTTAACCTTCTCATGCGTCATATCAAATGTAAAGGCTGGACTGTATTATAGATTTAAGAAGTCAACATTTTTTACCCAACAAAGTTCATATCTTACCTTTTTTGTCTTTTTGATGCTTTTAAGTCTCAAACGCAATTTCAATCATGTGTTCTCTTCGTTGTTAAAAAAAGATCTCTCATCTTGTAACAGAAATGCTGTACAGTCTGAGTACTTATGAACTATTTTTTATCACAGTATTATTTATTGCTTCCTTTCAATAAAAAATACTGATCCCTATTTTCCACTGCCAATAAAAAGACTAAGTCTTTGCTTTAAAAATATTTATATTGTGTGTCTTTCTTGCATAAGATCAGTCATGGGTCTGTAAGGAATCTTGTAAGGAATAATTGATGGGGTGGTTTGATGCATGACGTGGATTGTATTACTAAAACTAAATCTTTAAGTATTGTATTCATGTTATTCCTGCATATTATATATAGATATAGATATTGATATTGATTGCTCTCCCTTGGTGGGAAATTGAAGCCCTCACTCTAGAAGATTCTTCCATAAACCTCACCACAATATATTTCCCTTCCTAGCCAGCTTATTAGGTATACATGTTTAGACATTTGTGTTAACAAGAAGTTAATCAGTCAATCACAAGACAGCAAGTCAATGCATTTAGACATGTAGACAGGATGATCTGCTGAAGTTTAAACTGAGCATCAGAATGGAGAGTTTAATTACCTTGACTATGGCATGGTTGTTGGTAACTAGATGGGCTGATCTACAAGGAATTCCATGTATGACTGTCTAAGGTTTACAGAGAATGGTCTGAAAAAGAGAAAATATCCAATGAGTGGCAGATCTCTGGGTGAAAATGCCTTGTTGATGCCAGACTTCAGAGGAGAATGGCCAAACTGGTTTGAGCTGATAGAAGTGCAACAGTATAAGAACCACTAGTCACACCTGAGGTACACCAAAGAGCATCTCTGAATGCATAACACGTCAAATCTTGAAGCAGATAGACTACAGCACCAGAGAATCACACCGGGTGCCACTTCTGTCAGCTAAAGAACAGGAATCTGAGCCTGCAATTTGTGTAGCCTCAGTTTTCTGTTGTCACCAAAATTGGACAATAGATGCTTTGAAAAATGTTGCCTGGTCTGATAAGTTTCAATTTCTGCTGTGGTCAGAATTAGGCATAAACAATATGAAAGCATGGATCTATCGTAACTTGTATCAATGGTTCAGGCTGTTGCTGGTGGTGTAATGGTGGGGGGGGGTGGGGTATTTTCTTGGCACATTTTGGACCTCTTAGTACAGTACCAATTCAGCATTGTTGAAATGCCAGAGCCTACCTGGTATTGTTGCTGAGCATGTCCATTCCTTTATGACCACAGGATAACATGCTGTCACAAAACCCAGTCACCAGATCTCAATCCAATAGAACACTTTTGGGATGTGGTTGAACTGGAGACTCCGACAAATCTGCTGTCGCGTGAATATGGACCAAAATCTTTAAGGAATGTTTCCAGCACCTTTTTGAATATATGCCATGATGAATGAAGGCATTTCAGAGTGCAAAGGGGGTCCAAACCAATAGGAGAAGTGTGTACCCAATGAAGAGGCCTGAGTGTAAATTTTTTAAATGATGGCACTTTGTTGTTGTTTTTTTTTGTTGGGGTGTTTAAGTCTCTGCAATAGTACCAGCTCATGGTTAAATGTCCCTGTGGTGACTCCTAACGGATGACCACACCTGCAAATGTGGTTTGTCCCCAAAATACTTCCACAAAGTGTGAAGCACAGAATTTTATAGGATGTAGCTTTCCAGTTGAATTTTGCTGGAACAAAAGAAGCCCAAACCTGTTCCTGTATGACGGCGCCCCTGTGCACAAAGCAAGCTCCATGAAGACGTTTTGACAAAGTTGGAGTGGAAGAACTTGAGTGGCCTGCAAAAAACCCTGACATCAACCCAACTGAACACAATTGGAAAGAACTGGAACACAGACTGCACGCCCGGCCTTCTCTCCTGACACCAGTGCTTGACCTTCGTAGTTCCCTCATGGCTAAATAAACACAAGTCCCTGCAGGCACACTGTTCAGTTCTAGTGGAAAGCCTTCAGAGGAGTGTAAAGGTTATTATAACAGCAAAGGAGAATAAATCTGGAATATGGTCATGAGAGTTCCATATAATGGGTAGCCCAAAACTCTTGATCTATAAACAAAACTTATGAATCACAGTGATTGGTCAGATTGACAGCCTTAGACTATCTGGCACTTGTGTACACACTGAATGTAGGAACTGTAGACATTTCTTGAATGGGGTTTAACATGTTCAACGAGAGCATTGGTGGCTCAGTGGTAGGTTTCTCGTCTGCCATATGGAAGGCCCAGGTTCAATTCCCACCCAATGCAAAAACCCCAGCCACTGAATGAAGTGCTGGTCCCAAGCCTGGATACAATGGGGGGGGTTGCGTCAGGAGGGGTATCCAGCGTAAAACCTGCGCCAAGTTGAGCATGGATCGAATAGTCCACTGTGGTGACAACAATAACCTCAGGTAACCCCAAAGTAAAATAATAAGTAAAATAAAAATTGAATGCCATTAGGTCTGGTGCTATTTGATTTTCTGTTGTTAGTTTTGAAGCCAACTTGGGTATGAAATAAAAAAGAAACACGTCTATGGATCCAGACATTAGACTCACCTTGTACATGGCCATATAGTATATTTAAAGAAACTCGTTACTGTAAACTTCTCCTAACTATCAAGGGCAAATGGCTTTACAGGGAATGCTAGGCCATTTGCCCTTGACAGGTAGGAGAAGTTTACAGTAACAAGTTTCTTGAAATATTCTATAACAAATACAGGAACACACGTTGTTCATGGGATAGGCTGTAGATCCATCACATCTCAGACCAAGATAAAGTGGTTACTGACGATGAGTGATGATCTTAAACAATGCAGTTTTATCCATTTCTAGTATTGTAAATGCACATGTTCTTTTAAGTTTCAGTCTCTTACATAGCAATGTAGCCTATGTTACTAGATGTCATTAAGGTCAGTTTGTTTTTGATTGATTGATTGTCTCTTTACGAATTATAATTTACAGTTGTGATAGGATGGATAGCACCGTCGCCTCGCACCTCCAGGCTCGGGGTTTGATTCCCGCCCCGGGTCTGTGTGCATGGTGTTTGCATGTTCTTCTCGTGCTTGCTGGGATTCCTATGCGTACTCTGGTTCCCTCCCACCGTCCAAAGACAAGCAGATTGGGCTAATTGGCCTACGTGTGTGTATGCCAACACATATATGAAACACATATGACACAACAGTACTGGAGTCATACAAAGTGCTTACATACGCAAATTATTTTCATGTACAATTAGTAGTAATATTATTATTAGTAGTAGTTTTGACATTAAATAAATTAAAATAGACAAAAAAAATACAATTTCAGAAACACTATTTTAATTTTCATTTCCATTTTCGATCACAAGGGGCGCTGTGACTGTAACCCGGAAGTTGGGAGGAAAGTGGGAACACCGGAAGACTGGAAGCTGCGGGAATGCTTCCAAGCTGGCGTTCTTTTTTTTTTTTAAACGCACCCATGTTGTATAATCCCGCCTTTCTTTCTCTAACAGGCTGTTTCCCCTGCCCATCAAATGAACATCCCGTTCGTTGACAGAAGTAGCCAATGGTAGAGCAGATACCGAGTAATCTAACTGCCAATCGTAGCGTAGAGGGTGTGGTCTTATGAATACAGGTGGGGAAAAGATAGAACACCTCTCGCCCAGGCTTCGACCATTTTCAGCGTTTAGTGGTTACAACCCTGATCTGATTTTCTTCTCGCTTTTGCAAAGTTTAACAGGAAACCGGAGTAAAGCGGTAAGTTACAATATATAACTGGATGAAAGTGGTGGTATTTGAATATTCGGGCGTGGAACAGAGTGCTATACAGACCAGAGAGAGAGAGAGAAATAATTTCTACCCAGAGCAGGAAATACCTCGTACTGTAAATCCCTCTGTGTAGCAGAGTTTCATTAATTTCTCTCTTTACATCTTTAAAAATCTACTGCTGGATTAAAAACAGTCCTCTGTGTCAATGTTATATGTTTTAAATATGATTAAAAAAAAAACAATATTGCTGGAATTAATTAATAATTGATTAATGTCAAGTCATGTGCTCACTTAATGTTTTATTAAAAATAAATATTACTTTGATTGTATTGCAAACTAATAATGTGTCTTGAATATGTCTGTTTAAATGATGAAATAATATTTGTCCAGGTATAAAAAGATATAAAAATCTACATCAAGCCTGTTAAAAAAAATAATAATAAAAAGATTAATACAAATTATTATATTAAATTCTGTTTCATATCTAAAAATGCAAATGAAATTGTATACTTTCTTTTTTTTATGTAAAAAAAGGCAAAAGCATGTTTTTTTTAGCTTTGTATTTGGGTAAAATGACAGTTTGCTGCAGGCCTCTCATACTCCTGTAAAGTGTGCACTTTTTTTGGGTGTGGTTACAGGTTAAGATTGTTTTCATTTTTAAGTGTAAGAAAGGGGAAGGAACTGTATAATGATTACTGAGTATCATATCATTTATATCCTGAGATAAATAAATATCCTGAGAAACTGCATCTGCAGGTAAAGATATGGCCAGTGGGACCAATGTGGCATCATTCATGTTGATTTTCTACAGCGCGATGTCGACATGAAGAGTTTGATCACCGAAGGCGTTCTCTTTTTTTATTTTGCAGGACAAAACAACAACCATATACTGCCCACAGCACCACTTGCACATTACAGGAACTCGGCTGGGAGTTATTGCCACATCCCCTGTAGAGCCCCGATCTCACTCCAAGCCATTTACACATGTTTGGGCCATTAAAGGAGTTCCTGGGAGGCCAGCGTTTCGTACTGAGGAAACTTTCTACCTTGATGGTATACAAGCACTAATGAAATGCCGGGATAAGTGCATGAGTGTAGCCAGGGATTATATAGAGAAATAAAGGTAGTTTATTCTCTCATAACATTTTGTGTCCTGTCATTATAGACCATCAAAGAAACAAGAATAGCTGCAGATTTTCTGTGCTTTTCTGAGCTTTGGTGTGCTTTTGATAAATCCAACACACAATGTGTGATATTGTTATCATAGACGCCTTTATATATATATACTTCTTATATAATCATGTACGCGAGGAAGGAAGGATTTAAACCATCTCTTTAATTATTAATAGGATGCGACTCAGGTTCAGATGCGTTCACAAGAGTGAAAACAATAAATGTGGAGTCAGTAAGCTAAAAAATAAAACATGTTCAGGGTTGAAAGGATATAATCAGCAGCAGGGAAATTTCATTACCAGGGAGGAGATATTTTCCAATAACAGCACACGCCAAAGTGTTTTATGCCACAGCTGTTTACAAGTGTTAAAAAACTCGCGTTTATTAAAGATAGCTCTGGGCACTTTCATGCAAAGGTCGCCCTCACTCTTTTTATATATATATAATTAAATATATATATATAATTGAATATATTAAATTAATACGTTTTATAATTTCCATTAGTACACTGTTCAAGTAAAACCGGGACTTTGATTGTGCAGGATAACAGAACACAGTAATGAGATATAATTCCCTGTTACACTAATAACCATATCCCAGGATTTCACTAGTGCTTGGAGACCATTGAGGTAAAAGTTTGCCTTAAAAGATTGCCTGCTTCACATCTGAAATGCCCGCCTCCAAGGAACTCCTTCAATGGCCCAAACATGTTGAAATATCTTTGAGTGAGGCCAGGTCTGCGTGCAGATGTGGCAATAACTCCTGTAATGTGCAAGTGGTGTTTGTGAATGATTGTGTCTACAGTTCTCACACATACATGCGTTGATGACAAGTTATCTGTGAATTTTCAAGGATCAGGTGCTCGACTCGCTTGATGGTCACGGAAATGACTGCTTTAATCAGTCAATCGTTATTACGCCTTCATTCACACAGCGTTCAAGTCACGCCCAACGTACACTGGGAGTGACTTGAACGCACAATGTATGTTGTAGCAGCTATTAACAGTTATTCTCTTGTTAAGCTGTTTATAGTTACACTCTTAAACATGATGAGACTGAATCACTGATACGTAGTCGTGGTTCTGGGAAACTTCCCAAGCAAAGAAAGTGCCAAAACTGGAGACCACAAAATCAAAGAAAGTTTCATCATATTACTAGTTACATTCACTTGGACAAGTGCTTTAATCCGATTAGAGATTTCAGCTTAACTGCTTGATTACATTGATGCCGATCCAAAGTAGAGGCGTGTTTACATGCAGAAAGCTTTTAATCTGAATAGAACGTTCTTTTAATTTGCATGTGGGGCAGACAAGCAAGATCCTATTCTAAGGATCGTTAAAGGTTTAACCCTCTTTGAGTTCAGATTGACATTTCCTTTCGGTACATGATGTGTTGGGCTCTTATCCCCATTATTAGTGAAATGTCAACGTCCATGTAAATACAGCAATTGATTACCCTTTTTTTTTTGTCAACTTATGTGGCAAGTTCTTCATAGGAAGATGATAATCAGCTGCTAGTATAGAAATGGTATCTTATTTGGATGAGCGTTAATATTATCCTGCTAGTATACGAAAATTATGCAACACCTTTACTTAACATTTTCAGCTGTAAGCTCTCAAAGCTGTGTATTTTGAGTAAAGACTAATCACTGCACAGTCTGTTCAGATCCCAACAGATTTTTTTTTTTGGTGGTTTAACATTACAGTTCTCCCTACACTTGGGTATTTAATGCGTGTGTGTAATCTGTTTATTTAAAAAAAAAGGTGTAATTGCAGCCAGGAAGCCGTTAAAACAGTTTTTCATTTGAGCCGCCGCTTCAGAAGGCCTGTGACACATTTTATCCAGATGTTGAACAACTGTACCCTGCTTTCAGAAACACTAGAATCCGCAGTCGTGTAAAACAGTTAATTCCAAACAAAGGATAACAGGAATTAGGTGGTCAAGAGCTGCTTCTTGTATTCTCATATTACATTCAGCTTATCGTTTTTTTTTTATCTAGAAACACGTTTGACTGCTCAAGATGATAATGATCAAGATACTAAGACAGATTATATGCCGAGGTATAAACTTAAGATCTGTCCTCATTTAAGAATGTGAAATTTTCTACTAACTACATTGGCTGTTATAGATGGGGAGAAAAATCAAATCAGTTAATCCAAAATCTTTTTTTCTTCTTCTTTTTTTTCAAAAAGTTTTAATTTGTGTTTGCGTTTGAGGTGGCAAAATGTTGCTGTTCCTCTATGATCCTGCAGCTGGTGCACTCTAAACTATTCACACTGCACAGCATTCTGTGTGGTAGGAGCAAATTATTTGCTATGTTTGTTTAGAATTGTACCAGATTCTGAAAAAAAATGTAATCAGGATATTAATAAAATCGTGATACTTAAAGAATCACAATACAAATTTAATCACCACCTACAGTAGACTGTATAAGGTGATTCCTATCCCTATTGTCCATATATCTTTGTGCAATTCTCATATGTGGACCGTTGGGTATAATTGTTTAGAAGACATTGATTAAATTAATATTTATCAGGAGCTAATAAAGAAAAACAGTGTGGAGAAAATGCACTATACATAACAGTAGAGTCCAAGTCTGAGGAGGTTAAGTACTGTTATGTTAGAGCAGATGGAAACTCATTTGAAAAACATTAAGCTATTAAGTGTGCCGTTTAATAGAATATGTAAATGTTTGTCAAACTGTTGGTGTTTATTTCTTTTAATTGTATACAATTATTACACTTGACTCTACACGGTGAATCTAAAATCCCTTACACTCTTTATAATAGTTCTCTTGTCTACTGTGTGTTTGTGTGTCAGATGTGGAAATCAGCGGCCGGTCATTCTCTCTCCGTTAGTGTTGACGACGGAACCGACGACTGGGAGACGGATCCTGATTTTGAGGTAAGGAAGCATAGTTATTATTTTTATTTATTTTTTTTTTGTGGAAAAAAGTGTGTCATATCCATTTGACAAAGATTGCATAGTCTTATTACATAAACAATGATCCCTATTTCTTTTTAAACAATTTATATTTGCGTTTAATGCTGTGGAGTGTCTGAGAAACCAGTTGGTTCCTGTTATCGCTTTTGTAATAGCAGCTATAAACAGTCATTACCTCTGATGACTAAGTGTAGCCAAGTGACTTAAGTGTAGCTATAGCAATGCTCTGCAAGCCAAGCCAGTGTGACCTCTCTATCTGGCTCGGTAAACTATAGTTAGTAAAGTTTAGTTAACTGCGTAAAAGTACAAAAGTGCTCGCCTTCAAATTTTTGATCTGAAGGATCAAAAGTACTTGTATTAGCTCACATTAGCTGCTCTCTTTCTCTCTTTCTTTCGTTTTCTTTCTTTCCCTTTCTCTCTCTTTCCTTCTCTCTCTCTCCCTCTCTTTCTCTCTCTCTCTCTCTCACTCTCTTTCTCTCTTTCTTTCGTTTTCTTTCTTTCCCTTTCTCTCTCTTTCCTTCTCTCTCTCTCCCTCTCTTTCTCTCTCTCTCTCTCTCACTCTCTTTCTCTCTTTCTTTCGTTTTCTTTCTTTCCCTTTCTCTCTCTTTCCTTCTCTCTCTCTCCCTCTCTTTCTC
>JAOVVA010000033.1:8107647-8119412 GCA_028565275.1 Leiocassis micropogon
ATGTAATATATATTAGTATGCACATGTATCTTGTTAGCCAGCTAACTAACCTGACAAATTTTTAAACAAAATTGTAAATAATATAAAAATAATAATTAAATGTTTAAATAAATAATTACTTCCGCCTTCGTAATATTGGTAGCTAGGAATTCTGATGGACCTTATGATTAATGGTTCTGTTTTTGTCAGATGTTTATTATTTAGTGCTAACAACCACCACTTTGCAGCCTGAAGCCATTCACACACACACACACACACATACACACACACACATACACACACACACACACAAATGCACATAAGTGAAGAAAGAAAAAGAAAAGAAAAAAAAGAACACAAACTGACAATCTTACATGTCTTTTAGTTCCAGTGTGTTTGCTGCATCCATAAAGTTAACCGCCAGACATTTTTATAGTGATGAAATATTTCTTTTTCTAGCAAAGATAGAAAAAAGCCTCCAGCTCAGCTGGCGATCTGAAAAAGTCAGAGTGGTCCCAAATGAATCAGAAGTTTAGGATTTTTTTTATTTTTTATTTTTAACTCACACACTCGTTCACACGCTTGGGAAGGACGTGTGAAAAGAGAGAGTGGCCTTACTGATAGTCCTTCCTGCTCAGCATTTGTGTAGGGAAAGACAGAGGGCAAGGGAAGAAGTGCACTCGTCTTTACTTTATCTATCCATCAGGAGCTTGAGAGCCCTCTCAATGTTCATGCGATGGCCAACGCGTGTCACTCCCAAATCGATGAGGTCGTCTTTTTGCAGATTTGGCAGGTGAGATCCCTCGATCTCGTTCTCCATGAAGGCGTCTCTGTGTTCGGCCATGTTGAGGCTCTCCAGCCAGTCAGCAACGTCGTGCTTGGACCACAGAAGGACGGGCTTGCTGGAAAACGGCTTGGAGTTGGATGAAGATGAGGACGAGGAGGACGAGTGCAAGAGTGAGAGAGGAGATGCTGAGCGACTTCCGAACGGACAAAGAGGCGGGGTCGGTGCCGGAGAAGAAGCAGGACCTGGCGTCGAGGGGGTGGGACTTGATGAAGGAGGGGAGGTGACCGAAGCAAGGATGGAGGGAGGAGTGGATGGAGCGGTGAATGTTAGAGCAGTGGAGCGCTGGGTACCTGAGACAGAGGGAATGGCAGAATCCCTAAAGAAAGAGCGAGAAAGACAGAAAAGATAAAGAAGAGGAAATGTATAAAAAGAAATGTGGAGAGAGAGAGAGAGAGAGAGACACACACACAGATCAATGAAAACAAAAATTGTAAAAAAGGGAGTGAGAAGAGTGGGAGTGAGAATGGAAAGGAGAAACCAGGTTGAGAGAGAGAGAGAGAGAGAGAGAGAGAAAGAGTTAATCCACAGTTACTTATAATTAAACATGGAGAAAATTTTACATCAGCTTTATGCTCATAACTGTTCAATATCATGTACCTTATTTAGATGAATGATTTAAACATAAGTGTTACACATTTCATCACAATCCTGACACTGAAGTCTATCCCAGGGGACTCAGGGCATACTTAGGTGGGGTACACCCTGGACAAGGTTCCAATCCATCACAGGGCACACACACTTTACAGACACTTTGGGAACGTCAATTTGCCTAATCTGCCTGTCTTTGGACTGTGGGAGGAAACCGGAGTACCCGGAGGAAACCCACCAAGCACAGGGGGACATGCAAACCTTATGCACACAGGGACAAGAATCGGACCCGGACCCTGGAGGTGCAAGGCAATAATGCTAACCACTAAGCCACCATGCTGCCCTGTGCCAACACTGATGTTGTATTAATCAGTTATGGGCCTTGTTCAAGGGTTCAATTTGCCCCTGCTGGGCATGGATGCTAAACTTCCTGACAGCTGCACAGCAAAGAAAGCCCATCAATGTTTCTAGTTTCTGCAAAAGCTCAGAAAAAGCCCATCGACACCCCATGCCCATTACATTGGGACAGCGGGACTACAGAGAGCATCATGGGCAGGTATATTACTACCTCATATGAAAATTGCACCATCCCAGTTCACAAGAACCTTAAAGAAATGTTTCCAACATCTTGTGGAATCCATACCATAAAGAAGTGAGGCTGTTCTAAAAGCAAAGGGACTTTGTATTTGTTTGAGTGTGCGTGGTTGCTTGTGTGTGCGTGTGTGTGCACGCAAACACTGTTATATCATCCCTGGCCATTCTTTTATACGACTTGTAACTGATTATGACCACATGCCTAGTGTGAGTAAAAAATCTTTGAGATTTTGGTCAAGAACCTCTGCTGTGTGAGAACAAAATGTGAAGTGTGACAGATGGAGACCTGCGGCAGTAACAATACAATTTGTCTCTGTGTGTGTCTTTGCCATTGAAGCTGATCAGGACATGTGGCTTAAGGCTTTGTGAGTTCAGGTTATTTCAATATGGCCTACTTATTTCTCCCTTTTAATGTGCATACATACACACATAGCCTGAAACACAAGCTGTTAAAGGGGCCTGTAATTTCCATATATAGCCACTAGAGAGAGCTGTAACAATATGTATCTGCAGGCTTATGGTTATTCTATTCCAGGTCAAAACACTAGATAAAGAAATTAAGGATGAAGACTGACTTGCTTAAGACTGGGCAGCTACAACAATTTTCTACACAAGTATGATTGTTTAGTACAGATTACTCATTTCATATTATTTGCCAGGACTATGTAATTTGTTTAGAATCTGACCTTAAATAATTGATAACATTAATGTTAAAACAAAGGTTTAACACACATCTTCAATTCGGCATTCTCTATCTATATAGCAATAGATACACTCACACACACTCTGACCAAGTTCCTACAGTTTATCCAGTTCCCCATTTATCCAGTACCAATACTTCCTGGCCATGTTGCTCTCATGTGCTCAATGCATCTATCATGTGGTCAGTAATTTCCTACCACACATATGGTTATATGCTCAACCAGTCCGTTGAGATGAAAAAAGTTATTCCTATGTCTGAACAGATCGCACTATGCTCTTACCAGGCACTTATCACACTCTTACTATGAAGTCATTGTGTCCGGTGGGTTGGTATAAATAATGTGACACATACAATGCTTTTCAGCACAAAGTGATAGTGTGAGGAATTAAATCCAGTATTTATACTAAATGCCCTGACTGTGACATACTGTAGACATGCTGATAACTACATGTGAGCCATAAACATGGTAAGCACCAGAGAAACATAATATAAGCATATAAGCCCATAGACACCCCATGCCCATTACATTGGGACAGCGGGACTACAGAGAGCATATTACTACCTCATAAGAAAATTGCACCATCCCAGTTCACAAGAATCTTAAAGAAATGTTTCCAACATCTTGTGGAATCCATACCATAAAGAAGTGAGGCTGTTCTAAAAGCAAAGGGACTTTGTATTTGTTTGAGTGTGCGCACCAGAGAAACATAATATAAGCATAATGTGGTCCCCTACAACATATCACAAACCTGCCATGGTCAAAGCACAAGCCTGAAGAGGTCGTTTCATCAATTCCAGTATTAAAGCAAATCCTAATAACAACTCACTCACAACGCCATTTAATCTTTCTCGTCTGCACCATGCTAGTACAAGAGTGAAGTCCCTAAGAGGTGTTAGTTACATCGTTAACCAGTCAATGCCACTATAATTATGTCCTTGTGTACATTGTCATCAGACTTTTTTGAACATGTCCAAAAGAAGACAATACTACTGTACATCCTTACTAGTTTTTCCTGTGTTCCTGTCAAGTTGTAGAAATTCTTACTGTGTTTACCCAATTCTTTGAGGACATAATGGGGACATGGCTCAATGTTAAGGGGGTTAGGCAACTTTTTCAACTATCCATAGTAATGTGTACAATATACTCAGCCACAGACAATAAACACTCAACATCTACTATTATTACAAACAGCTAATTCATGCAATAATTCATGTGGCAGCTGCTCAATGCATTAATTCATGCATATATATGTGTTTGAAAATAGTAACAATTTCATCTGTCTTTGCCCATTCATCAACTGTCCAGTATTGACCCCCATTTTGATGATTGATGGGAATTGAGACTCTTAAACTGTAGCTGCGTGAATTTTTACATTGGCCTGATGTCACCTATTTAAATGATAGTTAAAGATAGATAGAGGTGTTCCTTATAAAGTGGACAGAGCTTATATATGTAAATTATAATATAGTATATTAAATTGTTATATACGATTGTCACTCACCTGTTTGTAAAGCTCCTAGGTCCTGTTGGAGAATCAAGGGAATCACCCTGTTTTGGGGATTTTTCCCTATTCATGTGCTGCAAGATGGAGCTCAGTTCACTAATAACATTTGCCTTAGGATCTGGATTAAATGAGGGGGGGCTGCAGACCTCAGGATGGTCCCTCCAAAGCTTAGATGCTCGTTGTGTGGGTGTTTTGGGGGGCTCAGATTGTGGTGGAGGAGGTGCAGGTGGGGGTTGATTGAAGGATTCAGGACTCTCCTCAATTAGAGGGTCCCTGTAAAGTGCATTGCTTTTGTTGATGATGGGCTTCATTTTTGGCTTGGGCGGCACAGGGGGTCGGTCCACCAGGAAGACCTGCCCGTCTGCATAGACTGTGCAGGTGTCCAAAGCCTCACTGCCTTCTGAAGACAGTGTTGAGATGCTGGACACGGTAGAGATGTTGCTGGTGGTCTCTAGGTGGGGGTCTCCGCTACTTCGGCTATCCATTTCTATTCCAGAGTCTATGATTGGCTCAAAACTCTCTGAGGGTGGTGGAGGGTAGCTAGAAGGGGTAATGCAGTTTAAAATTCCAGGACGTTTCAGTTCGGCGTTGATGGGTGGAGGAGCATGGGGGAGGTATGGAGCCAATGGTCCTCCTGGTATACTGTTTTTTCTCTGCTTAAGAATCTCTGCTACCTGGTCTTCAGGAATGTCAATACTGTTGGCAAACTCTAATGGAGGTGGTAATGGTTCAGCAAACACAAATTCCTCATCAATATCGACTGAGGCCAGTGGTGGTGGGGGAATTCGGAAAGGCAGTTTAATTGGCTCATCGACTGATCCACCTGCTGTGATACTTTTTGTTCGGGATGGGGCAGGTGCCTGGGAGTTGGGTGCTGAAGGCAGTTTGGAATCTGAGTCTCTTAGTTCTGTGTCTTGTTGATGTACCATTTCCTCTTTCCTGTCATCATTTACATTATTTTCTTCAATTTTCACTCCATCCACAGTGTGTACCATCAATAATCCTGCTGGCTTCTGCTGTGATGTATCTACAATGTCAATCACCATGTTCTTCTTTTCCTCTGCCTGCTTGTCATCTTTCATACCTTCTCCTTCATATTTAGACTCTGTCATCTGCCTCCGAAGACCGGACCGGCCTGTGCAAACAGAAGCAGCAAATTTTGCCTCAATCCCTGATCGAAGCTTGGTATCAATAAAAAGGGGTTGATTGATATCTGGTTTGTGAGGCTCCACCTTTGGGGGAGGTGGAGGAGGCTGTACTTGCTCTTTTATAGCTCTGTCTCGGGCTGCAAGAGCCAAAGCTAATGGGGAATTTGGATCAAGAGCTTTACCTGTAACTGGGTGTAGGTATCCTTCACCATTGGTGTTATAAGTCTTTATCGTTGCTGGAAGGCTGACTGGACTATCCAGATCAGGACAGTTTCTTGTTCGTGTGTTTAGAGGTTCACGTACAATCACAGGTTCAGGGGCGTTAAAGTCTGTCACATTGCCCCCACTACCACTCCCACCTCCTCCACCTCTTTCGCTCTCACCCCCACCCCCTTGTGAAGCAGTAAGCAGTGAAGCAGGTGGTGCCATAACTGTCCGAAGCCCTTCATTATTTGCAAACATTCCCTCATCAATGGACTTTGACTGGCGCAAACGAGGGGTTGGAGTGGTCATTGGTATATCCTCATCCCCCAAATCTGTGGAAAGAAATGCAGGGGAGTTCCTATGTGCTTCTAGTCTCTTTTCCCGGTCTCTAACCGCCCCAGCAATAGCAGCAGCAAAGGGATTATTTACATTAAGTGTATCCTCAGGTCTCAGCTGCCCTGGATGATCCAGGGTGCTTGTCTCAATCTCCATGCTGCTTCCCTGGCTACTTTTTCCACTGCTGCTAGTAGATGGTTCTTTGACAATGATGGTGGGGATTGGAATGGAGCAGGTCTTCTCAGGACTATCTTCCACATTTGGCTGCTTTACTAACATCCCTTTCCTGCGTGCTGGCTTGGCTGGGGCATAAGGTGACTTGTTTCCTACTTCTGAATATGGGTTCTCAGGGACAGAGGCCCTGCTTCGATTTCGGGAATTGTGTTGGTTTTGTACGGAGTTTGAAGGGTCATACTGTTCTGAGTTTTGTCGCAGGAACCCACCTCGACCTCTGTTGATGGTATTTGTATTTCCGTACCCTTTGCCTGTTTGGGGTTGCATAAAGCCAGGCTGATTGTTGCTATAGCCTCGGCTACTGGGGGCACTGGGGCTAAAAGGGGGTGATGGAGGGGAGATGCCAGGTGGAGGTGGAATGTCTTCTGATGTATCAGGCATTGAAAGGCTCCGTGTGAACTTTAGCAATGGAGGAGTCAGGAACTGCTTTTCCTCTTCTGTAATACCTAGACAATACAAGCATGGCATATGTTATTAGAATATCACAGACAATAATAATAAAAATTTTGTATAACTTTCATTCACGAGTGAGGTCTTAACAAATAGGTCTGTAAGTAAGAATTGCATCTAAGACCATGAGTTAATATACAAGTTAGCCCATTTCAAATTTTTTTATTCTCTTAATTCTAATTAACACTAGTTAATTATTAACACTGCTCAGGCGGTACAGGATTAATTGTGTTAGCATGGCTAAAGGGGAAGTGAAACTTGATCTAACACAAATGATTTTCAAATTTTTGTTAAGCATGTCCAAAAACATACTGCTCTTGGCCTAATGGGTGTCATGGGTTTGATAAGAAATGACATCAATTGCATAATTCCCTGCCCTAGGCCACATGGTCAGAGAGGCAGACATTTGAAGCATCATGAATAATAAAATTAGCACTTATTAAAATGTACTTTCCAGCTGCATAATTACTTCCAATAGCTCTAGCGAAGGAATTTGAAGTGCCAAGCAGATTAACCTAATTTAATGAACTAGACTCAGCTGGCAAGACAGAACCTGATGTGGGATTAAAAAGTGCAATCTGCTCTGGGAATAGTGATCAACAAGCGTAAAAATAGTACCACAGGAACTTTCTGGTTGGATAAAGAGTCTGATTCATGAAGTAAGCACATTATTGACTTGGGATATTGTTCATAAAGTGGCATTCTTTAGCTTCTAATGTTAACAAATCAAAGTTGAAAGATCTCTTACAGAAAACATGAATCAGACTTCTCATTCTTTAAACACTGCTGGACTAACCCCACCATGAAAAGTGACTAAATAAAAAAGAAATTCTAAGTATAATTAGAAAATAAGTAACACCACCATATGTCTATAGTGCTGTAAGGGATGTAACAAAAATATCTCAAAAATGTTTTAAACTACCAGACTATCATTAATTTCACATATGTGCTGATGTAAAGTTGATGTTGTGTTAAAGTAATGTATGTTACGTTAATATCAATACAGTATGTGGTTAAGATGATACAACAGTAAGTTCAGAGTTTACAATAAATATAATGTGATAATATATTGCAAAATGTAATAAAATGTTATTCTGTATTCCTTACCAATGGACTTTTGTCTCTTCATTGTTCCCTTTGGTACACCCAGATATGCCCCCTGTGGGCCACCAGGAACAGTGGGGGGAACGACAGCTACACCTTGCCGTTCAAACATAGCCTGGAAGACAGCATAACAAACATAAGCATTCAGTATTCCATCAATATTTAATCTCACCCAGCTACAGTGATTGTCTTTATTTGGCCTACTGTATACAGTGAATACAGAGTATGATGGTATTTTTAGCAGTCAGTATAGTTACATGGGGTTGTGTTAGTCTGGCTTAAATAAGACTTTTTAAATAAATGTAAAACGACTGAATTGAACTTCTCAAAGTCGGACTAGCACACCCAGAAAAGTCGAGCTATTTCGGCACATATACCTAAATCAGACACGTAAATTGGCCTAGGTGCTCTGCATGTGTTCCACAGTTGGGCTTTAACGCAGAAGTTGAAGAAAAATGCCTAACCATGGAAGAAGCCATTACCAATACAGCGATGTTGTCTGCTGATGTTGTACTGTGCATCTCATTTGTGGGAAAAGTAAAACATACAGCATTTATGAAATGTACAGGTCTGTGAAGTTGTCCATGTTTTCACTGCTTGACATTCTTTCAGTTTGCCACTAGCTAACTTTTTTGTCAATTGTTTTGGTATTGTAATAGTTCAATACAATACTAACAAGCTGAAACTGCTGTGCTATTATAATGGGACACAGATAGTAATCCAATTAAATGGCCTAGTTGAGCTATAACCATAGCTCGAATTAACTGTACATATAAACGTACTGACTGGTGATATGGGAAAAAGCAGGAATTACACTGAAGTCAGTAGGCGTGACCATGCAGCGGCTGGCGGGGCGAGGCTTAATGGTGGCCACTCTCATGTCCGCTGAGCCGTTGTCCCTTGTGTTTTTCTGGGAAGGAGGCACTTCATCCACTTTATCTGTGACAGACAAAGAAACACTGCACACTGTAAAACAGAAGAATGATACTAACAACTTTCGACTCCGATAAAAGGAATATCTCCATGGTGCGAAAAGCTGATAATTGCATTGATTTTTTCATCAAAGGACACTTTTGATGAAATTGAAAGCGATAAACAAAAAAGGGAATACAGCCCTCAAAGCCGTGCAAGATCTGTAGAATTCTGTGCTTTGTGCTTTAGCCACTGCTGCCGAGCTGCATGCGTGCAATGCACTGGTTTTATTTTTTTATTTCATCATATACTCTTTTTTTTCTGTTTAAAGCCTGCATGCATTTTTGTGTGATTACTTAGAGTGACTTGAAAAACAATCCTCTTCTTCAGACCCTCAACATTAGACGAATGAGTATCTACACACAGACGGGGAAAGAAGCATGATTTAGCGCTCAAGACGCTGAACCCACACAGGCTTCTACAGACTGTATATATATATATATATATAGATTAACTTGCTTTATATACTGTATACACACCTGCATACCCACATTCATAAACACAAGCATTTAGATGACCCAAGATTACAAAAGCCTGAAATGACTTTTTCACCCACTCTCACACTCTCTTGTTATGAACTGCATCTACCTACTGTAGCATTTACCATTTTGTATAGACTGTCTTAAGCACTACAGTATAGCTGCTCAAAGGTACTTTGAATGTACTGGAAATGTTTAGATCATCAGGAGTGACTAACCAAAGAATTCTGTAAGAATCATGTTATTAGAAGAATGAAATACATTGAGAAAAGGCTGGGAGTTTTAAGCACAGTACAGTTCCAACCCCAAAGTGGCAGTACTCTTGTTTCTAAAGCATTGCAATGTTGCTTGCAAAAAGTTGCTATATTAATTACAAATTTTAAACCAGCTGGAAGTGGCAAAGCAGCCCTTATGCGTGAGCAAAATGCAACCGTTTCTCAATTTTGGTGCTTGCTATGAAGGTTCTATTAACATTTCCATAAAAGTGCTTACTTTACTGATAACAGCATGGTCTTTTTTTCTTCACTTAACCCGTATCATTTTGCTGACCACAGGGTGGCTAAGTTCAATTCATTTTTTTATTTGTATAGCTTTTAACAATTGGCATTGTCCCAAAGCAGCTTTACACAATCAAAAGAAATATTCAAGTTTGTATGGAAGCAAACTTAGTAAGCAAAAGTGGTGTTACCAGCAAAATTGGTAAAAAAGTTTATTCTTGCTAAATTCTTTCCACATAACACTATGTTTCCCTAAATAACCTGCACTTCCCCTTGTTTCCCTAATAAATAATTAACTTTTAATTATTTCTTTTAATTTGTATTTTTTTTGCAAACTCATTTCACACTGTTGTGTATACAGTACACACTTTATGTAGCCTACTGGATGGTTATGTGCTACAACGTGGTCCTAGAGAAAATTTTATTCCAATGGATACATCGTACAGTAAAAGCTACTTCACCAATTATGTTCTGCAGCAGTTTTAATCGTCCCTTAAATAATAATAATAATAATAAAAAATATATTATAAGTACATCCACCCCAATACTATCAGTACTATCCTGCAATATTAGACTGTTGAACACAGAGGTTGCAACATATATAGATACAGTGTTAAAAAAATATAATTTGTTGGCCTTCTCTATTGTATTTTACTTGATTAATAATAATATTGTAACATCACAGGACAATGCACATTAGGAAGTTGATATGAGTGCAGAAAGCTGAGCCCAACAGTATTATGCTTACAGTATGTGATATATGATATGCTTCCAAGCTAATCAAATGTTTACATGGAGGGCAGAACAGAGACACTAGCTTGACCATTGTGCTTCAAGTGTGAAACACTGGAGCGTATTCTACTGTATGCAGCTATTTAAAAACAGGGACACTACTGATGGCACCATGATCAGGTCCTGAAGGTGTTCACACTACCATCAGTGGTGGAGGTGGGCATGCCAAGAGGCCCTTGCCCACCATTTACTTTGATAGAGGTGGCTACTAACATCATTCTCCAATGAAACCTATTGGCAGACCTCAAACTAAAGCTATAGACCTGGTTATGCTGTCTTTGAAAGACATGTGTAATGGACATTAAAGAAATTGGCCAAACAAAGAGCATTTGAAATCTGTATTTTCACCAAAGTGGAAAAGAACCTCAAACATGGCTATACTTCAAGAGAGGAGAGCCACTGGGACACTAGCAAGCTAGCCATCTGCACTCAAGCTGGGGTCTGATCAGCCTTACAGCTACATTATTGCTTTGATTGTTTCACAGATACATGCTGAATATGTATTTGCTCTAGCTAAAATATGCCCTCACCAAATTTTGTTTCATCTCTAGGAATATGAGTAAGTAACTTGCTGGGGAGACTTTACTGTCCATCCGTCATGCACAAAATATTGGAATTATTCAGTTAAATTGCAGTTAAAATACAGAATATACAGTTCTACTACTCTACTAACATTTACCACATACTCTTCTACTTTTTACCCTTGATAATTGGGTAACCTCTGAGTGCCATGACCAGTAGGCAAGTACAGATTCCAAACTGACCTCAACTATTTATTTTACTGTAATTATGAATAGTTTATTACCTGAATTGTGTTATTATAATAATAGAGTTTTATTATTTAGTAACACAAAGTCTATTGTAACAATTAAAACCGGGTATACAGAGGCTTATTTATTTATTTATTTACTTATTAAATCACACATTACAAGATCTCTATATAAAATGCACAGTTCTGCAGTCTTGCTTATTGTTGGAAGTATAGACTACAGAAAAATATCATTTCAATTTTAGTTAAAGATAAGCATAGCATTAACAATGTTTAAGAAAATTAATTACAATTTTAAATTAGAAATTTAGAATCTGAAGACATATGACATAAAAAAAACATGTATTTACCATTGAGTCTTCTTATTATTAATTAGAAGCTATGTTTAGAATGCAAGAGTGTTAAATGGCACTAGGAAACATCAGAAATGTTTAATTTCTGAGTATGAGGATGTAAATATTATTTATTAACATATGGACAGGAATTTGATCTTGTGTAAGCGAAACTATAAATGTCTGATTCAAATGTGCTAAGTATTCCCAATTTCCCAGGAATAATAAACAT
>JAOVVA010000033.1:8138743-8170498 GCA_028565275.1 Leiocassis micropogon
GCGCACTTTTATTAAAACCAATATAAATACGACAGTGCATATATGAGCATTTATTTTCTGACATAGTAGAGGAAGCGCAGTAGTCTTAGAGCAGCCGCCACTGCTAGTTAGCTACTATTTACTAATCATGGTCACATATTTGATAGAGAAGAAAAGGAATAAAAGCAGGTCGGTCACAAAAGTAAATTTATTAAAAGAACAATTAAATGCTAAATAATTAACAATTAAACTGTAGCTTCTGTCCCTCAGATCCATTTATGAAACCGTGGCTCCTATATTTATAGTTCCATTGAAGGCATTCCAATTGATCGTCTCAGAAGGAGACACACCTCAGTATTCACCCTGTGTAAATGTGTACATATTTGATTAATAAAAAAAAATAAAGATCTATCAATGTGTCATTTCTTTTTTTAGGTTTGTAGTATAAGTCGACAATTTCGCAGCCCAGAGACATGTCTTAAATTAACGTGCTTTGTCCTTATCGTTGTCTTCTGCTCTGTCTTTCTCTCTCTCAGTGACGTCTGCAGCGGCATGAATCATCGCTGCCAGCTTTAACAGCGCATCACAGTTCGCACAGACACACCAGCACACGCACACAAACAGCTGCAGCAGAGCTAATGCCTGTTCTTAAACTCAGAGAGTAACACACACATCAGCATAGGCAGGTCCACCTCTCTCTCAATCTTTCTCTCCATTTCATTCACTCACTTGAAAAAGCTCCATACTTCTCAGATACAGATTTTTAGGGTGCTGTAGGATAATCATGTGTATTCAATGACTGCAGTTTGAACATGTGTAATTACACTGATCAACATGGAGAGAGGAAAGATTCCTGAGCATGCAACCACAAACACGGCACAAAAAAAAAAATCACAATCAGCAATTTTAAGCAATTTCTCTTCTGATAAATATTACAACTGGACATACAGACAGGATAGGCCATTTCTCAAACTCTGCCTGAAGTCACAAAATGCTGTCATGGACTAGTTTGTTCTCAGAATAGAAAAGCAGGAAAGACTTTGGACAAATGACAATAAATGGACATATCACAAACGTTTTGCAACCCCAAGCCTTTTTTTCACAGTTTATAAGGTTCTAACATTCATACTGTATGATTACTGTGATCATTGAGCATTTCATTCTATCACTAACTTTATTCTATCAATAGGTTTGTGTTCGCTTATCTTCTAGACGGCTTATCATGTGTACAGGGTCTCAGGGGGCTGGAGTTTATCCCAGGAGACTTTGGGCACCATAGACAGGGTGCCACTCCAATGCAGGCCACAGACAAATTACGGGGAATTTGGGAATGCCAATGAACTACCATGGGGAAATCCACCTAGCACAGGGAGAATGTGCAAACTTACACACAGATCCAAAGAGCGAATCAAACCCTAGACCCTGGAGGTGTGAGGCCACAGTGGTTCACTACACCACCATACCGCCAGTGGGTTTGTGTGATATAAAAATGTAACCAAGATAAATCATGGCAATCTTTTCAATTCTTTAATTTACTAATGAGCGGAATTCAAGGGAAAAACAAATAGAAGTTGTTTTTGCGGGAAACAATGCAAAAAATTTTTTTATACACTGATCAGTCAAAACAATAAAATCACCTGCCTATAAATGGGTAGGTCTTTCTTGTGCCACCAAAACAAGTCCAATCCTACAAGACTCCTACAAGCCTACAGGAATCCTACAAGCCTGGACTCCATAAGACCCCTGAAGGTGGGTGTGATCTCTGGCACCAAGGTCTTAGCAGCAGTTGATTTAAGTCTCGTAAGCTGCAAACTGGGGAATTTATGGATCAGGCTTGTTAATCCAGTAAATCCCACATCAGATTGAGATCAGGAGGATTTGGAAGCCAAGTCAAAATGATATTGCAATGAGAACTGTTCTGCTGAAAGAGTCCATTGCCATCAGGGAATACTTTGCCTGCAACAATTGTTTTTACAGTATGTGTCAAATTAACGTCCACATGAATGCCAGGACGCAGGTTTATTCCAGAGAACACTGCCGAGATCATCACACTGTCTTTGATGGCTTGCCTTTTTCCCATAGGGCATCCTGGAGCCATCTACTGCCAAGATACAATAAGTGAGGTAAACATTCACTCATCCATCCACATTATGTAAAAGAAAACATTATCCATCAAACCAGGCCTCCTTCTTCCCTTGCGCCATGTTCCAGATCTGACCTTCATGTGCCCATTGTAGTAGCTTTCAGTAGTGGTCGTGGTCAGCATGGGCACTCTGACTGTCTGTGGCTACGCAGCCTCGTACACGGGAGCTACGGTGCACTGTGGAATCTGAGACCTTCCTACTGTATCATAGCCAGAAATAAGATTTTTAACAAATTGTGCTACAGTAGCTTTTCTGTGCTCAAACAGGCTAGTCTTATTTCTCATGTGGATTAATGAGCCTTGGAGGCCCATGACTCTGTCACCAGTTCACCAACTATCCCCTCTTAGAATGTTTTTTATTGTAGGTACTAACCACTCCATACCAGAAACATCTCAAAAGACCTTCTGTTTTAAAGATGCTTTCACTCAGCCTTTTAGACATCACATAGTGGCCCTAGCTAAAGACTCTCAGATCCTTATGCTTGCCCATAGCACATCATCTTTGAGAACTAACTGTCCACTTGCTGTTAAATCAAATGTATCCCACCCCTTGATCAATATAAAGAGGTAAACAATGCTATTCAAGTCACCCATCAGTGCTTTTAATGTTATGGCTGATCGTTGTATGGTTGCATAAAGTAGGTGTGCACATCTTTTTATAACAGGCCATGTGACTGTGCTCAAAATTACCCACAATTACACTTATGCTTCAATATAATTATCATTCACCTGCACATAAAGCAAGTGATTGTGATCGACCTGACATAAAGAGCAGCTGATTTTCACAACGTCTTCTTGACTTCATCTGACTGCTGAAGCCATGGTGCACAAAAAAAAAAAAAGAAGCATACACAGTATGTACACTATCTCACTGAATGATATTGATTAGGAGAGAGGTGCTAAGTCAGTTCCAAAACATCAAATGTATCATGGGACACTGTAAAGGTTAAGTTGTGTTAGCTATGCTATCCTGTTGCTAACCTAGCAGGTTAAAGCAAACATGGCAGATAGTTTATTTTAGCCAGTTTTGCCAACATATTTCTTTCTTGTGTCTTTTCGAATTTAGATTTTACTAAATGCTTCATACATACTCAAGTGTAGTATTAACAGTTCTGTTTAATGTTATAAATAATGCTTGATTACCTTGGACCAATAAGGCTATGACAAGCCTAAGAAAAACGTGAGCAGGATGAGCCAAAAATATGAATAATGTTTGTTTATGTTGTATTTGCAGCAAGCAGAATGTCCCAGAATGCATTGTGACATAAGGGCTACACTCACTCACTCTCTCTCTCTCTCACACACACACACACAGGTTTGTACAGTGATACCCACTTAAACGCTGCGCTTTGCTGCCCTTCAGCTGTGCCAAGCAAAACTGGGTTAGCAGGCGGAGCACTTCACAGGATGAGGAATGTGTGTCTGTGTGTGTGTGTGTGTGTGTAAGAGCAATCCAAGCAGAGGAATCACAGGCCTGTGTAACCAAGGCAACAGCCCAGGAGGCTGATGTCACAGAAGCACCACATGCCATGGTGAAAAGTAAAATCTAAAGCATGATGTGTGTGTCGGTGTGTGTGTATACGTGTGTGTATACAGTACATAGGGTACTGCTACATACTGTACGTGAACGCATATTTTGCCCTGTCTATCAACAGTATGCAGCACATTGTATGTGAACAGCAGGGATATTTCTATTCAAGCCAACATTTCTAAATATGCAGTCAGAGCTGTCGTCATGGTTATACTGCATCCCACCATGCAATGCGGTAGGCAAAATAATCAGAAAGTAAACACCATATTACATGCTTCTACTGCAATATACTTTATTTTCCATATTGTAGAGGTACTAAATGGTCCCTTAGGATAATGGTCATCTGAAGAGCACTGTAGATCTGTGGTTGGACCATTTGCAGTTCTCTTATTTGACCAGTAGGTCTGATGATGATGATGATGATGATGATGATGATGCAGTGAACATGGGGATTACATTTTCTCCTCCAAAACCTTCACTGCATATTGGCCTACACTAGAATCCCAATTTAAATACAATCATTCTTGACCTGGTGCTCTCCTTTCTTCCAACTCTCCAAGCTATAAATATTAAAACATCTTCAACTTTAATGACTGGTAAGAGGCAGAAGTTAAAGCTGGAGATTCTCACTGAGACCCGAAACCCCTATCCATCAGACTGGTATTTCCCTGGAATGCATACTCTTTCCATTGGTCTTCTAACTCAAGGGCTGCTCTGTTAAAGCTTACAGATGACCCAGCCATTGATTTGTTCAGAGATTTTGACAAGCCTGCACTGTAATCAGCTTTCCAGTGGGAAAGTCTTTAAAATGCCTTTCTCAATCCAATAATATGATGAAACCTGAACACTGGATAACAAGGATCCTATTATAAGATCACAAGTTAATGATAAATTGTTACAAAAATGTTTTTCCTTTCAAACACATAATATTTAAGTGTTCTTTTTTTTGCACTGAGCTGTTTGTGTTAGTGCATACCCCATGAATGTGTAATTACACTGATTTACTCAAAGGCACAATGGACACAACAACAAGGTCATGCTCTGGTGTCAAATGCCAAATTGCATTGAAAGAGCCAAAGCTGAGTATAAATCCATGCAAGCTCATACAATTCCTGGCCATAAGTCTTCAAATGCATCAGTCTGAAGATCTGGGATTCTAATGCACCCTGAGTTATAAAGTCTTCTCTATGATCTCTGGGTGAGCTGACGCAACTGAAGCTACAGTATGGCATGACCTTCAGCATTCTTCCTGAAATCTGTCTACACCGAGTCATGACTTAGTCTGCAAAACCTGGACAGACTCGACCTTACAGTATGCCTGAATGTTCCATTAAAGCTCTAATGAACTTTTCATCACTGAGTCCCATATATATATTGTATATAACATAAAAAATATTTGGTCAATTCTAGAAGTGTTTTCTTTTTTTTTGTTAGCTGATCACAACGCCATGTAAACACTAAAAAAACAGCACAGAAAAGGATATTTTAATGTTGTGGGGGTGGTTGTCAGGTTTTTACCAAAGTTCCACCTCAATTATACTCACTCACTCACTCATCGTCTATACCGCTTTATCCTGTATTCAGGGTCGCGGGGGGGCCTGGAGCCTATCCCAGGAGATTTAGGGCATGAGGCAGGGAACACCCTGGACAGGGTGCCATTCCATTGCAGGGCACACAGACATATACACACTCACACACTCATTCACACACTATTGGCAATTTGGGAACACCAATCAGCCTAATCTGCAGGTCTTTGGACTGTGGGAGGAAACCGGAGTACCTGGAGGAAACCCACCAAGCACAGGGAGAACATTCAAACTCCATGCAGACAGAGATGGGAATTGAGCCTGGCAGGAAATTGAACCCGGACCCTGAAGGTGCAAGGCGACAGTGCTAACCACTACACCACCGCGCTGCCACCTCAATTATAATTAAAAGCAAATAAAATATTGGTAAAACCTGACAACAATCCCCACAAGGTTTTGAGAACTGTTCTCTTAGCTCCACATTAAACATGAAACCTTGCACTTTCGTGACTTATCACCATTACACATGCACCAAAACTAACACAATAACATTATTTTATACAGGATTATCAATTATATACTAGTAAACTGGTAACAGGATCACGGGTGAGGAACAAAACTCAGCCAGCAGTAAATGCTGGCCACAAAAGAAAGGCACCAGAACACCCAGTGCTCCACAGTCCACAACACACAGGGCCCAACAGGTGAGGAGTCCAATGCCGCCAACTCTGCCTCCAAACCCTCCATATCCCAATCCACTCAACTACACATTGGATGTGCCGGATAAACAAGTCTGATTCATGGAGGTTCCACGCTGCAACCCATAGCACCTTCATAGGATTTGCTGCCAATGTTCTGGTCCCAAACACCACAGCACAACCCTAGATGATTTGTGAAGTCATGACCCGAGGGGCGAGAGCTGCCCAGGTGGGGAACCTTCACAAATACGCATAGTAGTGCAAGTGTATTCTAAAGCATTCTGAAACAGCCAATCAACCAATTAAATAAACAAACAAACAAAATCAACACTATGCCAAATATTGTGCATCCATATTTATATTGGTTTGTGACACTTTTAGTTACACTCCTACTGTGTATGCTTGTGATTCTAATTCATTACACTCATATCCAATTGTCTTTTTCAATTTGTTTCAATTTTAACTAAACCTGTATATAGTGTTTTGACTGTCCTGTATTTTGTATTATATTGATGCACACCTTTTTTATTTTATGTTGTCATGAAGAAGCTCTACCAATTATTGACTGATTCTCCTAATTTGGTATATCTTGTGATATCCTGACATCGCCATCATCATCATCATCATTATTTTACCTTTTTGTACCTCACATTGCCTACAGCATACTTATTGCCTACAGCAAATTGAAATTGGACCTCAGGAGGTGTATTTGACTTCCTTTACTGGCTGTAGTGAGCTGCAAGTTCATAGTAACCACCATCTCAAAGTAATAACTGGAGTGGAAAGTCAGCACCTGCTGTAATACTAAAAAGTCTCAGCATCTCTGTAACATTCTGTTTTTTGTCATTCTGACCACCAAAAATGTATTGAAAAATAAATTCCACACCTTACGCAGGTTCAAAATCACCAGACAGAGTAATGTATGTTTTAAACCATGCACACACATGATGACTGTGTTACTGTCAGCAGTTGTTCACCCTTCACTTGTTGTCCACTTGACAACTGTCCACCTGCAGATCTCTGCATTCATGCAATTAACTAATCAAAAGTTAAATGGCAGCAGCGCTATACAATAAAACCTTTGTAGATACAGGTATAGAGGTTTGGTGTTCAATGTTTACATCAAACACCACAATGGGTGGGGGAGTGAGCTAGTGTACACTACAGTATGTAACTTTTGAAGATAGCCTGGTTTGAGTCTTGGGTCAGAGGCCGCTGATCTTCTGATCTTCACAATTAACAGTCTCTAGAGTTTGTTAAGAATAGTGAAATGTTTCTGTGCATATTAAAACATCATTCCCATTGTTTGGAAAGTTTTCAAGAGAGATTAGAGTAAAGATGAAGTGTGTTCCTAGATTAAACCTGAGGCTCAACAATATTAAACACCACTCCATTGAAAAATCAAAAATCTGTTGCAAGGACTTTAAATATCCGTCTCAGTACAACTGGAATGTAAATGGAACCACAATTTATTATCGCTGGACATGAGTGCCAACATTTTACAATCCACTCTTAGAATAATGATAAGGAACGTAAGGCAAAACACAGCAGTCACTTGCACATTGTTGCAGGACTATCTGGAAGTAGCAGGAAAAACAGTTACACAGGAGGCAGTAAGCAATCATTCACATTCTTGCAACCCATGCAAAAAACTAACTGTATGGACAAATTATATGTAATCTGAAAGAAAGTGCTTGCATGGCCTAGCCAATCTCCTGACATTCTTTAGGGAGTTTTTATTTCATTGATGTGCCTGAGGTACCTTGGGAAATCCCCAAAAAACTATTTGGCAAGGGGAATGGGTCAAATTACATCACACTGCTGTGAAGAATTTATTTTGTCTTACTGTAGAAATCTCAAAGCTGTACAGCAATAGCTTTCCCATATTAATTGCCAACATATTAAATATATTTTCTTTATTCTTATAAATATATACACTTTTGTTTCTATTTATAAAAATAAATTCAAAAGACATTATGCGGGCATTGGAATTACACTAGCCCCCCTAAAACAAACAAACAAACAAACAAACAAAAATAAAAAAAGGACACGAAGTTGCAAACTAAAATTTTATTCAATTTTCTTTTACAACCACTTTTTTTTTTGTTTTTTTTGAGTCCTGGATTGTGCTCATGCCATCACAGAAGAAAAATTCATTGGTTGGATAACCTGGTCATTCAGTACATTCAGGTAGTCAGCTACTTCATATTACTGACATAATTGTCATATGAATTGTCATAATATTACTGACATGTTGCTGAGCCTAGACCTGACCAAGTGAAGAAAAAGACAGTGTGCTTTTTCTTCACTTGGTCAGGTCAATGTCTCCAGACGCTTGTATAGTGGGCATTATGCTGATGCACATGCCTTCTTATCCTGACAAGCTCTGTAGGGTAAATCTGGACACATCTGATCACCAGTGGTCCATTTTCCATTGCTCCAAAGTCCAACTTAAATTGCTCTCTAGCAACCTGAAGCCTTTTTTTCTGATGCAGACATCAGAAAACATATATAGTGACATATATATGACATGGATAATAGATGACATAGATGATATATATATATATATATATGGCATAGATAACTAAAAAGAGACTGATATGTCCATACAGTTTTTTAGTCCTACTGTAATCCTTTTTCTTTTCCCATTGTGGGTGTGGAAATGCTTTTACTTTTACAATTTCCACACTCAATATTTTCCAATGCACCTTCGCTAAGTGTTTACACACCCTCCCCTCCCCACCCCAAACATATAGTTTCCATGAAGTAGATGGTTCAGCATTATCCTTCCAATTTTTAATAATGAGAAAAAAATTCCAGTAATTTTGTTGTTTGCTTGATACTTGTCAACAATTTGACCCTCCTGAAACTGCGCCTGCTTTTTTAGCCTGGGTGTGTACTACAAGGCATATTATGGTGTATACAGTTCATACTTATGTAGTATAGGAATACATCTTTGCAAACATATCCTCGGGCTACTTTTGCTGATCACTAGTGTGGGTGTCTCATGTCAGGCTTCTCAACTGTCCAATTGTTTGTGAATAGAACTACTAGCAGATGGAGGTATTGTCAAAAATAACAATAATTCTTGAGATTTTTTTGTTATGGACTGCTAGTGTATGTTTTAAGTAAGCACTGTCACATACTGCAAAACAATAACACTACTACTACTACAATGCTATTACTACTACAATGCATACTACTACTACTACTACTACTCCTACTCCTCCCACTGCTACTACTACTATTAATAATAACGTTTTCATAGGTATAAGGGTTAGTTCTGTCCGGGATGTTTTGTTCCATCTTGTTAGAATTCTTGTATAAACTTTAACTTTAAATTAATACAAATGTCTTTTCAGCCCATCATATGGCAGCGACTTAATCCATTTAGGCATGTAGACATGGTCAAGATGATCTGCTAATGTTCAAACCAAACATCAGAATGTGGAAGAGAGGTGATTTAAACGACTTTAAATGTGGCATTGTTGTTGGTGCCAGACGGGCTGGTCTGAGTATTTCCGAAAACTGCTGATCAGCTGAGAATTTCACACGTACTATCTCCAGAGTTTACAGAGAATAGTCTGGGAAAAAAAAAGAAAATATCCAGTGAGGCAGCTCTCTGAGCAAAAATGCCTAGTTGATGCCAGAGGTCAGAGGAGAATGCCCAGACTGGTTTGAGCCAATTGAAAGGCACCAATAACTCAAATATCTTGTCACATCCGAAGTATGCCAAATAGCATCTCTGAAAGCACAACACATTGCAGATGGGCTACAGTAGCAGAAGGCAACACTGGGCGCCACTCCTGCCAACTATGAACAGGAGACTGGGGTTACAATTCGCATGGGCTCACCAAAATGGACTGGAAAAATATTGCCTGGTCTGATGAGTCTCCAATTCAATCTCCAATTTCTTCTTTGACGTTCAGATGGTTGGGTCAGAATTTGGTGTTAAACAACAAGAAAGCATGAATCCATCCTGCCTCGTTATCAGTGGTTCAGACTGGTGATAGTGGTGTAACGGCCATGCAAGTGGGGGATATTTTCTCGCCACATTTTAAGCCCTTTAGTACCAGAATACTGTTGCTGACCATGACCATCCCTTTATGACCAGCGGGTTTAACACACAATGGCACAAAACTAAAATAATCTCAAACTGGTATATTGAACATGACAATGAGTTCACTATACTGGTCTCCACAATCACCATATGCCAATCCAATAGAGCACCTTTGTGATGTATTGGAATGGGAGATTCACATTATATATGCACAGCCAAACAAGGAATATTTCTAGCACCTTGTTATATCGATCGCATGAAATATTAAGGCAGTTATCAAGACATCTTATCAAGGTGTAGCTAACAAAATGGCCAGTGAGTGTATAATCGCTCATATTTCCCTATGTACCTATATTTCTCTATCACCTCTTACACTGATGCACCTGCCCCACTATTTCACTAGCGCCATCATGGATACCATCAAGGTAGAACATTTTCTCAGTACACTGGAGCCATGATCACACTCCCTGCTTCAGGTTTGAAGGAACTTGTTTAATAACTTTTTCCTTTAATAAAAATGAATGATCTGGTTTGATCACCCAAGATGTTATTTTGCGATATAATTACATGACCTCATACTGCCCCCACTGCATCACTTGCACATTACAGGAACACACCTGGAAGTTATTGCCACATCTTCTGTATAGTCCTGACCTTCCTCCAGGTTATTTCCACATGTTTGAGCTATTAAAAGGGTTCCTGTGAGGACGGCATTTCAGATATGAAGCAGGTAGTTTGTTCATGGCTCTGAGAAAACTTCTTACCTTGATGATATCCAAGCACTAGTGATACACTGGGATAAATGCAATATTGGAATAAATGCCCTATTGACTAGCGTTTCCCCGCCTCTGACTAGCGTTTCTCCACCTCTTTCTAGTGGTTCCACACGACTGACTAACGCTTCCCCACCTCTGACAAGCATTTCCTCACCAAGGACTAGCGTTTCCCTATCTCTGGCTAGCGTCTCGTCAACACTGACTAGTGTTTCCCCACAACTGACTAGCGTTATTCCCCAATTCTAACTAGTGTTTCCTCACCTCTCTCTAGTGGTTCCCCACCACTGACTAACGCTGGGGATTATTTAAAGAAACATAGGTAGTTTTTCTACACAATCAAAAGGTTTCCCGGTTTGAATTGAACAACCCTTTTACTATCATCCGATTGTGAAATTTTAAATAATTCATTGCCATTATTGAATAGTACTGAAAGCAGGTTAAGGACACTATATCCTCCTGTCTCTCTCTTCAATTATTTATTTATTCGCTGTTTCATTAATCATGTAAGACGGCGTAATAGAAGGTCACTGTACTGTGTGCATGCTAATAACTTGCCCAGAACATGTTCATTTAAAATATTTCTCTTTATAAAATATTTACAGAATAAGAATAAAAATATACTCTATAAAAATATAGAGTATGTGGAATTAACGTCCGACCTAATTAGGCAAATGATACAGTAGGTTAATGTTAAAAAAAAGAGAGTAGCAGTGTCTTTTGTGTCTACATCATAACATCATAAAAGCATCAGCTAGCACTGCTCACATGCAGTTTAATAATTTCATAATAATCCAATTGAGCCCTTAAACTCAGTCTGATTTTTTTTTTAAACAATCCTTAAATGGAAGAATCATCTGAGTACTTTCATAAAAACAAAACTACACACGTGAATTTTGTATGTTAGCATTTGTAAGACCAGAAGCACCTGACAGTTGCTTTTAGTCAATCAGTGTACAGTATTGCTAAACTTTTCTCCCTTTTCCATGTTTTTAAAATGCTATAGCTTAATTTAGAGTTTTTGATTGAGATATACAGACAGTTGGCTCAGACAGTTGAGGCTTTGGATTACTGAGGAAAAGATGGGGGTTCAAGCTGCAGCAGTGCAAAGCTGCCACTGTTGAGCCCTTAAGCAAAGCCCTTAACCCTCTCGGCTCAATGCATATTGTATCTCGGCTGACCCTTCATTCTGACCCAAACTTCCTAATGTGATACTAGATGTAAAAAACTAATAATAATTATCAATTGACAGTGCTAATAGGTATGTGAAGAATCTTATCTTGTTTAATCTTAATTCTTAAGAGAAACATATTTGTGTCTATGAAAGCATGTTGTTTTCAATAACATTTTTAAATAAATAATTATAATATCAAAATGTAAGCATGTCAAACAGGCCATAGTATAGCGGTTACAGGGTGGCAGTGAATGCTAATTCCATATACATGGCATTTACACACTTCCTAAATTTCTAAAATATCCTTCATTATCTCTGGCTAACGTTTACTCACCTCTGACTAGCATTATCTCATCTCTGACTAGAGTCTACTCACCTCTGACTAGTGTTAATACTCCTCTGATTAGGGTTTTTCCATCTTTGACCAGCAAATCCCCACTTCTGACTAGCGGTTCCCCACTACTGACTAGTGCATCCTCACCTCTGACTATGGCTTCCCCACCATGGACTAGCGTTTCCCTACCTCTGACTAGCGTTTCCCCAACACTGACTAGCATTTCTCCAACACTGACTAGCATTTCTCCATCTCTGACTAGCATTTCCCTACCTCTGACTAGCATTTCTCCAAAACTAACTTGTGTTTCCCCATCTCTAATTACTATTTCTTTACCTCTGTCTAGCAGTTCCCTACCACAGAATAGCATTTCCAGACCTCTGACTAGCATTTACTCACCTCTGACTTGCATTTTTCCACCTCTCACTAGCGTTATCCGAACAATTTACTAATGCTTCCCCACCTCTGACAAGCATTTCCCCTCCACTGACTAGGTTTTCCCCACCACTGACTACTGTTTCTCCACCTTTGACTAGCATTTGTATACCTCTGATTAGCATTTGTCCACCTCGGGCTAGTGGTACCCCACCACTGACTAATGCTTCCCCTCCCCTGACTAGCGTTTCCCCACCTTTGACTAGCGTTTCCCTACCTCTGACTAGCAACACTGTGTTTCCCCAACAGTGACTCGTGTTTCTCCCCCTCTAATTAGCATTGCTCCAGCTCTGTCTAGCAGTTCCTCACCACTGTCTAGCGCTTCCCCACCACGGACTAGCGTTTCCAGACCTCTGACTAGCACTTACTCACCTCTGACTAGTGTTATCTCACTCCTGACAATTGTTTCCCCACCTCTGACTAACGCTTCCCCACCTCTGACCAGCATTTCCCCACCAAAGACTAGTATTTCTCCACCTCTGTCTAGCAGTTCCCCACCACTGACTAATGCTTCGCCACCACGCACTATCTTTCCAGACCTCCACGTTTCTTCACCTTCCAGACGTTTCTTCACCTCTGACTAGCGTTATTCCAACAACTGATAACGCTTCCCTACCGCTGACTAGCATTTCCCCAACACTGACTAGTTTTTCCCCAACTCTGACAACACTGACTAGCTTTTCCCCACCTCTGTCTAGCGGTTCCGCACTCCAGTTATATTAAAACCTCTGTTGGCACCGTCTTATCAGCGCTGTTCAAAGCTACTGTCTCCCTGGTCACTGCTGTGCAGGTGTGAACGTGTTAGAGCAGTTCATTTGTTACTGCTGTGCAAGCAATTATGATTTGCACAAAAGAAGAGCAGAGTAGTCTGAGGGTGCACCTGGTGCCATTATTTATCGAAGATTTTGTGTGCAGGCAAAAAAAATTTGGACCGATATTCTAAGTAAGGTGAAAGTTTCTTAAAGAGAATCATTACTGGTGACGAGACGTGGATTCATCACTACAGTCTAAGAGTAAGTGGCAGAGTATGCAATGCGAACATCCCCAATCGCTGATCAGGATAAAGTTCAAAAGTCAACCATCAGCTAAAAAATTGATGCTTACAGTTTTCTGGAATTCTCAAGGACCAGTATTGGAACATTATCAGGAAAAAATGTTCAACATCAACAGTGCTCATTATTGAAGGCCCCCGGTGAATTCATGGCTTGCAGCTCAGCCTAAAATTTTTTTTTTTTAAATGGGGGAATGCGGAAGCTTATTGACAGATGGACAAATGTATTTAAAAGCAAGGAGATTATGTTAAAAAAATTACTACTTGTCTTTTCTAAAAGTTAATTTAAATAAATTCGACAGTCAGATTGCAAATAATTTTTGACCCACCCTTTTGTGTATAGGCGTAGCACAGGGAGTATAATTTAATTGCAATATGCTATTTTTGTCCGGATCATGCAGCCCTATGGGCAGAAATGTCAACGATCTTTTCTGTAAGGCTTATTTGTTCCCAAATCAGTTAATGAGTCATAAGCGGCTTTGGGTATAAATGACCCAATTAGTCAGTTAGCCCCGCCTCCAACCCAAACACAGCTGCTCAGCTCTGCCCCTTTACTTTAAAAAGAAACTCATGAGGCATATGTCCTTTCAGCAGAAGACGTGGGCTTGGCTGCAGTGATGTGTCCACAGCATCAATGAATACAATGCATTGCTCCTTGGTTACTGCCAACTACTTACAGTCTAAATCATAAATGGTTTTATTCTGTTTATATTTGTATCACTCATGCATAACGTCATAATTACAAAAAAATAGATGAATCGATTACACATACTTTCAATAATGGCTTTGCTTTATATGCAAGGTATACAACAATGAAAATGAAAGGCACAATGTATGACAATAAAACTATGTAAAAGTCGAAAGCTATATATATATACTAATTAAATCTATTTGGTAGAATATCGAATGGATAGTAATGCAAGCAGATCTCAGACCTTTTGGCTCTGCAGTTATTTTAGCAAAGTATTACATGACATTAATTATTAATTACAACTCATTCTGATGTACTACATGTTTTGTGGGGAAAAAAACTTAAATGACACAACAAACTAATTTTCTTGATCCTTCTGCTTCCTCAACTAATTTTTTGTACCTGCATGGTGGAAGGTGGGAGGAAACCTGAGAACCTGAAGGACACCGCATGAACACAAGGAGAACATGAAAACTCTCTCTCACACATACACCCACACACACACACACACACGCACACACACACACACACACACACAATGAAAGTTTTATGCCAAGCTGGGCAGTGTCGTAAATCATGCATGCAGACGGACATGTTACACAGAGATGGAGCCTCACGTCTTACACACGCACACACGCACGTGCACACAGACATACACAAACACACAAATACTTTCTCTATATATAGAAAAATAGATAGATAGATAGATAGATAGATAGATAGACAGACAGGTAGACAGACATACCTGTACGTTTTTAGACAGCTTTGCATACTGTAGCATTGTGTTGTATTTTGATTAGCTTTTTTTTCAGTGTTTCCCAATATAATTCACTTTGAAATCATTGTTAGTCAGCTGGCAGTACAGTTATGCTATACAATACATATCTCCAGTGCTCTAAATCAAACCAATCTGAATCTGGCAACATTGCTATACCCAATAGATTGGACGTCCGACCCTCATTGCAACTGTAACTAAGTAAATTCAAGCTCCATCCATCCATCCATCCATCGTTTACTCCGCTTATTACTGTATTTATAGGGTCTTAGGGGCGAGAAACCTATACCAAGTCGCTCAGGGTACTAAGTGGGGAAACTAACCCATTGCACACACTCACAATCATACACCACAGCAATTTGCAAAGCAGCCTACGTCAATTAGCATACTGGTCATGTCTTGTCATGTTGGCTGTGGGAGGAAACCAGGGTACCTGGAGGAAACCCAGCATGCATGTGGAGAACATGCAAGCTCCAGAAATACAGACCAGAAATGAGATTAGAACCTCCAACCCTGGAGGTACGAGGTGACAGTGTTAACCACTATGTCACCATGGTGCCAGGTTTAACAACATTTATCCATTTTAATTTAAAATGAAAAAGAGAAGGAACAGCAGACCGAGGAACATAAAGTATGATGCAAAAAAAAAGCAGAAATGATACATTTAGTTAGAAAGAAAGTAAGAAAGAAAGAAAAGAAAGAAAGAAAAATTGATGACAGCATCCCTAATATATCAGGACACTAGAGACAAACTACACACTGCAGCTTTAGTGTGTGTGTGTGTGTGTGTGTGTGTGTGTGTGTTAAGAAAAGTTTTTTTCTACGGTGCTAATTTTGAGGATGTTAACTACAAAAAACGATCTGTAGGCAGCAAAAACACAGCTGACATTGTCACCTCTCACACAGTACTGCTTTTAATTCGTCAATCATCAAACACTGTTGGAGTTATTTTTTTCTTTAAAATAATCAGAAGTCAGCCCTCTACACAGGATTCTTTGCAGCTATCATGTCCTTTTAAAACAATAGCACTTCCACACAGCAGAAAACACTCGACCCTTCCATAACTTTTAAACACGTACTGTACACTCGCACGCAGCTATAACATATAGTACGCATACTGTATGCTTCTCAATGTGGAAAGTGCTGTAATTTGTTTCAGTCAATCAGAAATATCTATGAAATTCCTCTAACCACTGTGGACCAAACTGTCACTCACACGGAGTACATTTACAAATGTAAAGTGTTTAATTTGTTGTGTAGAGAAACATTCACATTTGTATTTATATTATATGAGTAGTTAAATATAGCAAGCTAATACTACAGTATATACAGTAACACAATCTCATAACCTGGTTAGATGTTTGTAGCTAGCTACAGTAGTTACTGTTTCTATTAAGTTGCAGGATGAAAGTTATGAAATACACCCCACCTTCCATCCATCCATCTAGGAACCTCTGTTGTCCAACTAGGGACCATGGAGGCCAGTGGTGATTACCAATGTATTAATTCCCATTTCACAACCATAGTGGGACCTCCTGCTAACATTCACACACTATGGGCAATTTGGGAAGGTCAATTAGCCTAATCTGCATGTCTTTGGACTGTGGGAGAAAACCAGAGTACTCAAAGAAAACCCACCAAGCATGGGAAGAACTTGCAAACTCCATGCACACGGACCCTGAGGCAGGAACTAAACCCAGACCCTGGAGGTGCAAGGTGACGATGCTAACCACTAACACCACAGTGCCGTCTACTGTACATACTCCATGCTAACTTACACCAAAGTAGGCAAAACATGATTATGATTTGTCACATTGTGTAATTTATCACTGGGGAAATTTCACGAGATGTAATCACTTGACGTGGCTATTTATCACAGGCAGCAGAAATCTATAGCCTCAGATAAAAAGAAAACAGCCCTAATCCCAATATAATACACGTGTATTCCTTCATTTCATTACTGGAGGTACTGTTAGATCCAAAACAGAAAAATATGATCAAATTAAGCCCATTGATTAAAAACAAATAAAAGCATATAGGTAGCTTTGCTAGCCTGTCTATACCAGATGGCAGGGCCAGACATGCTATCCTATGTACTGTCCACTCAATATATCATGCAGAACCGTACTGAAGCATGTGATTTAATATGCACTTACCAGTGTAGTGGAGTTTTGTTATAATGAGGGTTCTAGTATCAACATTAATTACAAATGAAATTCAGCATTTGACAAAAGATATAGCTTTGTAATTACCTCAATGAGGAAGTCACCGGTCCGAAGCCCCGCCTCCCAGGCAACTCCACCCTCATCCACTGACTCCAGGTACTGAAGGGCGGGAAAAGCAGGAGTAGGTGTAAACTCCTCGATGGGCGTGTCCGCTTTTGAGTGGAGTGAGAGGTAGAAAGGAGACATTTTGAAGACAGTTCAAATGGGTTTGATTGAGTGTATGATCGTGTGTGTGATGGTGTATCAGAATGAATGTGAATTCTTGAATGTGAAAAGTGTTAGTTTTTTTGGAGAAGATAGAGGTATTTTTTCACCGTAATAAATGGGTTTGTATTCAAATGAGAGTACATTGATGTGTTTAGAATGGTTTGGCCAGAAACTTAATTCTGTCTTTAATTAAGTCTTACCTCATGTACGGCAGGACAGAATAATGTTTGATGTGTAAAGTTCGCTTCTTTAGTCTTGCACTGAAGATAATGATGGCTAATGCTTGTGCTGGCAATTAAAGGAAGCGTTTAACTTCGAGTTGGTTATTATGTAAACTGCATGTCTAAATTATCAGACATTCACTTTTTAGATCATTACTTGGATATGCAATGCCATTTCTTAATAAGGATTCTTGAAGAATAAAACTTTATTTTGAAAACTACAGTATTATAGGAGCTACATATAGTATATAAAGTTAGGATCACGTCCAACATAAATTTTTTTTTAGTTATTGTATGAAATTGACAGAAGCTTTACATGGCGTGTCAAACTATGTACTAAGGAAGAACTTGAGTTTGGTTTTAACATGGCTACTACTTTTATATATACTATTATAACTACATCTGTGATGGCTGTCTATTCAGTTTATAAGTGTCACAGTGCATGAGCAAGTTGGAAATTAATGAAGAATTCAACATAAGTCAAGTGTAAGATAAACGGTCCCATATTTTGCTTTCTTGAACAAATTTACATAGGTCTCAGAGCTCCCCAAAGAGTGTCTGTCAATTCACCCACTGAAATACTCACTGACTCATCGTCTATACCACGTAATCCCATATACAGTGTCGCAGGGGGCCTGGAGCCTATCCCAGGGGACTTAGGGCACGAGGCGGGGTACACCCTGGACAGGGTACAAATCCATCCTTCACGCTCATTCACACACTACGGGCAATTTGGAAATGCCAATTAACCTAATCTGCATGTCTTTGAACTGTGGGAGGAAGTCGGAGTACCCGGAGGAAACCCACCAAGCACAGGGAGAACATGCAAACTCCATGCACACAGAGAAGGGAATAGAACCTGGCCAGGAATCAAACCCGGACCCTAAAGGTGCAAGGCGACAGTGCTAACCACTGCACCACATTGCCGCCCCCACTGAAATACACCTCAGATAATGCGTTTTCATGCCTCAATCTCCCTTTATTTCACTCCTTCTTTAAATGTGGTGTTTCAGTGCCTACATAAATAAGCTACTAATTCCTTACTATTTTAATATAGTTTAACACATATATAATCTACTATCTGCTTTGGATTATATGAAATATAACTAAACATCAGAAAATAAAGTCTAAAAGTCTCTAAAGTAAACATATGAAATTAAAGAGTAATTAGGTTGTCTGTATCTTGTATTGGTAAGAATTTTGCACCACAGATGTGACATTATGACTCTATAAAGTAAGCACAGGTCTAGATTTTGTAACAGAAAGTGAAAATTTCCAACAACTATTAGCAGGAATTTTTGTGCATGTAAATTCATGATAAGATTCCAATATTACAGTTATACGTATAAGGAATATAAGGAATAGTTCGTTTTTTTACAAGTCTTGAGGTGCCAAAATTGAGGTGCATAGAAATACATTACAATAGGTCTGGGTCATCGTACATTTTCCTGCTCTGCACACTGACCATGACGTTTGTCACCTGGAACACGCATACAAAGTAAGTAATTGGGGCCAAATTCCACGACCTTTGTTTCGTGCAAAAATGCATTTCAAATTTCAGCTGAGACTCATATGAAGCTTCTGCAGTCCAATCGAGTTGGTCTCTTTCAAAAATCAAATTTCTTTTTACTTTTTACTTACAGTATCTTTCCTCTAAAGCCATAATTAAATGAATCAGATATTCATACAGCATCATTTTGTCTCCTACCTTTTTTTTTAAACACGTTTTACTTTATAACTTTTAACTGCAATAAAAAATCTTAAGTAAATGTTCAGCATTCCTTTTAAATGATCAGCATTCCTTGAATTTGATCGTAGCGACAGTTTACATTTCACTAGGCTTCAGTCAACTCAAATCAAACCTGCTACAAGACTGCAAAATGCAGAATGCTCAACCACACACTCTAACACAGTGTTAACACATCCATTATGTCCTCATGATGTGCTAATGATGGCAAATGTGTAGAGCAGGAAAGCTCATGGCGTTTATTAAAAACAGCTGGATTAGCAGAGAAGAAAAACAGAAAATAGAGGGTGCGGATATTTAGATCTATCTATCTATCTATCTACAGTATCTATCTATCTTGTATATAGTTGTAATACCAAAAGTGCTAAAAATCATTATACTGTATATCGTCTATATAGTTATACCAAAAATCCTTTAAAACTACATTAAATTCCACAATGTTATTATTTGCACCTAAAATGTTGTTGTCTATTGTTGTTGTCTATTTTTAAATTTGTTCTCAAAGAAGTGATATGTTTGTTATGGTGTGTTTGGTATGGTTGATAGTGATATGGTTGTTAGAAGAAGTGGCATGATTGTTACGAGTGTTAGGATCATGACAATGATAAGAAAGGCGATGATGAGAAATGTGATTTTGAGAAATAAAATATAATTAAAATGTCAGGGTCTCAGACGTCTGGATTATTAAAATCTAGTCACCATAATCTGTTTTCAATGGCATGGTGTGGTTGTTTGGAGAAGAAGCATTGACTACAAACATCCACATGGACTGAGAGGATCAGTTATTTCAGTAGAAGTAGCTATTGGTGTGCGTTCTAGCAGAGGGTCAGATAATGGTGATGACGCTGATGGTGTTAATGATGATGATGATGATGACAAATGTGAGATCTGAGTTAAAAATATTTGAAGTGAAAATCTATGTTTGTATTCTATTGAAGGATGATGACGTTGTTGTTTATGATGATGAGGATGATGATGATGATGATGATGAAGTAGTGACCCAACATGTAGACTAAACTGACACATAACCCAACCCAGATTACTATTTCAATCATGTTCTTTTGGTTAATAACTTACTGCAGAGGTTGTAAAGTGTTGATGATGATGATGATGATGATAATGATGATGTCAGTGATTATGAGGACACACCTCTGATTTCTGTGGCGATTAATTCTAATAGTTAAAGGTGTGATGATGATGATGATGTGAACTGGAGTGACACATGATTTCAATCTAGACTGCTCATCTGTGGATTAATGGTGTGATGTGGGTGTTCTGGTGTGTTTGATGTCTCATTAGAAGTGTATCATCTCGATGATGATGATGATGGTGATAATGAGACTGATGCTAATGATGATGAGGTAAAGTGAGATATGATAATGCCAGAGAGCAGATGTATGAGCTGGATAACATTAGTGATCCTGATAATGATGGTGGTGATGATGATGGTGGTGATGATGGTGACGAAGGTAGGAACTCTGACTTACCTTTTGCTCCTCTCAGCACGAAGCCAAATCCCTCGTTCTCCTTCTTGTGCAACACCACGGTCTTTTCATCGATGGCGCAGTCGCTGCGGAGGAAATTGCGAACGTAGCGTCCGTTATTGCATCCCATCATCCTCATCATAGCCACCGCCTTGCGGCCTGAGTGCAGGTTCATCATGATGGTAAGGTAAGGGAGGACGGACAGGAGGGATGGAAAAGACGGATGGTTGGATGGATGGCTGTGTTTCAAATTAATAGAGGGGTTAACGCATCCCCTCTTTTCCTCCGTCCCTCGGAGAGCGAGTCGCTCACCGAGGCCCCGTCGCTAAAAACAACCATCACCGGCTCGATGAATAAATGATGAAATAAATGATGAAGAGCGGCAGCAGATGAAAGAGAGGAAACGTAAAGAGGAAAAATGAGTGCAGGGAGGGATGACAACACACAAGCGCAAGGAACCTGCGTGTAAGTGTGTGTCATCAGCAGCCAAGAAGCAGCGGTGACATTTTCATTCCTGCGATCCCTTTGGCAGCATGAAGAAGTGAGTGTGTAAGAGCTGGAGAGGATTTTCTCTCTCTCTCTCTCTCTCTCTCTCTCTCTCTCTCTCACTTTCCCCCCTCCCTTGCTCATTTCTCTCTCTCACTCTCTCTCATGCACCTTTACGTAACGTTGTGTATTACTCAGTCAGCATCGTTTCCAGACTGAACGGAGTTTTATTATGCAGTAATATCTGTGTTATAATAATAGCAACAAAAAACACAATAGTAATATTATTATTATTATTATTATTATTATTATTAGTAGTAGTAGTAGTAGTAGTAGTAGTATTATTATTAAGAAAAATAAGAAGGAAAGAAGAAGGAGAAGTAAACAAAGAAATCAGCAAGTTTCTTCTTTATAATACAACCTAACAGCCATCCTTAAAGGTTAAAAGCTTTCTCTGTGTGTGTGTGTGTGTGTGTGTATGAGAGAGAGAGAGAGAGAGAGAGAGAGAAAGAAAGTGTGTGAGCATGAGTGAGTGTGAGAGACTTCTGCAGTCCTAGCAACAGAGTGGAGGATGCTTAGTTGCCTTGGTTACCAAGTCTGTTTTTTTATTATTATTATTTATTTTTTTAACTGCCATTCTGATGGTGGTTGAGGTGATCATGTGATCTAAATTTTACACACCGGTGAATTTGTTTCTGTGAAATCATTTTTAGTCTATAAAAAGGTTCAAATGATGACAAGACTTTTAAAATCAGAAGTTTTTTTGTTTTTTTAACTTAACAGAATTTTAAACAAATTTGAGGTTTTTTGGTCTTAAGGGAGCACACATGACTAGAGGGTCAGGCAAAGATGCAGTGTCAACATTGATGTTGGGTAAAGCAACGATGTCTGTACTAGGCAATGACAAAATGAAAAAATCGTTGATTGTACTGCAGATATTGCAAAGAAATGCTTTTTTTTGTATTACTGAACAGGCCTCCCCGGGAAAGGCCCAATGGCCCAAGGAGTTGAGTCAATTTAACCCAATTAAAATCTATACAATAATTCTAAATATGTCAAAACCATTACTAAACCTTCAAGATGATTATTATTTATTTCATTTTTTTGTCTGAATCATCTATATTGTTTTTTAACACAATGCATATTTCATTGTGAATTCTTAAAATTCGACTTCACACTGAATCACATGCTGCCCCTTTTTTAAACAAACCCTGTGGTGTTATATTATTGTTTTAAAAAAATCTATCTTGTCTAATGTCATACTTATGTCAATCGTGTCTAAAAGTAGGAGGTACTGTACTGTATATGCAAGGCACTTCGGGGGTTTGCGCCCTGGAGCCTCATAACTAATAACTCATAATCCTTCCCTGACCACAGCAGCTTATACTCTATTCTATACTCAGAGACTGAGAAAAGGAAAAAGAAATCTCTCTTTTCAGTGCTCAAACTTTTTGGTTGAGTTTCAGGTCTCTATCCATTAACTACACCGCTTGCGTTGGGTCATGAGGGGCCTGGAGCTTATACCAGAGCACTTTATAGCACAAGGCACCCTGGATCAGATGATCACAGGAACCAAACACACACCTGATTACAGACTATGGGTAATTTGCGAACACCAATCAGCCTACATTATATTTCTTTGGACTGGGAGAACATGAAAACTCAATGCACACAGACCCATTTATTAAACACACAGATACTGTATGGACACGTTATTTATTGATTTGATTATTTACATTTCTGCAGTTCATGTCTATTGCCCAACTACATAATGATCATCTTGCACTTCAGTAACTTGCCTTAAAAAGGTAATGTACTGTATAATCAAAAATATGCTGAGGCCATCTACAGTATAATACTGGAACAAGATCAAAAACTTGGGATCCTTTCAGCTATCTGTGACTCTTCTTTCTGAATAAAAAGAGAATGTAATTGAAGAAAATCTGCCTGAAAATCTTGTACTGTGTGGGGTATACGCAAGGCTAACTTCTTATCAAGTGAAAAAAAGAAGGCTACAATACTGATAATGACAACTATTGCAGTAACAGAGCCAATAGTTTTCTCTTTCTTTTAATAAAACCTTGGTGACCCTAAACATCATTGTGTTTCATTACACTTTGACTTAGTCAGCTAATAACCAGCCAACAGTACTCTATGCATGGTCAAAAGAACTTTCCAAAAGGATCTCTAGTTATTACACAAATATTTCATTCACAACTATGAATCAATTTTGTCCTCCTTTCTTGGATCCCTCTATCTCCTCTCGTATTCAGGCTGCAGACAGTTTGCAGTTCATGCAAAATTTAGCGGCACCTCCTGTCCGTGTAAAAAAAAGAAAAGGAAAGAAAAAAAAAAAAAGAAAACCCAGATGAATATTTAATGCAGTGTTTCAGTCCCCCGGGGAAAATTCAGCTTGAGTTTTAAGAAAGAAAGGCGGAATTATCTCATTAAAAACCAATCTCACTGCAGCAGCACATTTGGGTCAGTTCTGCAGAAAAAGAGATAATATAAATGTGAGCTAAACAAAAAACTAGCTGGGCTTTTCAGCAGATCGACACTTCTGATGTCATTGTCAGTTATGCAGCCTCAAGAACACAATACAGTGTTTGTGTCTGTGAGTGTACATGTGTGTGTGTGTGTGTGTGTGTGTGTGTGTGTGTGTGTGTGTGTGTGTGTGTGTGTGTGTTTTATGCTTGCCTGACTGGATGGAAAATCCTTTTGACAGTTTTGACTTCCATACATTATTTCTGGCCTGTTAATTCCACTCCACAAATAAGGAAACACTGAAAAGGAAAGAGAGGCTGAAAAAGTCTTATCTGTGACGAAAGTTTCTATAGGCCGTTCCCTAACCATCAGCAATATTCTTCTTCTTCTTCTTCATTTAATAGAATTGTCTAAAATCTACTCAAAAATATATGTTTTTCTCTGGTAAGTGTTTTGGCACTATCCCTTTTCAATGATATGAAAATACAAAACTACAGTTGAACTTTGGGTTGCGAGCATAATTCGTTCCGGGGAAGCCTGCTTGTATATCAAAGCACTCATATATCAAAGCAAATTTCCCCCTTAAGAAATAACGGAAACTCTACAACCCAAAAATAATTAATACAAAATAAAAAGTCAAAATACCCTGTCCACGGTGTGCCCCGCCTCGCGCCAGACTGGGCATTGGAGATGATTACCCATAATCCAGCAGCACGAGAGAGAAGAACCATTGGCTCAGTTGTGATCATGTGACATTCGGTGGACAAAGTGTATGCGTACTACTTGTACGTCAAGACCTTGCTCCTTGACATACAAGTGGTTGGTTTTCATGCCTTGAGTTTCCATGTATCCGAGGGAACTCAGGGCTTGAAAACCAAGGGAAATACTTGTTTGTTTGTTTGTTTTTTTATTTTGAAACTTTGTTATGAATCCATCTTCATGTTGCACAATATCTTTAGGTGTGCATAAGCATTTTTCACAATGATCAAAAAACCTTGGCTTTCATGCCCTGAGTTCCCTCGGATAGGCTCCAGGGCCCCTGTGACTCTACATAGCATAAGCAAAATGGAAAAAGCAGATGGATAGATGGTTCTTCCAAATCTCCTTTGTAAATAGTTCATTAACACATTAATGGAGCAGAAATAAAATAAACCCATTATACATATTTTATCTGGATTGTAGGTCACATGAAACGTTTGCACACGTACAGTACCGTATATACTTTTTTTTAAAAGCATGTACTTTTTAAAAGCAAGTACTCTGCAAAAGTCTTTAGCCACCCCTTATTTCTTCATGTTTTGCTTCCAAGAGCCAGAGTTTGTTTTATTTTTAATGTAGTCTTGAGGAATAGTTTTCTTTTGGCAAGATTTTGGGTCTTATTTTCAGTCCAGTCCCTGTACCCAAGCAGTTTCAGAGGAATGATTTTTGTCTGTTAAGACACACAGTAACCTACCGTAGGAATCATTCAAACCTTAAAACTTCAGGCATGAAACAGGTGGAGATAATGAAAACTGAGGCCTGTGATTAGTATACTGCTGATGCTGAATGCTGAGTGGTTGAAACAGACGAGAGGGGAAATGAGGGTGCTGCTGAGGTTGTTACATAAACAACCAATTTTTAAATTGTGTCTTTAGGCACTTTGCAGCCTGTCACAGTAAAACATTAGTTCCCATTTCTGTCATTTGATCTACAGAATTGAACTAAATTTTATATGAAGGGCCTTACTTATCCTTTTTTTTAAGTAAAGTTATATAATATAATTGCATAACCCTACAAATCAAACACAAATCTCCCCTGTTTTTCAAAGGTTTCAGAAGCACTTATGTTCTTTGTTTTCATGTGCATATGACGGTCACTCAGTGCAAAGCACGTTCCTGGCACAGTTCATTTGCATTTAGTGACGTCCACAAAACTACATACAAGGTCAAGCACACGGAGGACAGGAAATACTAAATATGGAACACTGGAAAACTGGAATATTAAAAGTGTTCTAAGTGTCTCAGCTGATGTGCTAAATCAGAAGTGTTGCACAGCAATAAAACATTTGTCTGTGGCAAATGGCTGGTTTTCAAACCAGCCAACAAACAACAACAACAACAACAACAACAACAACAAAATACCTGGTCTACTGCAGGTAATAGTATGAGACACTTAAAGCCAACCTTTAACCTGAAAGCTATAACCAACCTTGTGGGGACATTTGGACCCCACAAAGACAGAAAAACATACCTCTCCTGACACACACACACACACACACACACACACACAAACAACCATATGTCTGTGTGTCTTATAGCCCAGATTTATGATTTATGACTAAGACGTCTGCTATGAATTAATATGGATTTATGCAATGAGCCTACCTGGAGGCATCAAAGCTGTCGTATGATCCCACAGTGTAATGCCTGAAGAGCTTCTTTTTATCGGTCCGATCTATTCGGCTCTCTGGGGAAAAAACAAAACCATTAAAACACTTATAGAGACACTTTATCATCATAACATCACTGTAAGGAAAGGAAAGTAAGTAATGAAACTGAAACAGCTGTTGTTTCTTTGAGAATTTATAACCAATTGTGATATAGGATGATACTGCAAATATGCTTTTTTCCATTCAGACTACAACAATGTGAAGATTTTCCATAAATCTTTTTAATTAAAGCTGCATTCACACATGCAGATGAAATAATCTAACAACACACACACACACACACACACACACACACACAGGTGTGTAGACTTACGTGATCTGTTCTCAATGGTTTTGGCAGGAATTTCTTCCACGCAATTAGCTGGAAACCAGCCGACACGGCCGCGAGCGCTGCCTTCCCAGTAGCCACCTTCACCAATACTGAGGACTGAGACAAACAACAATCAATTCAGCATTCTCCTCTGAGACTTGTTATTGTTATTGATCTGTTATTTAACACTGAGACAGAACCTGAGTTCACTATTCACTTCACTTTGTAACAAGTGTGTGATTCTAATACACACTATTGGCTGCTGCATCTTAACGACTTTTTACCTGAAAACAAACAAGTGTCTTACTTGCTGTAATCTATCATTTAAACATGTTTAATACAAGTGAGTTCACACACACACTCATTTGAGGTAAATGATGGGCCCAAAGTTGAGTGGAAACTGTTTTCAATACAGCAATGATGTGCTTCATAGCCTGGGTGCAAGGCAAATTCAGAACAGTTAATATCATGAACTAGAGATGCAGGCATAAAAAAAAGACCTTTCAAAAACATAAAAAAGTCCTGAAACTAGTCAAAAGATTTTCCATCCCTTGCATGGGAAAGGAAGGTCATTGTGGAGTATACACATTGGTAATGTATGAACATTTCCCCACTACCTACAGTATAATGTATTACATTCAAATGCAATAAATTTTACAATAGAAATTGTTCTGGAAACCATGGAGACACTTTGGAAACTTTCATTTTGCTTTTGTTTTTTACTGCAAAAAAATATTTTATTTAATTCTGATTAATCTTATCAGCTACTGACAGTTTTGAAACTAACTGAATTTAGTGTAAAGCAATCCTGTCCTTTGTCCACAGAATGAACATGGGGCAGCGTGGTTCCTACCCCAATTTGTGTTTGTTGCAGTTTCCATTTGTGACCACTATGTGCATTAATAGCACAATGTAAACATTAAATAAACAAACAAAGAAACAAGTAAATACATAAATAAAATTACATTACATTCAAAAATGAACTTTGGTCACCCAAAACAGACAATTAGTACTTCAAAATCTGGAGTTGTAAAATAAGAACGGAAGTGAAGTAAAATACTTAAGTGGACTTAATTACAATTGTATTATGTGCTTTGGGTCAATACAAAATACCTGAAATAAATTACATATATAATATAATGTATATATATGTAATAAATATTCTGGTAATGTTCTAAAAAAAAAAGGTCTACATATGATTTTGAATGGTTACATGATCAAACCATTAAATATCATTAGCATAATTTAACAGTAGAGTTTGTAGCTCTATTTATGTTTTTGGCCCTATTTTTATATTGTTTAAATAAGAAAGTCCACAAGATTATTTAGATTTAAAACTCATCCTAATTTGTTCATATTTCCCACTGCAAACACACAAAACAGTTATTTATATTCAACATCAAATAGTACATGAGTGTCTGTTTTGAGACAAGCCTTAAGGGATCTTTTACCATCAGTTTGCATGTGCATGTGCGTGTGTGTGTGTGTGTGTGTGTGCGCGCTGACCTTTGACTCTGTCATTTTTATACAGTGTGATTTCTCCCTCTGCTTGAGGCTGATAGGTTCGCACTGCAACAAAATGGCGACCAGGGACAGCACTGTACAGCTTCCTTCTTGACCCCGAACCATCAAGACTTGTGTTTGCTCTGAGAAAGACAGAAAGAGGAGAATTAAACTGATCTATTGCATAACCTTCCTTTAGGGACTCAAAGGTATTGTTATAATAAAACATCCAAACTGGAAAAATAACCTTCGCATTCAACTTGAATGGAAACATTCAACTTCAATGAAAGAACTCTTCTACTTTGGTGGTTTTGTTAATAAGTGGTGGAGATTGAGTTTAATACTTAACCATATATATCACTTACTATATCATACACTAAATAATGATCAACCTAGTCTGCAAGGAAACCCATAAAGCACTGGAAGAACAAACACATACTGTATACTGGACATGGGATTTGACCCTCCAATCTTATAGGTGCACTTAGTTGATCGTATTACTTCTATCTGGGTTTCAATTCTGTTTGTCCTTTTTAAAAAAATTTTTTAAATGCAGTCAGCAGTAGAAAAAGCTGGATAGAAAATGCACAAGGTTATTGGATGTCACCGGTATCCATCTTACAAAGGAAAATTGTGCAAAAATTACCGTAAATAATCTATTCAATTATTTTCTGTAATTTATATGTGAGAATTATTTAATATTTTACATAAAAGATGACACCTTGTTTTTATAAATCAAATATTTATTTGAATTTAATTTCTATTTTTGATTAAGTATGCTTCAACACTGGTTAATCTTTTTACAGTATGGGTAGGATTTTAGCACTCTGACATACTTTAAAGATATCTTAATGATGATAAAAAAAATGTAAGGGTTTCTGTAATATAACATTACGTTGGCAGATATCCACTAGCTGTTTGGCAGCAATAGTAAAGATTATAAATGTATAAAAATATGACTTTAAAATATCTTGGCAGGTCATCTGACTCTGGTTATGACATCAGGCAAAATTCATTTTCTAAATTCAGTCTTTATTCCTCGCATATACATTATTGCACAGTGTAATTCTTTATTCTTCACATATCCCAGCTTCTTATTGTTAGGCTGGGGTCAGACCGCAGGGTCAACCATTATATGGTGCCACTGGAGCATTTATACACCGTACAGCCATAACTTTAAAACCATTCACATTAAGACCTAGGTATTTGCATTTTCGCCTTTTTCCATCCAGGGTAGCGTAGTGGTTAGCACTGTTGCCTTGCACTTCCAGGATCCCTGTTCGATTCCTGGCCAGACTCGATTCCTGTCTCTGTGTGCATGGAGTTTGCATGTTTGTCCCCGTGCTTGGTGGGTTTCTTTCCACAGTCCAAAGATATGTAGGTTAGGTTAATTGGCGTTCCTAACTTGCCTGTAGTGTGTGAATGAGTGTGTATGTGTGTGCCCTGCAATGGATTGGCACCCTGTCCAGGGTGTACCCTGCCTCATGCCCTACTGTAAGTCTCCTGGGATAGGCTCCAGGTCCCTCACGACCCTGAATACAGGATAAAGCAATATAGACAATGAGTGAGTGATAACAACCAGTTGATGTCTTTGAGTATCGAATATTCCTTTTTTTAATCTCTTCCAAAAAGTTTGGGCTTAAATGATTAAGCTTTAATCTGTACTTTGCATTTCACTTATTTTCTGTTCATAACATTGTAGATATCCCGATAGAAGTAAACTCTAATCTGAGTAAAGTTAATGTATTTCTATATTCCTACAAAGTACCTTTATTAAGGGACAGCTGGCATAGCTGTATCACACTACAACTGGATCAAGCATATTTTAATCAAAATTTGTGCAGGGAGTTGTGGCTGTGTACTGTAGGTTTTTGTAAAAAGCTTATTTTCTGCCATATAGATAAAAAAGAAACAAGAATAGCTTTCTAATATATTTTTCTAAATAAATTATATTTATATATATATATTTTTTGCTTGCAAGCTTGTGAGAAACCATCTGTGTGATGAACAGTAACACTTCTCATAAAAATAACCCCCACCCCAGTGTTGATTTAACACTTTTAGAGTTCATTTGAGTTCAACTAGACCTACGTATATAAACAATGTAGGGTGTTAATTGAGCATTCTGGGTGTTAATTCAACACTGCGAATTTTTTACACAATCCTCCTTCAAAGTGTCTTGGATTGTTAAGACAAGGTGGCAGGAGTGAAACTTTTTAAGGTTGTGTAAAAAGTGTACAACACATGAATGTTATTGTTTGTAAAACTAAAATTAAGTTAAACTACAGTATAATAACCATTTACCATACAGAAGTGGTCATTACTACTGCCCTTATAATATCAAAATCAAATGAAGCAAACATGTCTAATGTCTAATATTACAACATATATTTAAATAGGTCACTATTCTGTTCTGTCCATCATGGATGTGCAGTAAATTATTATAAATTTTTTTAAACATCCACATTTTCTTCAAAATCATAATGAATAGAAATTTGAATGAAAGACAGGTTCACATTGATTTTTACCCATGTATAAGACTACAGAATATCCAAGTATACTGTACAGATAATCAGCTTTATTTCCATATTCAATAAAGTGCAAATCTACAGGAACCAGCAGGCATAGAGCCCATGGGTGCATTAACAAGTCCAAACCATGGAATTCACACCCAACTAACAGCATACAAAAGATCCACTGCCAGTGTTCTACTTTCAGACACCACAGCTCACCACCAGAGATCATGCCTCAAGGGACCCGAGTTGCCCGGATGAAAAAAGGCGAAAACGCAAATACCTAGGTCTTAATGAGAATGGTTTTAATGCTATGGCTGAACGGTGTATAAATGCTCCAGTGGCGCTGTATAATGGTTGACCCTGCGCTTTGACCCCAGCCTACTAATAAGACCTGGTATATGCGAAGAATAAAAATTACACTGTGCATTAATGTATATGCGAGGAATAAAGGACTGAACTTAAAAAATGAACAATTAACCCTCATGAAAATTAAACCAAGCTTATAAACAATAGAGGGAAATGGTTTCCTTTATTCATAGCTGTAGCGAAGTCCCCACACTCATCTTTATCTAGGATGCCAGTATGTTTACTAAACATAACTTTATTAAGTCATACAATTCTGTAAATAGATATAAAGTGAAACGTCTCCTCACTGAACTGATGTGAGAGTGCCATCTTATGGAAAGCATCTGCAGTGCACCTTTTGTGCACGGTGCACACATGCCTTTAAAAATGAATGAGAGGATCAAATTTATCTCTGCAACTAGTATATAAACATGGCAAACTAATTCTTTCAATGCTTCTTATTTTCTGCGTTTCAGTCTAAAATTATAATTTTTTTAATGTATGATTTATTTATAACAAATATACAACACGAAAATAAGCAATCAGAAACATAAAAAAAAACACAATCACACAAAACATTGGAATGATACACTTCAATGAAAAGGTGTAAAAAAAAAAATCACTAAAGC
>JAOVVA010000033.1:8170598-8183472 GCA_028565275.1 Leiocassis micropogon
CACACACACACACACACACACACACACACACACACACACACACACACACACACACACACACACACACACACACGCAGATTATGTACTGGACTCTTGGACTAAGAGCACCTATAGATGTACTTGTACTTGTGGGGACACATTTTTTTTACACACTGCGATTTTCATTGAAAAAAAAATAGAAAAAGACATAATATTTGCTATTAGGTTAGCTTAGGGTTAGGTGTTGAAGTAGCTACTGTATGGTTACAATATATGCAGGTTATATGTAATGATACAGGAAGATTGCTTTATTTATTACAGAATTATCATGCATGCATGGGTGTCTCACCTTTGCAGTCTATGCTGTTCCTCTCCCAGGCGGCTGAGCGAGGGCGAGCGGCTTCGAGGCGGGGCTCTGGTACTCACTGTGCCATTAGGACTGGTGTGTATGTGTAGTTGTGTGTGTGGTTGTGTGGTTGGGTGTTGAGGATGCAGCTGGAGCTGGTTATCACTGTTGGACCGGAGCAGCACACGTGGAGGCACCAAATGATGAGGAGCACGACGTCTCCTGGAGTAAGATGGAGCCTCACGGAAAGGCACTGAAAAAGAATGTTAAAGACAGACTGCTGTTATTATTATTATTATTATTATTATTATTATTAGTAGTAGTAGTAGTATAAAGGCTTTACCTTAACTAGCTATGGTTATAAGATGAATAAGTAAATGATGTATTTATGCCATCAAAAAACCCAACTCTGGAATCCTCCTTAGAAAAATCTCCTTTGTTGCAGTTGATGGTCTCTCACGGGGTGGTTGCTGATTTCCCCTTCTTTAATCTTTTTCATCCATCTGTGCACATTGCTCTTGTCAATGGCATCATTTCTGTAAACATTCTCTAGCGCAGTGGGAGACCATCAATTGTGTCAGAGGGGATGTACAAATTGGATTCGAGAGTGCGGTTCAATGATGGTGCAAATGCATTGCTTGTGATGGAGACTATGTTGAGTAGTGCATTTGTACAGAGCAAAGGTTACTCAGTTAATTAAAATTTATGCCCACTTTTGCATTACTTTCTGTACAGTTCTCGCATTATCAATAAATATACAGTATCTGTCATTTAGTTCTGAAGTGTAGCTAAATTGTACTGCTGTAATCTTACTGCCCAGAATAGTACAAATCGAATTCCCAACTGACAGGTTAAAGACAAAGCATATGGCTGAGTGAAAAAATCAATAATTACCTTGTTTATCGTAAATAATACAAGCTTTGTAACTTTCAACTAGCTTGCATTGGTCATTTCTTCTAATAATAATAGTTTCTAGTGTTGATGGGAAGTTTGAATCAAGTTAGTGACTCGGTTAATTGAATCTCATTCATCAAAATGAATGATTTTTTTTAATCATTTAGTTCATTTCATTCTTTTGATCAGAAATAAAATACAATGTTACATATATAATAAACAGACCCCAACACGTCTACATACACAAATTCTGGCTATAGTTCCATTAATTAAAATATTACAATGCAGCTAAGGACATAATATAAACAGAATGAGTAGCTCACCTCTCATATCTTCTGGTCCGAATCATTCGTTCTTTTGTCATGTGACTCTCTTCGATGCTATGCAGTGCATTACACAGGAAACAGAATTGAACGGTTCTTCTCGTAAGTCTTCTAGTCCGAGTCGTTTGTTCTTTTAAATCTATTGCACTGCATAGTGTCTATGGGAATCGCGTGACAAAAGAACTAACTATTTGGACCAAAAAACTCAAAGGGAACTGCTCCGTTTCCTGTACATAACCTACGGAGGTTTTGCGATGCTTTTGCACCCAGTATAAAATAAACGACTCACTCTCCGAGACCACTCGTTCTTCTGGGTCACGTTAAAGACTCATTCAAAAAGAACGATTTGTTTATAAATGACCCATCACTAGTTACTAGGCTAAGACTAGCTGTTGAAATTATCTCGCCCTGAACGGAGCCCACAGAATCACTATTAAGATGGTTAAGGGAGTTTAAAAAGACTTTAAAGACAGTGATGTACACATTTTGTCACGAAGTGGGGTCTTGTGCTTTTGTGGCATAAACGCAGAGGCAGAGATGATTGCAAAGTTGTTGTCTTTAATGTTATATTAAAGCAAAACTGAAACAAACACTTTGCTAGAGCACTGTAGACAACTTTAATACAACTCCTACAACGAGAACTGCAATAACACAATGACAACCATAACAAATGCTAGACGATTAAACTGAACTTAAATCTGCTATTTATAGAAATCAAACTAATGAGTCACCTCCGTTCAGGTGAGCGCTCCCATCACCTGACCGAGGTGCATTCTGGGATATGTAGTTTAACTAAAACACAACAAAAACACAAAACGGAGTCTTTGGGCGTTAGGCGCCCTCTAGGGGTTAACCCTCACACATTTTGGAAAGGACTCCATCTCAGTCCTAATTACAAAGACTGTTTTGCTTGGAATTTCTATAGATGTATGTTTTTTATAAATATTTAATTATTAAAATTATGATTTTTTAAAACTTGTACATGATAATTAATCGCATTGAAATCAACATAGACCAGTGCAATTTATTTATTTAATCAAAAAAGGCTGCAATTTATAGCAGCCTAAAATTATTATCAGTAATTTTAGAAGTTGTTTATTTCTTGTTATTCATTAACTTTTGTTCCATGTTTTGCTGTTAACCTAGATAAATGCATTTAAATATTAAATGGTACATTTCATAATTAAATACCTCAGGTTCAGAATACCCCAATCACAATATATTTTAAAATAATTACAAGTTTTAACCAAATAAAAAATAAAAAATTAGGTTTTGACCAAATATTGCAGCCCTACTTTGAACATGCATAGTATCTAGAAGGTGAAGTTGACATCACGCTGTGCCGAATTTCAAGTAATATTGTGTTTGCGCACTATATCATGAGGATTATACCACAGTTCTATTGGTGAGTTTAAGACCTTTTTTTCTTTCAGGGAGAAAACTGGATAATGGGATATTTTTTTCCCTTTAACCTATATTAGAGCCCCATATCTGTGAAAGCCTGACTGTGCTTTCTGAGTTTTTCCAGCTTGTAAATGAGCAGATCTTGCACCCAGTCACTATTAATGAACTTTATTCATTCATGAAATTTATTAAAATTTCTTCTGTTCATGAGCTTTTTTAAACTCATGGGAAGAGTATAAACTTAGTCCAAAAAGTGAGACAATTTATCATGTCCTGGTTTGGGAGTGGCGCTGCATCGGGCTGGGGAGTTGTATGGGGTTATATTATCTTTGTCCAAATACCATTCCCCGGCATTGCGATCTAAATTACCCCAGTATAACTCCTTTTCTTTCTCTTTCCCCTTCTCCATCACTGCCCTTTATTATCATATTTTAATGCTTTGAACAACTTTTTAGTCAAAATATTAATTGAATAACATTTTTTGCAAGTAACCACTGTGGAAGAAACAGGTAAACAAAACGTAGACATCACAAGATGGCACTCTGTCCCAGCATGCGAGACTGTGTGATGTACTGTACCTTCACCTTAATAGATGTTTCACTGGTAAATAGTAAAAGTAAAAATAGACACTGTTTAAGCCCATACTAATTAATTTATTATTATATATATGCTCCAGTTGCTAATTCGTAGTTTGTAATCCATATCTGATGCCTATCCTGGGAACACTGGGAATGCACATCACATTTCTGTGCACACAAACATCACATTTCCAATACAACTCTGAGTCCTGCCACCTGCAGAAGTTCTCTGATGACTGTCTTTCTTATCATGAACACCAAGGAGACAATAGTGGACTTTAGGAAACGTAAAACTTTGATTAAACCTATTATCATCACGGTGTTCACTTGGACCAACATCTGTATAAAAAGTGTTTGAGCAGACTTTATTTCCTGAGGAAGCAAAGGTCCTTCAATGTATGCAGCAGCATGCTGGAAATCTTTTATCAGTCCATTGTGGGGGCAAGTGCCCTTTATAGTGCTGCAGTCTGCTGGGGGAGCAGCATCAGTGCTAAGGATGGAGGCAAGATGAATAAAATCATCCGCAAGGCTGAACACATAATCGGACACAAACTGGACAGGTTGGAGACAATGAGGGACAATAGATCATTAAAAACAGTCTGACCAAGCTTTGATGTCACAACAAACGGTTCAGGAAAACATTCCTACTGTTCACCATTGCACTGTACAATGACTCACCTCTATGTAACAGATGACAATACTGTATTTATTTATTAATTAAGTTACAATTACATTCTGCCCCCCCCCTTCCTTTTTTTTTGCTCCTTGCCCTTACTACTGTTTGTATAACCTGCTGCTGTTGTAACTCAATCATTTCCCTCTTAGGATTAATGAAGTCAGTCTGTCTGTCCGTCTGTCTATCTATATATCTATCAATCTATCTATATTCACACCTAGATCAATTTACTGTAACCAGTCACCCTGTTGTCACCCTAATGCGATGCTCCATACAGACAGTAACCCAAACTCAACCAGGATTCAACCAGACACCCTGGAAAAAAATAAAAAATCTGAATGTGAAGCTTTAGCCAGGACTGCTTGATTAAAATGCTGTTGGCGAGACAGGGACAGCTGAACAATGTGGTTAGTAAAGCAGCTGCTTCAAAAATTGCAGCTATAATACTGTCATTAAGCTATAAACTATTTAAAGATATAGCAACATCAATTTTAGTTTTATAGCTTCAGAATTCAGACAGAATGCTTAAACAACTTGTGTGATTGTAAGTTTCTGACTCATATTGTTTTTAATCCCCTGTAATGGGCTTTCAGGAATACTTTGATGAAGAAAGGCAATGTTAATCACTGTAGGATGGGTATGTTTCACAATTCTCTAGAGATAGTGTGTGGCAGCAGGCAAAACTGTGTTCCAGCACACTCGGCAACATCTGCCAGGAAAATCGCTGGCAGTTGGGGGTTTGGATGATGAACTAAATGCTTTTCGTTGCGTATATTAACCGAGGACAAACAGGAGACGTTTGTCAATGTCATATAGTATGTTCCTTCACATATGTCAGAATCACAAGGATAGCTGGAAGTCCTGCATCTATGAGAAATTGAGGCTAGGAAAAACGATGTTCTTAAGGGATTTAAAAAATAAATTTTAAAATGTGACATGAACAACTCATCATTCTGACCTTCAGGTTCTCTCAACGTCACCAGACTAAAAAATAGCATTCCCTCTGTCTTCCAATGATATGATAAGGTGTGAAGTGTTTCAGATTTAGAAGTCAAAAAGAGGACATTTTGTTAACTGTTTTCTTCATAAATAATAATAATAATAATAATAATAATAATAATAATAATAATATTTATAATAATAATAATTTAAAATAAACTAACTATCTTTACTAGCACTGTCGCCTTGCACATTCAGGGTTTGGGTTCGATTCTCTGCCAGGCTCGATTCCCGTCTGGGTGGGTTACCTCCAGGTACTCCGGTTTCCTCCCACAGTCCAAAGACATGCAGATTAGGCTAATTGGCATTCACAAATTGCTCGTAGTGTGTGAATGAGTGTTTGAGTGAGTGTATGTGTGTTTGCCCTGTGATGGATTGGCACCCTGTCCAGGGTGTACCCCGCCTCGTGCCCTAAGTCTCCTGGGATAGGCCCCTGGTTCCCCTGAACACAGGATAAAGCAGTATAGACGAAGAATGAGTAAGTGTGTGACTATCTTTACTAATATTTGTTTAGACTTTATTGACTGAAAGCAGTAGGAATGATGACAAAGAGATAACACCAAGGAGAGTACTTAGAGTCCTGCAGTATCAAGTGCTAGTCTTTACGAGGCCATAAAAGTGTTTTTAGCCAACAGCAACAAAATGTGCGTTAATATAAATCTGTGATTTACAATGCAGCCAAATGTACAGTCTGAGAACTGATTCATTAAAAAACTCTCAAGAGCGGAAACGTAAAAAAAAAAAAAAAAGAAATAGCTGACACCTTGCCAAAGATTCTCACAATTTACCAGTCAAATCTAGAAGTTTGTGTTATGCTGATGAAGGTGACGGAATTGCCACGAGTCTTCTTATTTTCCTAGCACGCACAGTGGGTGTAAATTGGAACATTTTACAGTAGGCTGATGAAATCTGACTAGAAATTAAGTCAATTGGCTGTGACCTGATTACTGTCATCTATTATCAAAAAGTGAGACAAAACATGCATGATCATCCTAGAGATTGGATCCCATTTAAAAATTCCACTCATGAACCTGTTTGAAAAAGCCAGCTATACCAGGGGTTATATACCATGGGAGCACTTTATGACCCCAACATAATTTGAACAACCTTCTAATCCAGAATCGAACATGCTACTGTCTCATCTTAGAGACCAGAAAGCTTATGTGAAAGGACCAAAGTTGGACAATCTTTGAGATTATTTCACAATAGTCTTTGTGTCAGATGATGGACATTCAGTGGCAAAGTGGTATATACTGTAGTACATCTCCTTCTTGCGAGTTATATAGAGTCAAAATTGCCCAAGATACTACTCTTCAATATTAAAAAACACATTACTGAAAGCTTCCTCGTGTCCATTTTCTAAGAAAGGATACAGTAATAAATTGCTGAAAGATACTCGGATCTGATGTGGGTGTCTTTGTCTGATCCAGAGCAGATGATCAATGTAATCAGAGAAGAATGTTGACAATGTGTGTGTTAATAACTGTTGAAAATGTAATGAACTGTTGTGTGAATGAGTGTTGACTGGAAAAGAGCCACGACAGAGTTGGCTGTCATTCTCTCAGTAAGACATTCACTGATCCAAGATAAGACTTTAGAGTGAGGGCTGTTCAGAAACGTGATCCTGGTAACATTTTCCACTAGATGTGATGGTTAAAGTGCTCTTGTTAGGGAAAAAATGTTCCAAACATGGCAGTTAAACATAAATCTTAATGGTTTGATTGATCTCAGCTTAAATACTGGACAGATTATCAGCTAATATTAAAGTTTAAAATTGTCGTGGTCAACCTCACCACTTTAAAATGTCCACAAGTACTTTGTGTCTTTATGTGTCAAACAGTGGGCGAGCATTGGAAAGGGCAAAACTGCTTTTTGTGATGGTCAGATCCACTTTCAGAGCCTAAATAACTCAGTCGGCAGAGCATCAGATTTTTAATCTAAGAGTCCAGTGTTCAAGTCCCTGTTCAGGTGTCACCTTCTATTGGTGCTTAGATAAAAAAGAGTTTGGCACAAATTGTTCATGGCATTCAAGAGGACCAGCTCAGATTATCATTAATGAAGACCTTCCGATCGATAAGAATAAAAAAAAAAATCAATAGTACTGTGAAAAAACTAATAGTTTCATTGCATCCATTTCTATTATAGGAAAGTCAGCTCCAGTCAACTGATTGAATTGTTTGAAAATGTTCTTTGGTAATGCATGGCTCATTTAAATAAACACTGAAAGGGAACATTTCAAAGAGTGACATGAAGGGAGTTTGAGGTATGAAAAATGTATTATCTGAAGGGTATTTTAGGTGGAGCATTAAAATGCATACATTGGGGGACCTCTGAGATTGATAATAACTATTAAAGAAATAGAAATAAAAATGAAGGGTAATAGAAACACCTTTAACAAGAATATAAAAATCACTGTAAGCTGTTGTATGAAAGGAATGTCTCACAAGAGTAGTTATACGGAAAATCGGCATAGTCATGTACTGTATTCTTATTATCTTGGTTGTCGTTATATAAAAAAATTGAAAATGTCATTCAAATGTTGAATTTCACTTTTGTCTCAATCTCAGAGAGAGAGAGAGAGAGAGAGAGAGAGAGAGAGAATCACTGGGTATTAAATGATTGATGAATAAATGACTGAATTAGATTTTTCTGTATTTTTAAAAAAGATAATATATGGTTAATGATTAAGGGAGCAGTGTAAATCTTACATCCCATCTTCATTTACTACAATCAATACACCCACCCTCTGCCAGATTCTGACTTGTTTATAACTTCTTCATTACAGAGTGACTGGCCATTTGCCCTCAAACTCTTTGCTTTTATCGGAATCTTCATCACTCAAACTCTGATAAAGTTCTCTTCAGCCATTAATAATGAGTTACTGACCTATGCACTTGAGTTTATTTCCCCACAGACAACAGGAATTAAGGTGATCTTTCAGTCAGAAATTTAATCTAAACCATTCCCAAAGGTACAGTACGTTGGATGGCTGAAATATGACTCTTTACTTTTGTACTAGAGTCTAAAATCTCTAACAAGTAAGTGGAAATAAAACGTTAGAGGTGGAACTATTTTATAAAACTTGTTTGTGTGATTAGGGCCAACTGTATTTTTGCACACTGATGGAGTTATCTAAAGCCGAATGTTTTTGGTTGTATCTCATACAGGTTTGGCTGGTAATCAAAACTCTAATCTGTAATTTAATCATGTACTGGTTTATCAAAAAAAGTCTATATTTTGCAATTTCTTATCATATTTTATGTTCATTAGTTCACACTCGTTATACAGTGCTTTGTTTTACTTTTTTATGTCACTCAGGGCAGGTGCATAGTAAAGTGCATCAGTGTTAAACCTCAATGCTGTCTTGTTACTGTACAAAAAGGCAGCATACACCCTTCAGGACCTGTTGGCTATGCAGCACACATGGAATTGTTGTTGAAGCAAATCCAGTACACCAAGTACAGCTGGAATATCTCTGCAGATCTAAAAGTAGTGCCACCACTTGGAATGGAGCTTGCATATACATATAGTGTTGTTGTTAAATTTGTGAATAGAAAAGCCATGCAAGTGTCACATTACATTAACAAGAAATGGCCAATTCGCAAGATTAAACCTTTTTGTGAAAGCGACAAACAAGTAAACAAGGAAAACAAGGAAGGTTAAGGTTTTCATTATTGGAAATGGATTTTTTTAAAAATAATTTCTTTTAAATTACAATTGGTTTAAAGTTATGGTAATGGGGCCATACAAAAACCTTACTAAAAGTCCTATAGGACCATGAAAGACTGTGTAATATCTAAACTAGCATAAAGTAAGTTGCAGGGTCTTGCTTTAGAACTCTACCATGGCAGTTTGGCAACACTGGGATTTTTGACGCACAAACATCAGACCTGTACTTGTGAAGCCTACACCGCGCAGCAACACCAACTATCTGTATTAGTGTGTTGAGCCACCCACTTCTCACTCCGCTCACTCTGCAACTGCATTGAATCAAGTGTTGAAAGGGATCTATGGCAAGTTTCATATAAAAATATGCTTCACCAGCAACCTTACATACCTCCTCTTTCCCAGAGAAAACAGACCTGACACCTTTTTATACCTGAAGATGTCCTCTTACACCTATATAGATATAAACACAAATATTTACAAACTCGCCCTAAAACATACACTAAGCCAGCACAGTTAATGTACACTCATGTTTCCCATTCATTGTACAGTTTAGTGAAGATGCCCTCAAGTCCTGAAAAAGTAGCAAAGCTCTGACTGGTGGAATAGGTCCATCTCCTGCGTTCAAGTTTGAGGCCTGGGTGCCACTCAGCTGTTCAGCATCCTCTGTCGTTCAACTAGGGAGGTGTGGTGCATATGGTTATTGGTGAAACTTTTTTTTAAAATATTAAACATGGTGTAGATTCCTTTGAACTGATTTTAGCAGCTCCATTACTTTTGTATATAAATGTAAGCTGCTGTTGACTGTTACAGAGTAACAATGTGAAAACTTTTTATCCTTGATGCCTTTGTCTGATGCTGAACTCATGGCCATCTTGTTAGCAGTGCTGAAAAAACTGCTTCTCTGCTTGACTGAAAGTGCAATCACCAGATCAATGTATCACTAGATTAAGTCAGACATGCCTGTAAGCAAACTGGTAAAGCGCATTCTAACCCTGCCTTAGTCAGCTGCTTGTGGGGAACTGTTCATACAGTGAAGCAACTGGTAAAAGTTGGCTCCATGGTAGAGCAAGACTGGGCATTACTAGGCATGAGTCCATGGCCAGAACACCATGAAAAAGGTAAAGAAGAAACCAACTAGAAAAGGTACGACCAATCCAGAGTCCAAGGACGAAACTCAGGGGTTGCAAGGTGAAGCTATGGCGGATACAGACTGTACCCATACACTAATGCAGAAAGGTCTATAACAGAAGTTAGCAAAACCTGGCAAACATCTCAGTGTAGGTGATCAATTCATGCTTGTATTGGCAGATGGGAAGTCCAATAAGGCTGAAGGAAGATGAAACACCTGGCATGGAAGAGCCTGGACTGTGGAAACCTACATTATGGCAGACACTAATCTGGCTTTTCTACTTATCTTAGGCCTAGATTTCCTTCCCAAGATGCAAGTCCTGATCAGTGTAGAGGAGCGTGTCTATGCAATGACAATTTGAGGGAAGAAGATATATTTCCTATTCCTAAGCCAATCTCCAGACATGCTGTTTTGATAACCAACTAAGTTCAAGGTGAAGGAGGATGATCAGCTTAGGCCTCTTCCGGTAGTGCTAGTAGGGAAGCCTGATAGATCCTATCAGTTTTGTATTAATTGCAGGAAACTGAATGCCACAGTCCCACTGGATGCTTACTCAATGCCAGCATAGCATGACATTTTGGAAGGCCAACTTCTTATACACTAAATCAGCTTCTCAAACAGTGAAAACAGGCATCATGTTTAGCACCATGGCCAGCGACAAGGCTCTTAAAAAAGGGGTGGGGCACCGTAATCCTGCATGGCCAGCTTTGCATTATCAATCACCATCCTGGAGTCAAGGCTATAAAAGGGGACCTGAATGCCAGAACGGCGAGCACTACACAGTGGACATAAGATGTCACAAGGAGTGGAGAACAAATTCCATAGCAATGCATTGCAACTCAAAGGGAGATCCAGGATATCATGGATATGTTTGATGCCTGGGTGTCACTTGGTCATTTGGCACCCTCTTTCTTAACCACCCACTCCAACATCCCTCTTCTTTACATAGCTCTCTCCAGACGGCACTGAACGCTATGTCTTTCCATTCCTCTCCCTTTGGGTCCCATTTCTGTTCTTCCCTTTTTGACTCTGCCCCTCACAAAGTCCTTCACACGATTCCAGAGTTCTCCCAACTCACTAATAGAATTCAGACCCTCATTTTGCCACTAAACTATATGGCATTTATGTTTCTATAAAAATATATAAAGTGGGTAGGCATGTGCCCCTTCCCCTTGTAGGGATTTATATACAGTTCACTTATTACTAAATCACTTATTGTATTTACATACTGTACATTTTTGTTAATATATATGTGGCAGTGTAGATTCCACAAGAACATTTTACTGAGCACCACAGGTACAGTAGTTGGCCATCATGATGGGGATTTTAAAAAATAAGCCACACCACAAAAACTTATATTAAGGTTAACACAGTACGTAAGTGTAAGTGTAAGGGCAGGAATAAGTGACATTATACTATTTTTGTATTTTTATCTAATCTAGCGCAATATGGACTGTCCCACCATCTCATGCATTCTGTTTTCCACTTCCGGCCCTCCGGAGGGATATTGTGTGTCATAATAGTCATGTGATTGCAAACAACCTATTTGAAGTCTGCCTCAGCTGAAAGAGAGAATGTACTGTCTTATGTGTTATTTTTCATCATGTAAGATATTACATATCTTTATTTAGGTCATTTTAAATAGGTTTTATTGTTGCTTATTGTACATTTTACAAAGTTAACGGTGCAATAAACAACAACAACAGTAGCAGCATCACCAAAATATACAGTAGTGAGCAGTTGATGAGAAAAATCATGAGAACATGGTCAGACTAATTTCAGGTGACAGGAAGGTTGTAACTCAAACACAAATCACTGGTTACAACCATAGTAAACAGACTGCCAAGAACAAGAATCTGATGCCAAAGTGGGCACAAGCTTGCTGGAACTAGACAGATAAAGATTATGTGACTTCACTGCGAAAATAAAGAAAAAACTCCGGATACTATGGTTTCCTCCTACAGTCCAAAAACCTGCAGATTAGGCTAACTGGCGTTCCCAAATTGCACGTAGTGTGTGGATAAGTGTGTGAATGTGTGTATAGGTGTGTGTGCCCGGCGATGTATTGGCACCCTGTCCAGCGTGTACACCGCCCCCCTGGATCCAGGATAAAGCGGTATAGACGATGAATGACTGTGTGAGTTATTCTTAATTGCAGATATACACTTATAATTAATACCTTAAAAAATGAAAATTAATACTAAGATTTGTTGCAGCAAAAGGAAAACAATATTTGACCTCATCAGTATTCCATATGCATCAAAACAATGTGCTCTTACTGACCACTGAGTGTTTGTCATTATAAGACATTGAGAACAAAAAGACAGAAGAAGAAAAAAATATAAATGATATAAAAAAAAGAGTATAAGGATAAACAAAACTATTCCCTTTTATGTAAATAAAACGTTCCCTTACCTTCTTTCTTTAAGGTACAGAGAAAAGATTTAATTTTCATTCCACTAGCATTCACTTACTGTACATACAGTACAGTATCGTGCATCGTCCAAAATAATAGAGTAAGATGTTATCTCAATGAGGAAAATAAAAAGCTGTGAGAGAGGGACAGTGATATAGCACAGATCATGATTTATCTGAGCTGGCAATAAACTGGAAGATTCACACTGGACCCTCCACCTTGCCCCACATCTCTCTCTCTCTCTCTCTCTCTCTCTCTCGCTCTGTCTCTCTCGCTCTGTCTCTCTCTCTCAGTGACATGTCTTATCTTTCTTTTCCATTCTATTAATCGAGCACATTAAACCTTTTAATCTCTACAGTATGTATAAATCTTTATGAGTTACAGTATATGGAGAAATCTTTCATATTGCTGAACAAGTGCTATCTTTTTTACACCAGTCTGGGACTGATTTACACTGTAGT
>JAOVVA010000033.1:8185694-8196996 GCA_028565275.1 Leiocassis micropogon
TTTTAGGTCCGCCGAACCAAAATTTATCATGCAGTGTGTTGGCAGTATATTTTTGTCAGTCATTTATAGTTATAATACATATTTTTCCAAACCACCCACACTATGTAGGGTGGCAGGGTTCCTGGAGCCGATCCCAGGACACACAGGGACAGGGCATCCTGGATGAGATGCCAACTTACCCATTGGTGTTTATGGATATAGGTTTGACCTTGATTTGCACTCGACTCAGGCTTTTGAGCAAACTAGCAATTGTCCTTAGTTCTATATATTAAAACTCTTTAGTTTAAAGATTATCTTGGCTTTATACATACCAGCAAAGTAACTAAAAAATCTGAAGTGAAAATAATTGGAATGCAGGAAGTAGACCAACCTGAAATGAAGTTTGGCTGTTGTAATTCTTCACCTCCTTATCAGCTCCCCGAACAAGCAGCACACGAGCACATTTATCCTGGAGTAAAACGCATGAAGTGGTTAAATGTAAAGAGATGTGACATCATCACATCATTTTTGAGATTTTGATATACACACACCTGGTTGTAGAGAGCACAAATATGCATCGCTGTGTTTCCTGATGCATTCTGAGCACTCATGTCAGCGCCGTAAAAGAGGAGATGCTCAAGATGTTGGACATGACCATGTCGACAAGCCTGCATGTAAACACACACACACATACACGCACACGCACACACACACAAATCATATAATAAAATAATGACATTTAATTATCCTCTTTCCATACATTCTGTAAGAATCATTCCTAATCTTTGTTCGGGATGCACATTAATCAGTTTGAGTTGCTGTTATAGCATTACAGTATAATGACATACAAAACATCTAAACAGTCATAGATGAAACTAAATTCTGGTAACCAATCATACCACGTAAGGCCAGATTTATCAGAATTTGTTGGAGAAAATCATTTTCTTGTTGTTCTGCTATATTTCCAGCAGGTTGAACTCTCCACAGTGCACAGAAGCACTTTGCTGCATGTCCTAAAAAAGTTCTGATTACATGGATTGAGCATGTAAATCTATTGAATCATGTGAACAGTTAGAAAGAATTTAATCTAAAAGAATCTCTAATCTAAATGACTTCAGTCGGATTTAAGGTATATTGTCGGTGTAATGGAATTATTGCTGCGCTAAGAATGATCCAACAATAAATTAGCTTTTTTTTTTAGTTATGGTCTTCTAAAGGTCTTTCATTGGCAGTGGTACATGACCTTTGATTGACCCATATCTTTCCAGCCAGGAAATTGGTGTAATATACAGTACATGGACTCACAAAATCATGTCCACCAGATGGCAGTATGACTTTGTACTATACCTTGCATACAGGGTGAGAACATACAAAAATTGGTAATAAAGTCCATATTTCTAATACAACTGTATTAAACGAAATTGCACATGTACTTTATTACATAGGAAAATGAAATCAAATCTTTAAAATTCAACGTAGGCTCCGGTTGCGTCAACCAGTTTCCTCAATCGGCTGTGGATGGAATGCTTCTGAAGGAAGACATTTGGGATATTGCTGAGAACCTCCAAGTCCTCCAGTGTGCAAGGATTTCTCCTGGACACCTCCTCCTTTGCGTAGCCACACAGGAAAAATCACATGGAGTGAGAGATCTGGAGTACTTGGAGGCCATTCATGAGGTCCCAGCCAATGTCCTGGAAAATGCTGGTCTAACCGTCATACGCATGCAGGGTAAAAGTAAAATGGAATGGTGCACCATGGGGTGGTGCTCCAGTGATACTACAAATTCTATCGCCATTACATATTGTCTGTGTATAGTTAATTTTCACCCACCCTGTGATATGACACTACTGTATACAATGGCTCCATGTATTACTGACAACATATCAGAGTAATACATGGAGCTATTACTACAATATTAGTAATATTGTATTTAATGCTACACTGCATTTAAATTGTTGAATCTGATTGGTGAAAAGATTTAAATTGTTTCTGTGCACAATTAGGACAGTAGTTCCAGCAGCAACATACATACATACAGGGGCGTTTATGGTGTATAATCTATGTATGTTAAGCCTAAGACTCATGAAAACTGATTTTTGTTGTTTATTAAATTAAAATGTGTATTTGTTTATAATTTTTTATTTTATTTCTATCGACATAGATAGACTAGACTGTTTAACTATACTACTCAATTAATGGAACAATTATTCTCACATATACTGTATGAGGGACATTCAAGTCAAACCTGGACTACATTATCTGTAATTCTTTTAGCAGGGTATTTAACATTTAAGGAGAAGTATTGGTTTTAAGTGCTTTGTAACAGTCAAAGTCTCGTAGCGCAGGAAAAAAAGTGTGGGGGGTATATGATAAGGGAATAACTGTATATATTTCTCCTAAGTAAAAACATGAACTATTCTGCCTCTCAGATGTTCCACAACATTAAATCGAATTATACATCATTAAAATGCTTGATGCGTTAATCATTAATAAATTCAACTTTTTAATCATCAGATCCCTGTGGTATAAATAGAATACCACACTCTAGACCATGATGTTACCCAAAAATTATACTTCTGCTGCAGTTCATTTGGACAGAAAGGATGGAATGCAGCGCTGTTAGTAAACACATCACTGTTCGTAAATGTCAGTCAGGATTTACTCTAACCCCCAGATCGTCTGACATATAGCTTCCCATGACTATTAGAAAGTGTCAGTCATATTTGCCAGTATTATTGCTTCGTTCCTTTAGCACTTTCAGAGCATTATTTCTCTCAGAAATTTTTTTGTGGCATGTATAGGATCCTAGATCTTAGCTTCAGCAAGTATATATGTGTGGTTAATAAACCATGCTGCTACCAGGTTCTTTTAGCACTATTTTTTACAATCTTGCCCTCTAACGAATCATCTGAATACACTGGTCACTCCACAAGACCTCTGAATGTGTGCTGTAGTATCTGGCACTAAGACTTTATCAGCAGATCCTTTAAGTGGTGAGATGGGGCCTATACAGTATGAATAAGACATGTTTGTTCAGCACATGCTACAGATGCTCAATCAGATTGAGATCTGGGGAAGCTAGGGGATTTTGGCAAGCCGAGTGTCACAGAGCACATTATCCTGCAGAAAGAGGCCACTGCGATTAGAGAATACCATTGTCATAAAGGGGTGTACTTGGTCAGCAGCAATGTTTAGGTCGGTAATATATATCAAAGTAACATCCACATGATACCTGAAAACATGATTCATTGAACCAGGTCACCTTCCTCCATTGCTGACCACTGTATAGTAGGTGATTTTGGCAATGGATAGAAGTCAGCGTGTGCACTCTGACCAGTCAGACCAAGCATTAATATTTAGCATTAACCATTTTCAGCCATTTGTGCATTATTAGGTGAAATGTGCCTAAATCTTAAATCCCCATAATACAGATTACATAATCCAGCATGATGAACCACTTATCACTCTCAGCAAAAGATATGGCTTTTATTTGAGTTACCTTGCCACTTCATCTGGGTTACCTGCCTGGAAATTGACATTCATCAAAAGCAAATAATTACACTGTCGGTTATGCTGATATGATTGACAACAAGTGAGATAAAAGTGACTCATAATCAGTTTTACCTCTACCACTTGAGGCTCGTGCATGGTCAGGAGTGTGCGTAATTATACACACATCCTCACACACAAGTCGAATTTAATAAATCCCATTCTATTCACAGCCACATTTTAACAATGTGCACATGCACAACTATACATATCCTTACACACAAGAAGAACTTACACACAAGAAGAAATAACTAGGGTGTATTTTAACCATTTCCAGTGGAATTATTATAAAAATGTTTACTGACTACATTAATATGAAAAGACTGGTTAATAGAATAATGACAAATTCACCATTTGACTGTATGAAGGTGGTGCACTTGCCAATATAATTGTATGGATTTTGTAGTTGTATTTAGTAAATTTCTCCCCACCCCCTCTACAACTGAGAATTGAGAGTTAACTTGTCTTTGCCAAGCAGTGCTGCAGTGCTCAGCTTTATTGCATGCACTAATAAGGGTTAATGTGCTCTGGCAGAGAGAGGATTCACCCTAAACAGATTAATGTTCTAAAATAAGATACTAACAAAGTCATTGCTTGCTGTTGTGTGGTGTAGTTCTTTTTGTGTGGTTTTAATGACCTTTATAATTTAGAGAAAATAAATATCTACGTAAAAGGATTTTGACTTCACATTTATTAGTCAAGAAGTAAAACATAATCTGAAAAACATAATCTGACGTAATTATCTTTGGACACCTAAGGGAATCACAGCTATTGGTCTTAGACACTGATTGTACTATACCAGAGTTCAAAGGTCACCTGATGAACTTCATGCCAGCCGTTCTCATCCTGGCAGTTGATGCTGGCATGCTCGTAAAGAAGGAGCTCACAGCAGCCTGAATCTCCTCCCACCATGGCTGTGTGATACAGTGCTGACAAACCACGACTATCCTTATAATCTGGTGATGCCCCCAAGTCCAACAGAGTCTAAAAGTAACAGGAAAGTATTGGAGTATTCATTTGGGTTGTTTTATGGAATCTTATTTGTAAAACAGTCACTCCTGCATCTTTCTCTGGTTGTGCTTGTAATACATGCTGTATTCTGCATACTACTTAAAATAAACCATACACAAAAGTAGAATGTAGTATGTGAACATCATGACTACATATGGCAAAGGTACTCAAATGTTATACTAATTTAAATAATAATTTGCAGTAGTAAAGAAGTAAAGTGGTACAGAATAAACCAAAAGGCTATTTGTTTTGCAGTTTAATAGTAAAATAAAGACTAAATAAGAAGAGATTGTCGATCAATCTGAAACCAAAAAGCTGACTTAAGCTTGGATATGGTTTCACTAATTTACTTCAAATGAACATAGATATACTGATAAGAGATGATGAGGACTGGTCAGAAGTTAGTACATGGAAAATAAACACACTGAGATACATAGTAGTCCCGGCAAAGATATAGCTGTAGAGTTCATTTTACTTTTTACTGCTAAACTAATCTTTTATCATATCAATGATAAATCCAAATTCACACTTACAAGATGGTCCCAACTGTTTGAGTACTGCCTCAACCCATACAGTAGGTAATTCTGGGGACTGAGCACCATATTCCCATAAGACATTTTACTATAGTAAACTATAGAACATACCATTATGTGCCATAGTGCCACCACAGTACTTTAGACATTACCATGGTATACACCATAGAACTTTAGAGAACTTTCTGAGAAACTCCATTCTGCTAGATTGGCGAAACTAACATCTGTCCTCATCCTCCTAGACCTCTCAGCTTTATTTGACATGGTAAACTACAAGGTTTTCATTCCTATTCTTGCATGCCTTGCTGAGACATGGAATGGCAGTTGTTTGCTTTCTACCTAAAAGGTCTTTCATATGAGGCAACACGGAAGGGATCCACATCAGCTTTATGCAGACTCTCCACTGGTGTCCCACAAGGCTCAGTACTTGGTTCTCTTCTGTTCTTCCTCTATACTCGCTCACTTGGTGAGGTCATATCATCAAATGGACTTTCATACCATTTTTATGCAGATGACACTCAACTCATTCCTTTCCTCCCCCAGACACTTATGTTTTCTCTCAGATCGCAGCATATATGGCAGACATCTCATCCTGGATGACAGCTCCTCAACTGAAATGTAATCTCAGCAAAACTGAACAGCTGTTCATTCCAGATAATCCCCCCGTCAGGATCTTATGATCTTCCTGGACAACACTTAGATCACTCCTTCAGTCACTGCCCGCATCCTTGGGGTAACCCTGGATAGTCAACTGTTCTTTTTCCCCCTCACATTGCTAACCTTACATGTGCTTATCAATAACATCAGAAGAATTTGTCGATTTCTCTCCACACAGGCCACTCAGGTGCTTGTGCTGTGCTGATTTTAAGACTGGACTACTGCAACTCACTCATGGCATGTCTCCCTCTGTTTGTCCTCTCTAGCTGATTCAGTACAGGGCTGCAGGACTTATTTTCAACCTTCCCACTTCTCTGCTCCTGCCACTGGCTTCCTGTAGCTGTCCAAATTACATTAAAAACACTGATGCTTGTCTACAAAGCCAAGAACTACCTTGCACCCACTTACCTCAAAGAACTTATTACACCCCACACTGCTCAACTGGGGGTGACTTAATTCCCTTTCCAACAGGGTTTCAATGATAAGTTAGAAACCTAAAGAACCTGTGTAAGGATATATTTATTGATGGAGATTTCAAAGTACTTACCATATTAAATACCTGCTGAACTTTGGTACTTTGCCACTGCAGTATACATTGCCACTGCATTACCCAATCTTTACAATAGTATTTATCAAAATATTGTGTATAAACCTTTGGCGGGTACCATACTGGTAAGTGTTCCATAGAGACATACTATGGTAAATGTTATAACTATGTACCATAGAACCATTAGCAAATAAATAAAAGTAAATTACTTTGTATACAGTTGAAACGTTTACATAAACTTAAAACACCAAAAACTTTTTTTTTACTGTCAAACATTAAATCAGAGTAAATTGAGCAAGTGATAATTTTTTATGTATTTTTTTAAATTACTTTCATCAAATTCAGAAATATACATAGTATAAGTTTGTGTCCTTAAACAAAAAGAAAATTCCAGATGATTCCATTCTGAACTTAAGAAGCTTCTGATAGGTTAATTGATTCCATTTGAGTTAATTGGTGGCACACCTGTGGATGCATACTGTGTAAAGGCACACCTCAAACACAGAGCCTCTTTCTTTGACATCATGGGAAAATTAAGAGAAATCACCCAAGACATCAGGACAAGAATTGTGGACCTCCACAATTGTTGCTCATGCTTAAGTGCAATTTCCAGATGCCTGAACGTTCATCCATTCAGACAATAATACGCAAATATACAAAACCTACTGTAGGAATGTACAACCATCATACCGCTCAGGAAGGAGACGGATTCTGAGTCCCAGAGAGGAACGTTTTTTGGTGCAAAATGTGCATATCAACCCCAGGACAACAGCAAAAGACCTTCTGAAGACGCTGGCTAAAACTGGTAAGACAGTGTCATTATCCACAGTAAAACGAGTACTGTAACACCTGAAAGTTGCTCTGGGAGGAGAAAGCCATTACTTCAAAACCACCATAAAAAAAAAAAAACAGACTACAGTTTGCAACGGCGCATGGGGACAGAATTCTTAATTTCTGGAGACACGGTATGTGGTCTGACAAAACAAAAATTAAACTGTTTGGCCATAATGATAAACAGTATATTTGGAGGGAAAAGGGCGAAGCTTTAAAGCCTCAGAACACCATCCCAACTGTGAAGTATATGGGTGGTAGTATAATGTTGTGGGGCTGCTTTGCTGCAGAAGGGACTGGTGCACTTCACAAAATAGATGGCATCATGAGAAAAGAAAATCCTGTGGATATGTTGAGGTGAAGACATCAGCCAGGAAGTTGGGTGCAAATGGGTCTTCCAAATGGACAATGACCCCAAGCATACCTCCAAATTAGTTACAAAGTGGCTTAAGGACAACAAATTCAAGGTATTGAAGGGGCCGTCACAAAGCCCTGATCTCAATCCCATTTGAGAAAATTTGTGAGCAGCACCGAAAAGGCGAGTGCGAGCAAGAAGGCCTACAAACCTGACCCAGTTACACCAGTTCTGTCAAGAGGAGTGGGCCGAAATTCCAGTGAACTATTGTAGAAAGCTTGTGGAAGGATACCCGAAGCGTTTGGTCGAAGTGAAACAGTTTCGGACCAATTCTACCAAATACTAAGGAAGTGTATGTAAATCTTTTGACTGATATATAAGTAATAATAATAAAAGTCTCCCTCACTTAATTCTAACATTTAACAAATGCAAGAATTATAATATTAATAATTAATATTTATTAATCTAAAACAGAAAAAAAATTACTCTGATTTACTGTTTGACAGTAAAGAAAAAAAAAGTTTTTGTGTTTATATAAATATATAAACTGTATATAAAATGTATATAAATATCTGGTTTCAGATATTTAACTAATAATCTTGCACATTAATCGATGATCTTGATATTTTAATTCAATTTCATTTCTTAGTTACTTACTTAATATACTGTAGGAGAAAAAATGCCATATTTGCTAATATAAAAAATTATTTTGTTTGTTTTGTTTGTTTTTAGTTTTTTACATTTCATACTGATCCAAACAATTTAAACCATTTTCTCTGAATCATTAACCAGCATTAGCTAAACTAAAAATTATAATTTAACTGGCTGGAAGTCACATGACTGTGTGATATACCAAATGATTATTCCTTCACAATGCATACTATAACAAGGAAAAGTAAAGATAGTGTATATAATGATGGAGGGTACAGTATACACAGTATATGTGTATACCACCGTATCTGCCCTTCCATACCATTAGTGTGTACTTGTTGTTAGCGCGAGCTGCTAGGTGCAGTGCTGTCATGCCGTCTTTCGCTCTGTAGTCCAGATGAGCTCCTCCGTTCTTCAGCACTTTAATGATGTCAGCCATGTTCTCCAGACGTGCAGCAGACGTCAGTGGCGTCTCTGTGCAGAGATCACACACACATACACACACTGGATAAGTGTGCTAGGACAACTTACCAATGATTTTACACTTTTCTTGTATGAAACCAACACATTGTCATTCATTAATTATTAATTGAACATAGCTGATATTCTAAAGTGGAATAAGTGGAAATATAAAGAGAAACCTTTAATACAAATTTAAACTCTTGTCACCCCTGTTAATTACACTAACTGCCACTTGCCAACTCTGCCAGTCAAGGTTAATTATAGTGGAGTGCCGAAGGCATCACAGCCATGCTTAAATATTGCTCAAATGGCTTTTCTGTTTACTGGTATATAATCGATGATCAATGTTAATGTGTTAAAGTTATGTGGTGTTAATATTATGGCTGATTTGTGTATAAGGTTATAGTCCCTCCTAGGCGTCACCTATGAGCACCTTTCAAGAAAGTCCTGTTCCTCAGACACTATCTAGGTACATATTATACATCATCCCTGGTTATTAGAGTAAGTAAAATTAAATGTTAGTTACAGAACTAACTGCAGCTCTGAGAAGGTCATATATAATTCCCAGGGTTCTTTGCAATTCAAGGCCTGAGCTGAAAAATGTTTTAGAAAATAATTGTTGTATGACAGGAGGATTCATTATGAATGCTGCACAATGCATCACTAGAGTAACCAAAATAACACACATGGATTAGATTGAGCATAACAACTTGTGATTTGCAGTGAAGTAAGCATTACAGTACTTGTCAGATCCATGCTGTTACAGAAAATCAATCAACACCCTCTAATCAATCAGAACAGTGCAACTGTGTAACAGGAAGTAGCTTTTTTTTTTTTTTTTAGAACTTTATAGTAAATAAAATAATATTGTTTATTTTGTGTGTGTTTTAAGGTGGAAGGGGTGTACCTCCTGTTTCTGGATCGTGATAGTTCGGGTCAAGGCCTTTATCCAACATTTTAGATATTTTCTCTAACTGGTGATTTTGTATGTATTCCATAAACTTCCTCAGATTGGCCTAGAGAGAGAGAGAGAGTGAGAGAGTGAAAGCGTGAGAGAGAGACTTTCCCTGTATTTTCCGGGTCAGTTATAAATAGGTAACAGCACACGTCCCTATACACATTAAAAATCAGTGAGAAAGAGGAGAAGTAAAGGGAAGGAGATGAAGGTCACATATGAGTTATATGATCATGTGAAAGCTATAAATTCACTGCTCAAAATATTAGGAACACCTGTGAACCTGCACATTCATGCACATTAACTAACCACCCAATGGTCCAGCAAAACACTAAACAGATCAAATTCAACAGAACAAGACACCCAACAGAAAGTGCAATCTCAAAGTGACTTTGTTTGTGGCATGAATATTGTTACCAGATTTGAGTGTTTCACAAACTCCTGCTCTGCTGATATTTTCACACAATGGTTTCTAGAGATTATATAGTATTGTGAAAACGCTACAACATCAGGAGACCACTTCAGGTTCCACTCCTGTCGTTCAAGAAGAGGAATCTGGGGGTAATCATGGGCACAGACTCACCCAAACTGCACAGTTGAAGATTAGAAAACAAATCGCTGGGTCTTTTTCCAGTCCTCAACTGTCCAGTTTATGTGCCCATAATAGTCTCAGATTCTTATACTTGGCCGACAGGAATGGAACCTGATCTGGTCTTCTGCTGTTTTGAGATGCTTTTCTGCTTACTATATCTGTGGAGTGCTTAATGGAGTTCCCACAGTTTTCCTGTCAGCTCAAACCAGTCTCTTCTTTCTCCTATGATCCCCCTCATTAACATGAGGAGAAGATTCATGATGTGAATGTTAACCGTCTTCTATTTGTGTCATTTTGCATGCTATGCTGCTGGTACATGACTGTATTGCTGCATAAATAAGCAGATGTGCAAGTGATCATATTCTATATAGAAACATTATATACTGTATAAAGAGAGTGCAGTAATTACACAGTGCTCAATATAATAAAAAATACGGACCTACAGTACCAGCCAAAAGTTTAGACATGGCTTCTAATTGAATGTTTTAAGTTTAATGGTTTATTTTCTAAATTGTAGAACACTACTGAAATTTTCAAAACTATTAAATAACACATATGGAATTATGTAATTAAGTAACAACAACAACAACAACAACAACAACAATAACAACAGTCAGGTGTTATTTTAAGACATGAAGGTCAGCTGTTTTGGAATAGTTACTGTACAGTACAGTATTGTCAAGTGCATTTCCAAAACCATTAAGCACCATGATGAAACTGGCTCTTATGAAGACCATCCCAGAAAACCAAGACCAAAACTTGCCTCTGCTGCAGAGGAGAAGTTTAGAGTTACCATCTTCAGAAACCACCAATTAACAGCAACTCAGATTAGAGCCGTTACAAAGGCTCTACAGAGCAGAATTACTGTAGCAGATACATACAGTATGCATATTCTCAATGCCTTCAGCATTGTTTTACAATGTAGAAAGAAATCAGGAAGGACCATTTAGTTATAGAAGGTGTGTCCAAACTTTTGGCTAGTAGTGTACAATGTAATTTTCACTTTACTTTGACTCATTCGAAAATGTTGTTAATAAGGAAGACTTAAAGCTGGTAGTTTTGGTAAAAACAAGAAATAATCTGCCAACAAACTATACTTGTTTTCAGTGAGGGAGAAGAATAATTAATTATTATTATTAATATGATTAAACTCTTATTATTATTATTATTATTATTATTA
>JAOVVA010000033.1:8209889-8227379 GCA_028565275.1 Leiocassis micropogon
AAATCACTAAACAAAAACAAAGAAATTTGCAAGTGACCCCAAACTTTTGAACGGTAGTGTGTGTGTGTATATATATATATATATATATATATATATATATATATATACACACACTTAGGAAAGTTACACTCACATAAATATCCCAAATAAATGCATTCTGGTTAATTATTGTACTATCAAAAACACATCCATGCACATTACTGTACACCAAATACAGTACACCACATTACTGTACACCAAAACCAAATGGGACCAATGACCAGTACTGTATATCCTGCCCAATCCCACATAAAAGAGAATGCAGTATAAATTACAGCCCACTGAACACAGGCTGCACAGGAAGCACAAGGAGAATGTACACGATACTGGGCATAATTTTTCCCGTTGTAACATTAAGGTTAATTTGTGGTGGCAGGTTATAAAATTAGATAAGTCAACTGATTCTTGCCTAAAATTGGACCAAATCCATATAGCTTGGCCTGCCTGGCCTAAGTCATCTTCGGTTGATTAAAAGTGTACATTAGTGTTAAGAATGCTGGCATTCATGGTATATGAAAATAAATCCATGTTTTCCCACTGAATTTTGTACAGCAGGCAACAAAATTTAAGTGAAAGATAACTAAAATAAAAAAATTAATAGAATAAAGGAAAGAACTTGAAAAGCTATACCATGAATATGGTGTTCTTGGACTGATTTTATTTTTGCACATAATGTTTTTAAATATGTCCAACAACTGTCTTTTTTGCGACATGGTTTGGGATTTTTTTTTTCCTTTTTGCTTCTATCTATAAAGCCTTTCCCATTACCCTAGATACAAAGAATATAAGAGACTGTTATCACTTGCCTAGTGTGTTTAATACTTGCCAGATAGTCCTGAAGCTTGGTTGCCATAGCTCTCTTGCCAGCCTCCCAGATAGGTTTTTGTCTTGTTCTTTTGTCAGTTTCAGAGTGATGTCCTTTTCTTTTTAATGTCACTGTTACTGCATTTTCTCCCCTTGTTGATAATGCCCTTCACTGTGGTCCTGTGCATCTAATGTTTTGGGAATTCTATTGTAAATCTCTTCTGATCAATATCTTTCAACCATGAAATTCTGAACATGCATGTAAGATCTACTTTTGGACCATGGCCCCAACAGTCAGATGAATCCTAGAAGATGTCTAGAAAATCATATAGAAACAGATGATTTTTATTTGAGCTTCATCCGAATAACCTGATTGATGACAGTTATATTATAATTCCTTTCAAACTACTTTTGACACTTTTGATTACAATTTGTTTTGCCATAAAACCTGCCATTTTAATAGGGACCATAGGCTTTTTATATACACTGCATTTCTTCTCTTCAATTTGTTGTGAGGCCTACAAGTCCCTTTTAACTTTACGTTTTACATGTCCAGTATACCGATTTTAGTGAGACCTACAATATTGATACCTTTATCATTAATTATGTTGTCAACAACTTACACTTTAAATAAATCGAATTTCCAGACTGTTTATAAAAATAAATCATAACTTTCTGTTCTATACTGAGTTTCCCCAAAAGCACAAGGGTCATCATTAGATGTAAAAGCTTTCATCCCACTCACTCACTCACTCATCTATTATACCGCTTTATCCTGTATTCAGGGTCACTGGGACCTGGAGCCTATCCTAGGAGGCTTAGGGCACGGGGCGGGGTACACCCTGGACAGGGTGCCAATCCATCTCAGGGCACACACACATACACACACTCACACACTCATTCACACACTACAGGCAATTTGGAAACGGCAGTTAGCCTAACCTGCATATCCTTGGACTGTGGGAGGAAACCGGAGTACCCAGAGGAAACCCACCAAGCACGGGGAGAACATGCAAACTCCATGCACACAGAGACGGGAATCAAGCCTGGCCTGGAATCAAACCCGGACCCTGGAGGTGCAAGGCGACAGTGTTAACCACTACACCACCGTGCCACCGCTTTCATCACACTGAATGATAATTCTCCTGGTTAAAATGACTTAACTTTTAACTTTGTGATGCTTTTGTAAAGCTCAGCCCCCAGGCCTCCTGTTCAGTCTCAGTTCATCCCAAACATTTTTTTTCATTATATTCTCCTTATAGAGATTTTTTCTCTTTTGATGTCATACATAACTTGCTTGCTGGGGATTAAGACATGAAAACAGTTTGAGACAAAATAAACTTTTGATCTATAAAATATTTCAAGCATCCCTATGGTTTTGCATCTTCTCCATAATTAGCCCTTAGTCCATAGCAGTGTTCAGTTTTTTCAGGGCATGTGACTTCCAATTTCCCTGTGTAGCACATGGATCCATATACACTCTTAATGGAATGAGTAGAATGCTAAATTACTGTTTGATGGCTGTTGAAACTGTAAGTAGTTCCCTTTAAGATGTTGGACCCAACTCTAGGGAGATAATTAAAGAACTCAGATGATAAACTTCAATGTTTATTTGTCTTGGTGAAAGAGAATCCAGACATGTGTCATCTGAAGAAAACCTCAAGTGCTGTCAATAATCTGCTGATTAGTCAAGAGCACTGAACCCAGCATCCCACAATCCGTTGCCCCACAGGGGGGGGGCTTGTCTTCTTTGATGAGTCTGAATGTGTCATTTGGCATCATAAACAGGAAATTTTAAGCTTGGTGTGTAGCCATTTTTATAATGAAATACTTTGATTATGAGACAGGATGAACAGGAAATTAAGAGTGTGAATGGGTGATGATTAACAAACATGTTTGTCAGCAAAAGTTTTGTATCCCTTTGGTGTAGAGTCATAAGATGGAAAATGTGGTATTAGTGGTGAATCATTTACAATAAAATAAAGTAAAAAATACTGAGTAAGATTATGCATTCAGGAAATACAATGGAAAATACAGTGCTGGCACAGAGCACTGTGTCTTGAGCCACCCATCATTTCTTCATGTTGTGTGTCCAAAGAGCAAGACTTTCTTATATTTTTATGAAGTCTTAAGAAAAAGTCCTCCAAGATTTGCTGAAGGACTTTTTTGGCTTTTATTTCGGGCAAGTTTTTGGCTTGCATTTTCAGTCCAGTCTCTGTACCTGACCAGTTTCAGAGAAATGTTTTTTGTTTGTTAAGCCATACAGTGGCCATGAATCAGAAAATTCATCTAACATGAGGCATGAACCATTGAGAAACACGTGCAGATGATGGCAGATGATCAGGCCAGTGATTAGTATCTTGGTGATGCTGAATGCTTTGTGGTTTGAACGGAAGAGAGGGGAAATGAGGTTGCTGCTGAAGTTGTTGCAACCAACTTTTTAAACTGTATCTTTAAGGCAGTTTGCAGCCTGTTGCAGTAAAACATTTGTTCCCAATTTTTTAATTTAATCAACAATTTAATTATGTTTAATATGAAGAAATGAGGGGTGGTTCAAGAATTTTGGACAGTACTGTAAGAGCAGGCCCAATTATCAACCTGCAAAAGACAAAAACCAAGAAAATCATTTAAATTGAAAATCAAGAGGAAAAGAGACAAGTTATTAAGTCAATAACTATGACCAGTAAGGAAAGCTTCACAAGCATTCCCAAAGCTAGCATGGAGAAGCTTAAGCTCAAAGTCAAACTGAAACGTTAATGTCACTCTTAATGAATCAGAGGTACAGTATAGACAGAAACATTAATCATTCAAATTTTTACAAATGTTTGCATTCTATAAAACATTAGGGGTTAGATAGTCTAATAATACTTCAGGGATCAACCTCTAACCTATTTTCAAAACAGAAAAGACCATTAGGTGAAAATGTATTGGCCAGACATTGAGAATTAACTCCCAACATCACAAAACAATCTTTAGAATTGAATTCTTGGGAGAGGTGAAAGAGAACTAAATAGATGTTATTAACTCAATCAAATTTTATATATTATATATCTATGAATAGAATATGTATTATTAATTTTTAAAACACCCACAAATCTAACACTCTAACATTGCATGGCTTGTTGAGTGCACTCTTAATGTCTTATTTTATGACACGTTACTGGGTGCATTAAATTCAATGAACCCATGTATCTCCTGCTGTTTGTTTTCTGTTCATTTCTAAGAAAATGGAATTTGTATTCATTTCAGCAGTGTTCCAGGAATTCATGCATATATTTTCCAGCTCACGAGAAAGCATACCATGCTGTTTATTGTTAGCCAATAATGACAACATGAAGATGTTATGCAGTTGTTAAAGCAGTGTGCTGGGATAATATTATGTGCCAAGTCATCTGGATCTTATACCTCCATAATGTAGCCTGTTTGGGTATAAGTGTTCATGTTAGGTGAACTTGTTGTGTAGGCAATGCTTGTTTACTACAATGAGATCATGCCATTGCATGTTAAACAAAGAATTAGCTCTAATCTTGTTTCAGAGTAAATGTGCAGGCGGTGCACTGAGGATTTGATTACACAAATGAAATCAAAGTTATACAATTTACAATTATTGATGTTTAGGGAGCACTAGTTTAGATAAGAGCAGAGCCTGAATTTGTTTAAAGTTTTACATCCCAATGTCTTTGAAAACCCCTAGTCTGAGGCCAGTGGTGTTGTTACTTATGTTATAAAGATAAAATACATATACTTATATGATAAAACATATTTACACTCTTTGGTCGGATTATGGCTACAGGCACTGGGTGAAAGTCACAGGTCTTGGTATCAAGGGGAATGAGAGGCTTTTCCATTGCATCTAAGAGTATAATGAAAGGTATTACCACACACCATCATTACTGAAGTGAAATGCAAGGGTATTTAACCTTCTCATTGTTCAACAGCAGCACAGAGTACTGCTGCAATTCAATCATTTAGGTTGAAGGTCACAAATGAGCATAGAAGCAGATAATATGTATTAAGTGCATATGACAGGATGGACTCTGTGTCTGTAAAGACTATTAGTCATTCAGATCATGATGAATGCCACCGGGTTTACAGATAACTGGAAACATGCTCAAAACTTCCATTCCTTGAAAGTTCCTTCATTGAATATTAGTCTGTAATAATAATATTCAATGTGTTTTATTATACTGTAAAATTGATATAGTCCTAATATATATATATTTGTAATGAATTGAATGTAGACAGGTAGCACAATGGTTAGTGGTAAACAATGTCGCCTTGCACCTCCAAGGTCCGGTTTCGCTTACTATCTTGGGTCTATGTGCATGGAGTTTGCATTTTCTCCCCGTGATTGGTGGGTTTCCTCTGGGCACCCTGGTTTCCTCCCACAGTCCAAAGACATGCAGATTAGGTTAATTGGTGTTCCTGAATTGCCCGTAATGTGTAAATTAGTGTGTGTGTGTGTGTGTGTGTGTTCTGCAATGGATTGGCACCCCATCCAAGTTGTACCTAGCCTCCTGCCCTAAGTCTCCTGGGATAGGCTCCAGGCCCCCTGCAACTCTGTATACCGAATAAAGCAGTATAGACAATGAGTGAGTGAGAGTGAATGTAAAATTTTTGGACAATGTAGATACTTTGGAAAGAGATAAAAGGTGTGTGTAAAAAGTTTATGCTTGTATGTCCCACTAGATTATACCCCCGTGGTCTACATACAATGGCACACAATGGCCTTACACAATGGCCTAACACATCAGTCCACATTTGAGACCACAATGTCTTGCCAATCTTATGATGGCGGACAGAAAGACTTAAATGCCAGGATTTCCCTTCAGAGACTTCTTTAAGGTTAAAAGACAAGTCCAGAAAACTTACTTACTACTTCTAGACATGGTACGTGCTGTGCTTTATGAAAGGACAGCTTTAAGAAGTTCAAGCGGAAGAACAAGAGGAAAGAGTGTTTTCTACCTTGTGTTCAAAAAACAAGAGCGAGTCAACACAGGAAACATATACATTGTGTGAATTTTCTATTGGATGAGTCAAAATGTCAACTGTAAAACTGAAAATGGATCCACATTATGGCACAGACAGATTTAACCCTGACAAAAAAGAATTCTTAAATTAACACTTACACTTTTACTAATGGACAATTTACAAACCTACTGTAAGTAACAAATAGCTAATGTTGGTACTACTCGCTAATAAGGATTTTTTTTTTGCGGTGGTGAGCAAAGCAGACAAATCCTTTGGTTAGGTAAAATTAGAGATCAGATAAAGTATTACTTAAGGAAAAGTAGAATACCTTCATTTACATTTCTACTTGGGAAAAAGTGGAAGAGTATTCACCTTCAAATTTACTTAAGTATCAAAAGTACTGAGCTGATATTAACTTAATATAGCCTTTAAGTCATAGTAAAAAAGTTACTCTCTCTCTATCTCTCTCTATCTCTGAAACTAACTCCACTTTTGATTTCAAACACCTGCTACATGTTTGAGCGTTTCACAGAGGGAAGGCAAATCACACAATTACCTACAATAGGCAGCATCTGGTAATATTTCAGCTTCAAATTCTACGCACCACTGTGGTTATATTTTGGCAAACTGTTGTTAATGAGTTTTTCTTCAGCAGAGAAGAAATTTTTCCATCATCCACCACTATAGTTTCTGTGGTCTTTTCAGCCTTTTGGTGTTTCTGCGCTTACCAGTGTGTTCTCTTTTAATGGATGTGCCCAATGGTTTTGCTATGTTACTGAAAGGTTTTTAATCTTTCGAGTTAACAATGGCATTGACAGCTTTCCTGGCACTGCCCGCTCTTTGGACCTCATATTGAGAGTTAACAGCAACAGATTTCAAATTTTAATGCCACACATGAAATCACTCTTAAGTCATTTATCTGTTAATTTTTTTTTTATGAAATGATGAGAAAACAACACTTGCTTTCTTATGGATGAAGTAAAAAGCACTGTGTCCAATTTCTATTCTACTGGGGCACATAAGAACCTCCCATACTGTTCACGACTCTACTGATTTAAATATAAATGCGCTCTAATACAAAATGTAGAAAAATGCAATTATACAGTGCTACTATAGTCCAGTGACATTGGTGCAGTGAAGTTTAAAGCAGTATTGAAAGCAACATAATGTACTGAGAGCTTTTTGACCAAATAGAGAGAAATTCTCAAAAGACATCTGATGAAAAGAAAGCTGAAATGTGAAGGAGAGGGAGAAGATGAGCCCATTTTACAGCTCTATAACAGAGATAACAGCTATCAGATACAGCTATTATCTCCTCCACTCACAGCTTCGTTTGAAAGGGTGAGCCGTATTATTATTTTTTTCATTCACATACATTATGTACTTTATATCTTATGTATGGACAACTAGGCTTTAAAAATTACAGCATGTTGGAATTTAACTGTGAGTTTGCATCTGACCCAGTTACAATACATCTGGGTTTGTCCACATGCCTTTGAATATTTATGAGACAATATACTGTATGATGGAAGAAAATTGTTTGCTCTGCAGATCTGGGAGAGAATAAGCAAGAGAAGGAAAGTATTTTTGGAGAATGTAAGGAGAATGTAGGGATCATGCAGAGGAGATGCAATTTTCCATCCTACTGTTTTCCACAAACTTTTTCCTTGTGCACAAACATAGTATTATATAAAATGACTGGAAACAGCTCTTATCCATTTTCATGGTTTTAGAATTAAGCGATACATGTTATCATCTCCACCTTACACCAGCTGTCCTGCTCTGTCATTATCCTGCTTTGACTGCTAATGTGATTTGTTGGTATATTGGTATAGAGAAGTTTAAAAAATGGTGAAAGGTGATGAAAATCCCTTGACAGGAAAGTCACATGCTACTAAAATTGCTATATTTGGCTACTAAAACAAATGGTAAAGAGCTGATTGAAAAATTGAGCTACTGTCTAGCTGTTTTTTAAACATCAGAGACAAAAATCAGAAATACAAAGAGACTAAAATAAACTTTTCCTGCTTTGTGGCTTTCGTCATTGATATTCAGCATAATGGTAATTAGTGGAAACACACACCCATGCCAACACTTGTCACTTACTGTATATACTGTATTGTGATGTGTCATGCCATAGTAAGTCATCCATGTATAAAGTATACTCTCGATATATTATTTATACTGAACCTGCTATAACCTGTTGTATAAAGGTTAGAGAGCACTGAGGGCATCTTCATGCACTCACACTGCAATTAACTGGTAAAACTGGACAGAAATGAGTGTGGTCTGTAATAGAAAAGCAGTTTTCAAATTATTACTTGTCATTGAATTACTGAAAAACAAAAAGGAAACGATGATGATGATAATGATACAAAAGAAAAAAAAACAGAATGGTGCACTAACTAACGTAATACAATATGAGGTCACTCTCACCTACATGAAACACATGACAACATGCAAACTACACGCACATGGATGCGAAAAGGGAATCAAACCCAGACCCTGGAGGTGTCAGGCAACAGTAGTACAGAAACTTAACTTATATGAGAGCATACGTAAAAAAAAAAAAAAAAAAAAAACATTTTATATTCTCCTAAAATGTACTTTGCTTGTCCTGATAAATTTAAAAATTCACACATAAGAAGGTTAACTAATTTATGCACATTCCAAACACATAATATGCATGGATTACTGCACTTTTCCTGCAGTCCTGCCAGGGTGTACCCCGCATCCTGCCCTAAGTTCCCTTGTATAGACTCTTGGCTTCCTGTGACCGTGTACAGAATTAGTGATATGGAAAATGAGTGAGTGAGTCAATAAGCATTGAGTATAAATAAATTATTTTTATTACATCCACAGCATTTAGCATATGAAAGGCTCAAAAAAGTGTCCTTATGCCAATTTATTGGGTTATTATGGACATTTTTGCGACAACCAGTCCTTCTGTATTATTGGCATTAATTAAAGAATATGTGAAAAATAAAGATAGCAAGGTAACCCTTAAATACCCTAAAATAAAACTGATAATTCTATCATGGCAAGCAAAATATCTGTTATACAGAGGGTGGGAAAAAACTATCCTTGTATATTATTGTTATTATTAATGATATCAGTGTGAGCTCATTAAATATTTTAATTGCCATATAAATGAATCTAAAAACATCCTCTTCTGCCCCTTTCACTGTTCATTTCATGCTCCTGCACTAGATTTTTTTGGCATCACTACAAGCTAAGCTTTTTGCCAGAAATCATCTTTCATGCACTCGACACATATGCATGCAAGTAATTAGGAAATCAGCATTTCGGAATCCTTTTATACTTTTTTCAGGTTTAGGTAACACAATCATTTACACATAACTTTACTAAAAGATACAAAAATGAGGGTCCACTGTATTTCACATTCCCTTTTTCTTAAGGACTCACAAAACTCTTTGTTCTTTGACTGACTCACATGTTAATCTTTGAATGATTCGATGACTGACTGTCAAAACTGACTGTCATGTAATCAATGATTTAGGCACTATGATGCAGTAATTCTTATGATTTACTCATTTACTCAATTGCTTATTCTCATCTGTATAAAATCACCAAAACTGTTAAAGTGCCTCTCAAAACATTAAATGTTATTACCCTTTGGGTTTTTCAGTCTGAACTCAGTGCTGCGGTTGGCCATATTTGGGACACTAGCTAAATAAAGAGCGTCTAAATGGAGCACTGAAACACTATGTCCTCCTTCCCTCCTTTTACATCCACTCGGTCCCTGTCTCCTTTATGTCCTTTCTGTCTTTTTGCAGAGGGAGAGATCAAGAATGAAGAAAAGAATTACAATACGTGCGTACAGCTCATCATTCTCAAAGAGTACAGCAAATACTATAGCACTGTAGCAAGAGTGTGAGTATTATTCATTGGGGATTTGTTTAGCATAGTGTTTCTTATAACAAACAACAGACATGTCTAGTTCATCATGATTGGTTAATTAAATGAACATCAGGAACAACTCTATAGACAAAATAACTATGAATGAATTTAAAGGCCGGCACCAACACTAGGAAATATTCTCTTATTCTGTGACAGGAGAGAGGGGTGAACGAGAGCATACAGACAGGGTAATGCTATGCAATGACTAAGTTATACTGGGATTGTTTTAAATAGCCCTTGATTGGTCGACATAGTGCTGGGTTGGCTAAGGACGTTTCAGCACTTGGCCTGATTATTCAAGTCCACACCTAGGACAATTTCTGAGCTCATTTGAACGGAGAGGTTGATATTAGCACGTTGGCTTTCACATAGAAGAATTCTTTCTGAGCCATTGATTAACCTCATCATTTTATTCCATTTGTGTCTGGTGCAAAGTAATAGCTACTAGGTTCAAGCATTTTTTTCTCTTTTTTGATCATGCAGGTTGTCTAGGATACAGTAATTCCAGAAGGGTGCCTTGAACTCTTTGTGGTTCATATTTGTGTTCACACTTCATTTGCCATATTGCACTTCTGTATGTCAATAGTTTTCACCTGAACCTAGTTTGTTGCCCTGATTTAGCATCATTATTTAAGCTTCCTTGTTTAGTTATTAATTGTCTCATATCTGCTCATACACTGTTTTGGATACTGCTGTGGTTACTGTTTATGTCATCCTGCCTGGATTGTTTGTTTGTTTTTATTATTATTATTATTATTAAAAGGCTTCTTCTGCAATACTTCAGCAATTGTGATGTGTCTGTAATCCTTTAAACCTGACATTCAGTTTAATACATGCCTTTTTGTGATGTTATTCACACTGTAGAGGTGAGCCAATAACAGAGCATCAGTCTTATAAAATTTGGTCTGATAAATCAATATGGTATTAATCCACTGTCCACCTTTTCTTTGTCCAAACAAAACTTGAATTTAGGAAATAAAATGACTTGTCATGTTGCTCAGAATACAGCATCAGCACTGCTATCTTCCACATCCGATGCACAGTTGAAGTGAGCTCAAAAAGATTGTTAACTAAATTAAATATACGTACAGAGCAAGAATAATGATTTTTTTTTTTTATAATAAGTGTCAGCTGAGACAAACATCTGATGTATAATATGTAATAAATAATAAACATGTCATATTTGGCATCCTGACAAAATAGGCAGTTGTTTTTAATTCATTTATTTATGGATTAATATAGCTAATAAAAACATCTTACTTACCTGTTTGTGGAACCGTACCATTATTTATCTACTCCCTCAGTCACTCTTTTATTTGTTCACTCAATCATCTACTTGTTTATGAGCTTTATTTAGAAAATATTAGCTTCCCATGTTTGACTAATAACTCATTAACCCCCATCTAGTTACTTTGATGATTCTATTTTTGGCTAGCTTATTTATGCAGCATTTTTTTCTGCCTCATACCACAAAATTCTAGATATACTGATATATAATCGAGACAGATCGAGAAAGAATCTATGCTGAGGTCTGAGACCACATTGAAAATCTATGAGTTCATTAAATTTTAAACTGTAAATAAACAAAGTTTTTGAATGTTTAAAATTGTAGAAAAAAAAGAACAAAGTGGAACATCCTGACTATCCCATCACATTATTGGGTTTCAAAAATCAACACAGACATAAGTCACTCACTCACTCAACTTCTATATGGCTTTATCCTGTAAACAGGGTTGCAGGGCCTGGAGACTATCACAAAAGACTTAGGGCACTTAGAAGCAGGGTACACCCAATGTGAACATACCCAGTGTGCCAATCAATACAAGTTACTTACAAAAGCGTATTTATAGTAAACATATGTTTTCTACATCTTAATTACAAGCAATATAGACAGTGTATAATATTTTATAATATTTATTATTCATTTTTGTGATAAAATAAACAAAAATTGAAAAAATATACATTATAATGAAGATTTGGGCGAAAAACTCATGTTTATTTTAACAAATATAAATGTTTACAAAAAGTTTTTTTTTTTTATCACTAATAACGTTTATTTCTTTAAACTTAAAATGGAACACACACGCATTGGGTTTTACACAAAAGTATGCGGTATGTGTCATTATAGCAAAAAAAGGAAAATACCAAATGAAGTGAAAATTCATGTGCTGGTTGACTATTGGCCCTACCGTGTTTTCAGGGCCATGGTGCATTCAAGCAATGGAGGATTCACCAATCCTATCCCAGGAACACCAACACTTACTGTAGTTACTGTGGAAAACCCACATGAATGATTTAGCTATTTAGCTAGTCACTTATTTAACAGTCTGAATCCAATCTTGGTCCAACCAGATTTGAATATTGAGACGGTCACCTGAAAAGCCAAGGTTTTTGTGCTGTTTTCAGTTTTCGTGTTGTGAGTTGATGGATGATTTTTTTTTAAATCTGGGATTTTCAGTGTTTCTCTTCTATCTGTCTCTTGCTGTCTGCTGATAAGAAGGTTAAAGCCTGACTTGTGCATAATGACAGTGGGGCACCACAAAAGCTGGCAAACTGTTTCTGTCAGTCTCACTCTCTCTTTCATACACACCAAAGGCTTTCTAGTAAAGTCTGTCCACTCTGTAGATATCTTGGCAACACTCCCTGGCAGTTATTTTCAGCCCTATAAACTTGAATGGGGTTCAGGTCTATGTTGCAAAACTGGATAGACAAAATGAGATTTCAAAGATAGATTTAATATACAAAGATTTGCCAAAAATGGTGTAAACCACAGATAAACCTAGTCCCAACTGACTACATATGTCCAGATTTACCATATAGATTGAAATGTTTTACAATTTAAATGTTTTATCATTGTCAGCAAAATAGGTGAAAAATGATGGATGGGATGATATGGTTCAATACAATGGTTCAATACAATACAATTGAAAGTTAAAACAATATATATAAATAGTATATAAAAAAAGTATATACTTTATAGTATATAGTATAGTATATAATGTTTTTATATAATGTCATTATTTACACTTTTCTGCATATATCTACATATATATCTACAGTATATACCTATATATACAGTATATATGCAGAAAAGTGCAAATAATGTGGTCATAAAACATTTATTTTCTGCTAATATACAGTATGCATTAATGAATTTCTTTAGCAGAGACGGAATCAGTGAAGAAATGCTGCCCAAATGCACCATAATGATCATTATGCATGTTTGTGTCCATGTCGACGTGAACGTGTGCAAGTGCATGGCTCTATGACGTATTATCCGAAACAAGCAATGAGAATTAGGTTCCTCCAGTCTCTGGCTGGTTTGTGTCATATGGGTCAAGCTGTGCTAATCAGGGTGAGCACAGTGCTGCTATGTTAAGAAAAAGAGCACACACACATGAGTGAGAGAGTCTAAATGTGTAAAAATACAATTCAAGCACATGTAAAAATGAGTAATAATGAGTTATGAATATAATATCGAATATTGGTCTAATTTTTGGGTTAATGCCATCAGTATATTTTGCACATAAATATAGGTTCTGTTGTCTTAATAGCAAAAAAATAATGAAAATGATGCTGATAAAAAGGAGACAACATAATATATCAATTATTTTTCCATCATTACCTTGCATTGACTTTTGTTGGAAGGGTGACTTTGCATTTCTCAACAAAGCCTTTCAAGTTCTGGAGCTGTATTTTAAATTTACATCGTGTAAATTTGCTATGTAAATTTACAATACAACTCCAGAACTTGAAAGGCTTTGTTGAGAAATGCAAAGTCGCCATGACAATGTTAATTGTCATACATTAAACAGTTAATTAATGTATTAATGACAATAAAATGTACAGGGCAGGAGTACTCCAGGACCAGGTTGTTGGGAACTGTAGCCACTTTGCCAAGGTTTGAAAGGAGTCCCAAACGGTCACCCTCAGTTGAGATGAAATTGTTTTGCATAATTAGGAACCACACAGGGACAGGCCTTTCATGAACTTAAAGCTGCTGGAACACCAGTGTGACTGTCTGCATCTATGGAGCATCTATGGACCTCAAGCTGCCATCCAAGAAAGTACCCCCTGCTCCAAAACGGAGACAGTTAAGCTAAATTAAACTAAAATTTGCAGCTGACCACATGTACAAAAGAAGCCAAAAATGTTGTGAAGTGTTGAAAATACATACAGTATGTCTAGAGGAGTAAAGGTGAGACATTCAAGCCCAAGAACACTGTACTTAACTTAAACTGTTAAAGATGGTGGTGGTTGCATCATGTATTGGGTTGTTTTGTAAACTTGTCTCAGATGAGGCAAAGTTTTGAAAAAGGAGCAGAAAATAATGACGAAGGAGCAGAACCCCAAAATTCAGCATAACCTTACATTTTCAACAAGATGTGTAATGCCACGGGTCTCGTACACCGCGGGTTCCTGGTCAGGCAGATCTGCAGCCGCCCTCACGCATGGTCGCTAGGCAATGTTTATTTATGGAAATGAGGTGGAGTGTGCAACACCTGGATGCATGCTATATACTGTAGGCCCCCAAGACAATGCATTACATGGTCAGATATTAGGTAGCATCAGGTACAGTATGAGGGTAAGTTGCTCCAGTGATAGAGAAAAAGAAAAGAGAAAACTGAAAAGAAATGTGCAAAAGGATAACCCTGTCTCAAGTTTTTCTGTTTAGTGTTTGAGTTCATTTTGCATCACCAAGAGAATCTTGTCTCGAGGAGACAAAGTATCTCTTTGCCATGGTGTGCTTTCATGTTTGAGTGCTGTGTTTATTGTTGTGTCTGTCATAGTGTTTACTTAATAAACCCACATTAACTTAGAACGGCAAAGACTTTTCCATAGGTGTACACAATCACTCCCACAGCGTACATTCTCATCGCCTCCCTTCCAAAGCCCTACACCAGGGCTCGGCATAAACTTCCCGGCACACTAGCATTACACGCCCCCTAGACAATATAACAAGAAGTTAAAACTGACACAAAATTTTATCTTCCAACATAACAATGATCCCAAACACACATTAAAGCTGGTTGTGAAATTGATAAAAAAAAAAAAGAGGAGCCTTCAGGAGCCTCAACCCCATAGAATATTTATGGACTGATGTTAAAAGTGAAGCTCATGCTGAAAAATGTGCTGTATTTATATTTTTAACCCAAAATTAATTAAAACTTGTGCACCAGATTTTTGAAAAATGTAAATCCATATTTACTGAATGGTCCAGCATATTTCTGTGTTTTTAATGAATTTTTGTTGCAAAGGCAGAATTTCTCAATTTTGTTATAAACTAGAGAATTTTGTCATTTTTAGTGCTGAACTCTTGAACTTCCAGCATTACATTCATAATGCACACCTTCATGATTAGAATATCTGTAATATTCATTTGTAAATAAATAATAATAATAATAATAATAATAATAATAATAATAATAATAATATTAAAATATATATTAATAATAAAAACTGTTATTATTATTATTATTATTATTATTATTATTATAGAGAAAGCGAGAGAGAGGGCACTTCACAAACACACACACACACACACACATACACACACACACACACACACACACACACACACACGCACACACACACACACATATATATGTCCTCTACAAAGCTTTTGCTTAATTATAAAACCAAATATGACATTAAAACATAAGTAATTTACTGTAGTCATCTGTGTCATCTCAATTTTCCCAGTGTATTTCAGTATAGGAACCAGCTGCAGAGCCAATGACATTTACCTTAAAGGGTCAAAAACTCTATCCATCCATCCATCCATCCATCCATCCATCCATCCATCCATCCATCCATCCATGTATCATTTTAAAATTCTAAATTTGTAATTAATCCATTAATTAACAACGAATCACCCTTGTGGATATACCTGTACAGTCCAACCCTGACACTACTATTCATTAGCATCTCAATTGATGTGTTTTGTGCTAATCCTGATTTTTTTTCATCCAAATGGTAGCTGACCTTCTCACTGCCAAAATTAGCATTTAAATTGCCTCTCTAGCCATGTCATAGACTTTCATAGACTCACATTTAATTCCCATAAAAGAACCAAAGAAAAATGGGCCTGAACACACCATTAGCACTTAATAGACTCTCAAAAATGCTAGTAAACATTTAAGTGAAATAAACTGCATATGTTTGTGTGAGAAACGGTTGTTCGACTGGTTATTACTGCGAACACATTGTCCTTTTAACCAGCTTCATTCAGAACATGAGCTACAATTAAGATAAAAAAAGTACACATTCACAATTAGTGAAAATGTAGACTCAAGTTTTAGACTTATTTTTGGAACAAAATAAAGTTTTGTTTTTTTTCATTAGAATGCAGACTGAAAAAGGCCCTAAACTTCAGTATTTGTTGGAGCCTTTCCTGTCAAGAATGACAGTGCTCAGACTCTTTCTGTAGTTTTTAACAAGGTAGGGGATTACTTGTGGACCCTTCCTCAATGTAGAACATTTTATATCATTATCTCTGGGGTTTCTATTATGAACTGCCCTTTTTAATAGAGACCACAGGTTATAAATTGGGTTTAAGTCTAAGAAAAGACCAAGAAAGCCTTTGTAAAACCTTGATTTTGTGTTTCTGCAACCCATTTCATTGTCAGTTTTTATGTGTGCTTTAGGTCATGGTTGCAAGATTCTGATTTCGAGTTGATTCTACTACTGACCTTAACAAAACTCGTGGGCGACTCAAAACATCAAAGAGCCACCACTGTATTTTATGCAGGTAGGAGATGCTGTTCTTTGTATGCCTTTTTCACCAAACATCATCATAGTGTATGTGTGTGTGGAAATATAGAATAATTTTGTATCATCTGAACACAAGATGCCAGGTGTAAATACAATGTTAAATGGTAAAGATCAGATTCTGGGATCTTCTTCTGTTCATGGAGGTGCCATCTCAACTGGATATTACAAAACAACGGAACTCAACTAAACAGTACGATTCAATTAAAATTCTTAAAGTTGAACTTTGTTTCTATTAGCATACTTTGTGGGCCTTTTTCCAACATTTACATGCTTTGGTAAGTTCTTCACTGTGGCCCTGATATGTTTTTTTACAATATTGGTGCCAATAATTTGGGCATATACAGTCTTGACAAAAGTAACAAAGATAAACCAACAGTTTTGCAGTAATTATTTTAATTGACTAAATAGTTCCTTTAAACATCTGAGGAAAATATAATATAATCATCATGTGCAGTATCTGTATTATATTAATGTTTTGCTCATTTTCATGAAGGGTGCGAATAATTCTGTAGTTGACTTTATCTATTCTAATTATCCCTTGGTACAATCTTATCTTATAAGCATAATACAATTATTTCAATATTCACAATTTGTGTGTGCTAAATGTCATTAGATTTTAGTTAACTTTACTTATAGAACATGTTAATTTCATGTGAATGCACAAATCAACTAATAACAATCAAAACCCAATCCATCACTGTTCAGAATTTGCTGTCCAAATCGCTGTAACAAAATACAAAATGTGTAGATCTGGGTATGTTTCACAAAACACTGGGGTCCCTGCACTATAATTTGAGAACTATCCTTTTTATATTGAGATTACATTATCTGAATGCAATAGTTAAAGACAATTTCCCTTGAAATTCACAATTCACTGGCAACAGGATCATGGGTACCCAAGGCTCATTGATACCTGTGAGGAGCAAAGGCCAGGCCATCCAGTCTGATACCACAGAAATGCTAATGTAGCACAAATTACCC
>JAOVVA010000033.1:8237559-8250832 GCA_028565275.1 Leiocassis micropogon
AACTGCTCAGATGTATAATGAAATAAAAATGTAAGTCGCTCTGGATAAGAGCGTCTGCCAAATGCCTAAATGTAAATGTAAACATCCAGGCTCCATTTGTTCATGCCAAGATGGCAAAAACCAAAGCTCCCTCAAAACCCTATGTGACATCCATTTATATTTTATAAGTCTATATTTTTATTTACATGTACCCTGTTTTCCAAAGTTGAAGTTGCCTAAGCTCCTTTACCTCTATTCTACCTTTTTTACATTACAAACTCTGTGGCATCCATTAGGTTCATGTTGGCCTTTCTTGTTAGCAATGCTTGCTTTTAGCGGTTTGACACATTGCGTATAGAAAAAAGACTTTATCTCTCTGTCAAGTTCTCTTTTTACCTTATCTCCTCTATGCTTAGTAATTAGGAACCTAACATAATAGCAGGCACGGGTTAAAGTTAATTGCAGTTGCTGTTGTGCTCTGTTTCTGTAATATAATAATATTACTATTTAATAATAATTGCATAATGGTGATGTAATACAGCACTACTTCATAAGATCCAATTTGCCCTTTGCTTATGCTTTCCATCCTAACAGTGTGCAGATGATACACTGAGTAAAAGGATGAACAACACGGATATACTTTTACAAATACACAGATTACAGCCATCGTCTTGGCTTGCATTATATGTTTCTGTCTATATGATAGTTCACGTTTTGCTCCTATTTGTTCCCATTGCCATCTGTTTCTTTTTACTCTTCTTTTTAATGATTTCACTGTCTGCATTCTCATTCTAGTAAAAGCTGGAATTCTCAACTTACCATCAGTTTTTCAGAGCATACATGCAAATTACACAAGCATGTGGGTGGTTTTTCAGGTGTTCTGTAACTAGCTATGTAATTTTCCCCCTATTGGCACTAACTAAGCCCTAACCATGACACTATGGCAACCAGCAATAACTCAAGACAGGAACATACAAGGCAGAAAAGGGTCAATTGGAAATTTCAGAGAATCGGAAGGAGCTTTTCGATGAAAAGCAAAGGTGAAAAAAGATTTGGAGTTTTGTTTAGGATGAGTGAGATGTGCCGGAAAGCTTGGTTAGTGCTCAGTGATGCTTTATGTTGCATGAATAATGCAGCTGTTGTGAAGACGAATGTGTCTTAACGTTATTAATGAGCCTTGTTTTGTTCATTAATGCTCGTTGTACTGTTCGGTTCATATCTATACAAATCATTTGAAGCCATATATAAAACTCATACTGTATGAAAACCTATTCTAGATCCCTTTCTCTTTATTTATCTATTTATATCTGATAACATGCCATAAATCCCCACGTCGCACATTTCCAGCATCCCCACTGCTCAGTTGTACCCTGTATCAAATGTAAGTTGGATTGAATTGAAGCTTTTAATGAATGTAAAATCAATGAATCAGTAGCATCTGCTGGTTCAAACAAACCATACCAATTTAGTGTATTTCAGTCCAACAAAGCAATGAGAATTATTTTATAAATTGATTATAATGTGAGAAGCCTTCCTCTAAAATGGCATTAGATTGCATTTTGTAATATAAAGGATCATTAATGCTTTGATGTGCCACATGAATAAAAAAACACTGCCCAGTATCATTTCATTTTTTTGATGTCCTGACTAAAAGAATGCAAAAATGAAAGGAAAAATCAAAGGAAAGAAAAAAAATCTAAAATTATAGCTATTCTGTAAAAACTGTAATGAACAAGTTATTATTTAAAAGTTTTAAAGTCTTAATGATATACATTTCGCATTCAGTCTGATTAATTCTCAGCTGTTAACCATTAAAGTATAAACACCAGGGGTGTAAGCATGAGTAAAAGTCACAGTTTGGTATGTTACTAACAGAAAAATGAGTCAATTAATACTGTACAGTGATTTTTATTTTATTTTTATTTTTATTTTTTGCAACATGCCAATACAGTCTAACATAAAGAAAGTTTGCAAAATTCTAACAAGCTTTAAAGTCAATATTTGGTATGACCACCATTATTTTTTCAACACAATTAGAATTTTCTTAATTAAGTTTTCTCGTAATTTCTTTAAGTAGTCTTCAGGAATAGTTCAGAACTCTTCCAAAGTTCCTTTGAAAATGACATTGTCCATTCTCTGTCAAATTAATCCCACACTGCTTGAATAAGTTTGAGATTCCGGCCAATCCAAGACTGATTCCATCTGTTCCATCATGGGTTTTTCCCTATCAAGCTATGCTGCATGCATTGGCAGTGTATTTGGAAGACATTTGCATTTGCATAAGAATGTATGAACATGTACAATATCGAACATTTTTAAAAACATGTTATTAATCTAAATTAACAGAAATAATGGATAGAATTGTCCATCCCTAGTTCAAGCTAGAATGTATTGATTTGGTTCACAACCTAATGTACCCAATGAAATGAATGGGCAAGCATAAGAATGTCTGAGGGCCAAATTCTGGTGGTTTGATGACTGGGTTGGAGCATCTCCAAAGCCATAGGTCTTGTGTGATGTTCCTGGCATGCATTGGTAGATATCTACCAAATTTTGTCTAACAAAACTCAATTGATTATGTGTGCACCCAAGGCCCACTGTGTGCCTGAGGAGCAAAGGCCTGTCTAGACTAAATCCACAGGAGAGCTACTGTAGCACAAATTGGTTAAAAAAAACAAAAAAAACGCAATGCTGGCTATGATAGAAAAGTGTCAGAAAAAAATCGATCACAGCTTACTGTGTATGGGGCTGTGCAGCTGTAGGCCAGTCAGAGTGCTGACCCCAACCCACTGCCTGGTCTGATGAATCATGTTTTATTTTACATCAAATACTGTATATGGTTGGGTTCATGGGTGTCAGTTACCTGCAGAAAAGCCACCAGGATTACACTATGGAATGAAGGCAAACCAGCTGAGGCAGTGTATTGCTCTGGGCAGTGTTCTGCTGGGAAGCCTTGGGTCCTGCCGTTTATGTGGATGTTCCTTTGACACGTACTACCCACCTAAACATTGTTGAAGAAAAGCAAATAAAAACGGAAAGCAAATCGAAAGCAAGGGAACAGTAAAGGGAATTGAAACGTTTTTTGATTAGGCTTTGAGCAGTGGCTAATTTGGGGTTTTGTACATATTTAGCATTTATCCTTATGTTTATCTTGTGCTGCAGATGGAAAAGAGCTATTATGGCAAACAAAAATACCTTAAATACAATCAGATTTAGGCGGCATGGTGGTGTAGAGGTTAGAACTGTTGCATTGTACCTCCAGGGTCGAGGGTTCGATTTGTGCTTCAGGTCAGTGTACATGGAGTTTGTATGTTCTCCCCGTGCTTGGTGGGTTTCCTCCGGGTGCTTCGGGTTTCTTCAACAGTCCAAAGACATTCAGATTAGGCTAATTGGCCTTCTCAAATTCCCTGTAGTGTGTGAATGAGTGTGTGTGTCTGTATGTGTGTGTGCCCTGTGATGGATTGGCACCGTGATCTGGGTGTACCCCACCTTGTGCCCTATACAGGATAAAGTGATATGGACGATGAGTGAGTGTGTGAGTGAGTGATAATCAGATTTGTCCAGTTTTTCACATTATAAAAGAAAACAAGCACTTAGTATTTTTAACATATTTATAGACACTGTTTTACTGATTTCATGCACTAAATAGTTTTGTGTTAAATTTTTCTCATTGTAAATTATGCTTTTAAAGAATAAATGGGTGTTCAAGCCCAAGCTGGACTTGTGATTGTGCATAATAAAAGAGCCCAAAGTTATGAGAGTAAAAACAATGTTTATTTCTCCATACAGTCCTCTCCTACACGAATGCACTTATATCTCAGCGTTACAGTAGTGCTTTAATGCCATCAAGGTAGAAGGTTTCCTCAGTATGCCGGACCAATGATCTGACCGCATACTTCACATCTGGCCTCACAGGAACTTCTTCATTGGCCCACATTTTATTGAAATGGCTTGTACAAGGAATGTGGCAATAACTCCCAACTACGTTCATATAATGTGCAAGTGGTGTTTATGAATGATTGTGTGTACAGTTCTCACAGACAGATGGATCTCTTCTGCAAGCTGGCAAACTAGTTATTTGTTTTCAAACTGTTCCACTTGCTGAATATTCATGGAACGATTGCAGTGGGCTCTGAGTCACCTCAGCCGGAATCATCATTCATGGACATACAGCTTTTTTTTTTTTTTTTAAGTTTGCACCATTCAAATGATTTATACCAGCTAAGAGTTTCATCACTGTTCTGTGCTTGAAGTTTTCTGGAAATGACGATCAGTTTTATGTCTCATTTATGAAAAAATTCGCAGTTTGTCTTGAATGGCCCTTGTACTTTAGGAAAAAAAACAAATATAAAGCATATAAAATGAGCCGAATATTTTTTTTATTGATGATAATCTCATAATAGGACATGTTTCATGCTGTAAGTTTGCTCATATTAAAGAAATCTTCACTTGCTAACATCTTTTTGTTTGGTTTTGTTTCCTGACAAAGTGTTCTTAAAATTAAACTAATTCTAAGCATTAATAATGACGATAAAGATAGGGAAGTATGGGGTTTTCTTCCGCATGTACTGTAAGTCTCTTGAAGCTTTTATTATATTATTGTACAATAAAATACAGAGCACTTAATATATAAAGCTAAATAAAATTAGACATTAAATTGGACAAATAAAATTAGAAAGCACTATAAGAGTACAAGGCCTGGAAGATGTCAAAGAAGAGAGAAAGACTAGGAGAGAGGAAAAAATACAGAAAGATGCAGAAGATACAAAGGAAATAAAGGTACTGTATAAAGGGAGACAAGTGTTTGATATTGCTAAACTTTCACTTACAAAAAAGTGTGTGTGTGAGAGAGAGAGAGAGAGAGAGAGAGAGAGAGAGAGAGAGAAAAAGAGACTGCTTCCGTCCTTACTAGAAGCGGACCTCGTTATAAACTAGGACACTATATAGGGCAGAGCAGGAAAAAAATTGTACATGAACATGAATTCAATGCAGCAATTGTCATCTCTCTCTCTCTGTTTTTTGCTCAGACACACACACACACACACACACACACATGCACACGCACAGTGGCATGCTGGAGTCATATGATTCTGACCTGTCATTGTTTAAATCAATGCTGAGAAAACACCAATAAACGCTGCACACATTAACACATGTTAAACATACCTGAAAATGTTGATTAAATCCAAAGCTAATGGTTAATGCTGAACTCTAACCCATTTCAAATGAGAACAGTATTCTTATTCATTTATGAGCTTGACAAAACCATTGTTAAATAAAATATAACAGTCTCCTTGAGGAAATAATAATAATGATAATACTGTAATAATCATAATACCTGAAAGATTTAACATTAACATAACAGAATATAACAGTGTGGCATAGACCCCTGGGTCGAGGGTTCGCATCCTGCCTTAATGTCTGTAGTGTACATGTTTTCTCCATACAGTACATAGTGGGTTTCCTCTTGGTACTCCAGTTTCCTCTCACAGTCCAAAGATGTGAACATTAGGTTAATTAACATTTCTAAATTGCCTGTAGTGTGTGCATGTATGTGTGCTTGTGCCTTGAATTGGCTTGGCACTCCACGTAGGGTGTCCCCCGCCTCATGTCCCAGACCGCCCAAATAGGCTCCAGGTCTCCCACGACCCTGATCAGGATAAGCTGTATAGAGAATGAGTGAGTGAGTAAGTAACAGAATATAACTTTTTGGCATGTGCAATGTGGTCTTAACCACTGTGAAGCACTTAATTTGTGTAAATATAACAAACTCATCACGTCACTTAATGTTACCCTAACATGGGGCTAACATACAGAAATAATGTATTTATTCCAGCAACTGAGAAATGACCAAATCAAGTGATTTCAAAGGTTTATATCGCCCCTCTCATTCCAATTAATTATTCTGTTTTGTTTGAGGTGGATACATTATGCCGTTTTATTTTGACGGGGATAATATTTTGAATATTACTGGGTCATATTACGGTCCATGTAAAGGCACCCAGTAATAGCTGGATAATGCTCTATTCTAAACACTGACACTGTTAACCCAAAAAAATGTAATCATTAATAAAGCATTTGCAATGAGGGTGTGACTGCTAAGTCAGAAATTTAACATGGTTTTTATGGTGCATACAATTAATATACAGTACAGGTTTTCCTCATGACAATCCCTCAACCCTCTCATCTCTCTCTCTCTCTCTCTCTCTCTGTCTCTCTCTGTGCTACATCATCAGTGTTTTCTTCCAGCATGCATCATAAATCATAGTCATGAAACAAGGACACGTTAAAAGAGGGATAAATTTACCCCCTGCTACGGTGAGGGAGCTCCTCCGCTGAGATCTGTGGTGCAGTCAAAATGAAATAACCAGGGAACCTGACGGGAGAATGCTGCTCATGGCTGATTGTAGGGTCATTTAAACAGTTACAGTACATCAAAACCATTTCATAGCCCTTAAAGCTCTGAGCATTTTAGCCATAATTTGTTTGATTTTTTTTATAAGCATATATGGGGCTCAGGATTGTGCAGTATACAGTGACATATCCTTTTTTTTTTTAGCACTAAATAGACAATATGATAAATTTAATTTTAGTCCATTTTAACCAACTATACAAACCATACAAACATACCTGAGAAAAAAAAAAAAAAGGGTCACATTGGCAAAGAAACGGCACAGACACTTACACATCATTGTTGTTGTTGTTTTTTCTATGACCAAATAATAATAATAACACAACAACAACAACAATAATAATAATAATAATAATAATTATTGTTATAATAATAATAATAATAATAATAATAATAATAATTAATAATAATAATATCCTTATTTGGAGAGTTTTTTGCGATGTCATTTGCATATTCCGGTAGTAGTAAAATTAAAGTAATGATACATTTTGTTCTACTTGACATAAGCGAAAACCCATATGCACAGTTTTAAAGTCTGAAGCCTCCCTGTTAACACACACTGGCAAGGCCTCCATATAAACACTTTTTTTTTTTTAATCATCATTGACCTATGCAGTGCTGCCAGCGTATATGTGTGCTGCTTGAATTTTAAGGAATTTATTACTAGAAATTATGGGAAAAACGCTTTGCTACTGAAGAATAGGGTTTTTAAAATGAAAAGTAGAAATTTGAGATCACCTACTGTATGAGGTCACAGGTTAACTTACTTAATGATATTAATGTTACAGTGAGAAATAGAGAACTGTGTGGAAAAGTGCGTAGCCCAACAAAACAAGTGAAAATCATTTCCAGCATCATTTTTACTGCTGAAATGGCATATGGGAGATAATATATGAAAATTGGGCAACGATTATTTTATTAACTTCAAACACAACAATAAAGACATCAAGAGAGTAATGTGTTTTTCACGGTTGGCATAGTGACACTGCTCCAGCATTTAAAATTCCATCCTAAGCTTGGATGACATTTTCCATCTTCTCCCCTGTGGGTTTTCTCCAGTTTCTCCAGTTTCCTCTCATCCTATAAACTGCTGGTGAATCGGTTATCCTAAATTGCTCGTAAGTGTGAAAAAGTATGTAAAAATATGTACATGGTGTCCTTTAATAGACTGGTGTCCTATCCCAGGGAAATTTCTGCCACACAACCTGCATTCCTAGGATGGACTCTAGGTCCTAGTGCAACCCTAAGCAGGATAAACTTGATACTAAATGAATTAACCAGCATTTTATTTGAACCTGCATGGAAAGGAGGATCAAAACTACAAGATGTTAAAGCCTCAGTAATGCAGAGACGTGCAGGCTGTCCATCTCTAACGTCTCTCAGTGATTGCGTTAATTGTGTTCTACCTCCTCCCTTTCTTTTCATCCACTCCCTACCTGCTCATTATCCCTCTCCTCTCTAACCACCCTACTTTACGCATCCTTCTTTCTCCTCTGCCTTACGATCACAAATAGCTCCAGGACTGAAATGACCATGAACAGCTTTGTGCTCAGGTCTCCATCAGTAAACCGTTGGTAGCGTCAACAAAGTGAATTTTATATATATATAACCAAGCTAAATTGCCTTTTTTACAATTGCACCTTTGACAACAGTTATAGAAGGGAAATTTTTGAGACCTTAAGTTTTCCACTTTTAAAAAAAAATTCAAATCAATTTTTGCTCATTATTCTACACACAATTCTCCACAATGACAAAGTAAAAACAGGTGTTTGGAGTCTTTTGATAATTCATTAAAATTTAACGGAAATATAAATTTTGCCTAAGTATTCACACCCATCGCTTAGTACTTTGTTAAAGCACCTTTACTTTTACTCATTGTGGAGTATTGTGTGTTGAATAATGAGGCTGAGTGTGAAACATTTTAAGGTTGAGTGTGAAACATAAAATGCGGAAACCTTAAAAGGGTCTAAAAGCTTTCCGTCAGAACTGTATTTATGGCTGCACTATCTGGAATCACCCAAATGAGGATAGACACCTTTTAAGTCTGCTTCCTCTGAAGGTTTCTTCTTCATGCCACGGTCAAATCTGTTCATTGGGAGTAAATTGATACATTTCTACATTCTTAAATTTGAATTTTATTTTTGACATTTATATTTCTGGATAGATGATTTGTGAGAACGTCCATTGTATTTTAAAAAAGTGCTATTGCAATACATTTTAATTATCTCTTCAATTTCAAAATGTCCAAATCCATTGCATTTTCAGACTACGGTGTATAAATGCTGCCATGTAGTGGCCACAAGCACACACTACATGTCCTTAGATAAAGGACAACAAAATGTTTTGTTGACATTTATGATATAAAGGACAACAAAATGTTTTTTTGACATTTATGATATGAATGCGGTGTTGGAAAGACTGTGCAACCAAAGTAAAAAAAAAAAAAAGGCGAAATGTACCAGAATGTTAAATTCTGTCTGGGGAGATTTAGAGCAAACTTCTAAAATGTTTTGAGTGACAGTTTTTCACTTGTGAATAATCTTTCTCACTGTAGAATGTGAAACTACAAATTGATTGGAAATGCTTTTATAACCTTTTTCAAATTGATATGCCACAAAAACTACTTATTTAGTAGTAACATCCGATTCTTAATCCATAGGGTTTAATACGATGTTGGTCCACCCTTTGCAGCTATAACAGCTTCGACTAATATAAAATAACATTTTATTTAAATATTAGTCAATGATAACACAAGTAAACACATCATGCAGTTTTTAAGTGCTCCCTTACAAACCGCATGTAAAAACAAACCACATGATATGTTTCCTTTGGTTATCTTTGACTAATATTTTAATTCGTTTGATCTGAAACATTAAAGTGTGACAAACATGCAAAAAAATAAGAAATCAGTAAGGGGGCAAAGACTTTTTCACACCACTGTGTGTGTGTTTATATAATACAGTATATATTACAGCCAGCTTTGGTGTTTGTTTGGGGTCAGCCCTGTTGGAACACCCAAGTCTGTTTAAAATTCATCTGTGTGGTTAATACTGTAATTAACCTGTAATTAATACTGCTTCGTTTTTTCATCCACTTTGTAAAAGGCACTACTGTAGTTCTGCTTGCAGCAAAGCAGACTCAATAGATGAAGTTACCAACACCATGCTTTACATTTGGTAAGGTGGGCTTGGAGTTAAATGCCTCACCTTTACTCCTCCAAATATACGTCTGGTCAAAACATCCCTTCAAAATACTGGGGCTCCTAGTTTAGGACATTAAGGACCAAGTTTAGGAAACTTAGTGAGTGTAGAAGGTGATGCTGGCACGGCAGCATTTTTTCAGTTCAAGGCAGTCTTTTGCCTTAATGGTTTCTGAGCTGTTCCTGACCATGTGAATCAATTTCCTCTAAGCTGATATTCGCAAACAAGCCACAATTCCCGATAGCCTATACTTATTTACAATTATTTAGACTGAGTTTGGGATCTAATCTCTTTGGTATGTACAGTATAGTCAGCTATGTTTATTCTTTTTCCCAATACAAAAAAAAAACCCAGCAGCAGCAACAACAACAAAACATTAAATGTGGGTTGGTACCAAAATTTATTGCAGTTGGATTAAAAGGCAAACAAAACATGAAGGTGAAACGTATCAGTATAAAGTACATCACAGTCATGTTGTGAGTAACAGACTTAATACGTGTGTTGTTGAATTGAAATATTCAAATGGGTGTTATATGTTTACAAAAATTAGGCGTTGTTTTAAAAAATCCACAACATTTGCTTAAAAATGGGAGCCTGGAAACCACTTTACTGACACAGTGAATTTACAGATCCTCATGACGGTGTGGCTGAGGTATGCAAAAAAAAGTGTGTACTCGTGGAAGTGTGTGTATGCCTCGGTGTGTGTTTAGAAACACTTTCTGTGGACAATGGAAGGGCCAGCCTCTTCATACTCATCCTTGCTGATCCACATTTGCTGAAATGTGGACAGAGAAGCTAAGATGGAACCTCCGATCCAGACCGAGTATTTACGCTCAGGAGGAGCAATCATCTACATGAGAGAGAGAGAGAGAGAGAGAGAGAGAAGAAAGCTTATTTGTAGTATACAGTATGTAGTGCACTCAGTGATAATGTGTTCCAGTTCTAATTGAGTGTATGTGACTCTAGATTTATACGAACTGTAGATTTATAAGAACATACATCGCTTCTTTGCATTAAACACACTTGAAATCAGTGGTTCAAGTCTCAGCTCTGCCATGCTGCCACTGTTGGGCCTCTGAGCAAGGGCTTTAACCATATCTGATCTAGGGATACCGAATAGTGGCTAAACAAGGTTCCCTGTGCAGTAATGTTAATAATGTTATTAATAATAATAATAATAATAATAATAATAATAATAATAATAATAATAATAATAATAATAATATTAACAATTCATTCAGGCTAGTTAAGAGCACTACCAATTAATCAGTGCAGGTTGAGAATATGAAGGAAAAAAAAAACATATTCAAATATATGGAGGAAAATGTCATATGTATCATTATTTTATTTATTTATTTATATATACATACATACATACATACATACATACATACATTTTTTAAAATATTATTTAAGGATGAGCTAACAAAGGGTCTGGGAATCCTAATGTTAGTCAAAAATAATTAGTAGACAACTTAAAACAATCAATGTTGATTAAATCAACAATGTGGATTATAACATTTACATTTCGTGTAAATGTGTACTACATCACAAAAGTGCTTAAGTTTTCATCATTGGATAGATAACTAGTTATGCTTGCTTAGTTCTATATTAATTAATTCATAGATATAAGCACAAAAGGGTACTGGATGTGGAAAAGGAAACATTACCTTGATCTTCATGGTGCTGGGAGCCAAAGCCGTGATCTCTTTCTGCATCCTGTCTCCAATACCCGGGTACATGGTGGTGCCTCCAGACAGCACATTATTGGCATAAAGGTCTTTACGTATGTCAATGTCACATTTCATTATGCCGTTGTACGTGGTTTCATGGATACCAGCCGACTCCATACCTGAAGTTAAAAAGTAATGACATACATCATTCAACTCATTCGACTCCCTGCTTTGACTGCAATCATTACAATTACGTTACTGGATTGTCACTGAGTCAATAGGACAGAAGCATAAAAAAATAACTAACCAATGAAGGAAGGCTGGAAGAGAGTCTCTGGGCAGCGGAAACGCTCGTTGCCAATGGTGATGACCTGACCGTCGGGGAGCTCATAGGATTTTTCCAGAGAAGAAGAAGAAGCAGCAGTGGCCATCTCATTCTCAAAATCCAAAGCAACATAGCACAGCTTTTCCTTAATGTCCCTTACTATCTCACGCTCAGCTGGAGAAAAAATAAACATTTAGATTTAAATTATAATAATATATATTTTTTAATGGCTTTGAATAAGTGATGTCATTCAATGGGAATTTTTCTTAAATCACAAAAGCCCTATTTGTGTAAGATCATTAATATATTATACATATTATTTTCATAAACAGCTAAACTGTCCATTTTAGATAGGGCACTCACATACAAACAACCCCCCCAACACACACACACACACACACGCACACACACACATACTGTATATAGATAGGTATGGAACAACAATGCACCTTCATGCCTCTGTAGTACATGTTAGAATATCTCCAATGACTGTTATTCACAGTGGTGACAAGATGTCAGTATGACCCTACACCCTTGTAAGGAAAGATGACATGACTATTCCATTAAGATTATTGATACTGATGAAAATGCCATTTTTTTTCTTGTCAAACCTGAAGCTCTTTTTTTTTTTTTTTTTTTACTTTTTTTTTGGGTTTTAAGAGTCAATGTCATCTCCTTTAAAGACGGAAGCACTCAGTGAATATGACATACTGCAGGATATATACTGTACGTACACCCATTTGCCCCTTTTTACATTGTGTCAACACTTATATACTGTAGCTATTCCAGCCTTTCGAACACAGACATGCACTCACACACAGACACACACACCACCTGTTGGTAAATGTGCAGGAGAGGATTAAAATTCTTTTGGCCACATGACAAGGACAATGACCTCTAATACAGAACACCGCGCAAACACATACACACACCCACATGCATGCATGCACACACATAGCTTTTGGAAAGTGTTTATCTGACAACAGTTAGTAGTAAACCATGGTCACCTGTAGTGACGAAGCTGTATCCTCTCTCAGTCAGAATCTTCATCAGGTAATCGGTCAGGTCCCGACCGGCCAAATCAAGCCTCATGATGGCGTGAGGAAGAGCGTAACCCTCATACACGGGCACATTATGGGTAACACCATCACCAGCATCCAGCACGATACCTACATATACACACATACACATTTATTTTTTTTAGGAAAAGAAACTTAAAATGAGTTTTTCATGATCATCCACTATCACTGATCATAATTCCTTATTCAGCTTACTACACAGGTCATGTTACTTGCCTATAGATAGTTACCCAAGCTCTGTTACATGCAAGCTAACATTAGGTCTAGTTACTACTAGTATATTGTGTAATTCTTGTGAAAACTTTATGTTGAAGTGATGAATTGACGTGTGATTCTGATGACGTTTTTCCATTTAATTCCCTTTAATTAGGGATATGCGTGTATGTTCTGTGTTCACACAGGCAGAATCAAACACTCAATCAACATTTAATCAAGCAATAAGTGGCTGCATATTTAAGCAAACTGCCACATCAACATTAAAAGTCTTTAGCCTTGTTTTAAAAAGGATTCACTTTGTGTGTGTATGTCTGTGTGTGTGTGTGTGTGTGTGTGTGTGTGTGTGTGTGTATGTGTGTGTGTGTGTGTGTGTGTGTGTGTGTGTGTGT
>JAOVVA010000033.1:8257744-8289828 GCA_028565275.1 Leiocassis micropogon
CTCACAATTCAATGTTTAACTGTACTTGAGTGAAAGTAAAGATACCCTAGGTAAAATATTACTTCAGCAAAAGGCCTCCATTTAAACTTCACTTAAGTAAATGTACAAAATTACTTATCTTCAAATTTACTCAGTATTTCTGTGACCCTGTACACAATGCATTGCATTTATTAGATGTGTTTTCTTGTTGAAAGTGCTTACATGACTGGTTTTGAATGTAGGCTTTACCAGGCAGCTCAGTACTGCAGACTGCACAGTCCTACTTTCATCCATGCTATGACCAACAATTGCATGTTTAAACGCATGTGTTTTGTTTTGATGGCTCCAAGTTAATGGAGCGTAATTAAATTTATATTTTGTTAATAAATCTGTTCTTAAAAATGTTACATATTTCACGATTATTTTTTATGGTTATTTTAGTCTGACCACACAATCCCCCTTGAATTTATTTTACAATTTGACCACTGGCTAAATGTACCACCATCGCACACAGCCAGGTAACTGCACTGCGACTATGGAAAGTAATTAATAATAATGTGTTAATATTGACAGACATAATTTATATCACAAGTTTTTTTGTGTAACATTTAAGTAAAAAGTCAAGACCATAAATGTACAGATATTGACATTTTGTTATTTTAGTTGTGAAATAATGTCAGCCATGATACAGTGCCCCTGGAGCAGACAGGGTTAAGAGTCTTGCTAAAAGGCCCAACAGAAGCAACTTGGTGGAGCAGAGGCTTGAACCACCAACCTTCTGGTCAGTAGGTCAGATCCTTAACACACAGAGCTACCGCTGCCTCCCTCCAAGGTATTAAAGTTGAAACTAATTATGAGCTGGAATACACACATTTACATCTTTAATATTTACTTTAACATCCCAATCTATTAAACTGTTTAAGAAATCCCTCACTCTTAATGTTGGTTTTCTTGTTTGGGACTTACAAATGGTTTACTCTGGTGGTGTTTTTTGGATAGCTGACAGATTCCTTTGCTGGCGGTGTTCCTAATCTGGCCCATTTTTGTGTTCTGTTGGAAGTTTTTCTCATTTGAGTCTGGTTCTCTCAAGGTTTCTTCTTCATGTTGTCTCAAGGTGACTGGCCTTGACCACCTCTCACCTTTAAATTGTTCATAAGGGCTATAAATAAAAATCTAAATCTGGATTTAAATAAACGTTTCAGTACAAAGTTGTCTAATAGCTTTATTTAAAATGAACATCATCTTTAAAATAATAATAATAAAATAATAATAATAATAAAAAAAAAACACTCCACCATATTGCACACATTTCAGTCCACCAACTGAGGACAGACACAGTCGCTCTCCATGAGTCTAATGAATCTCCTCAAAAATAGACCCTATATAGAAAATAGGACGATTTGAATACACTCAGTAGTTTTCATTTTAAATAGAGATCCATTTTGCTCTTAATCATCCCCTATTTACAGATCACATTAGTGTAGAACAGCATTATACAGTAAATCAGCCTGTAAACATTCAGTTTTAAATATACATCTTCTGTAGAATATATACACACAGTAGCATAGCATACAGGAGAGTTTTCCAGCTGTGCCCCACGCAATACAGTTGTTTTTGCTCTTACTCAACTCAGAACACTCACATCACACATGCCAATACTCATTTGTGTACATTAATATAGGTTAATGCGCTGACAAACATAGGTACGTTATTGTGTTTATTCCTTGCGATGCCCTTTTCCCTTTTCTCCCCACTAGAAAAAAAGGGTTTTATTAGAATGCCACCTTTTTTAAAGACTTTGTTCCAAAAGTCAACACACAGAACACAATCTAACAGGACGACTTCATGGTACCTATTTTGCCTTTTTTAAAATATATTTTTTATTTGCATGAATGTATAATGAAATTACATGTAAAATTGACTATGTAATTTGTCAAATAAAGCTAAATCTTGTTTGTTTGCTGTGTATGTCCTCTGTGAAGCTTATAAGAACTCACAGCACATTAGCTAGGCACTCAGCTCTAGCACACCTCATTGAACTCACCTACTCTAAATATCAGAGAACTTCTCAGATCGAATGCTCAAGTGTTATCGTGGAGCCGAGTTGAATTAAAAGTGCTAGAGCAGAACAACACTAAGAACACTTTGCTTCAACGTTCTAATATGCATAAACTCGGGTTAAAGAACTGATGAGCTGAATCAGGCATGTTTAAGCAGGACACACGCTACACTCGACATACACAGTTAGAGATGCTCCTTGTACCTTGCATTCACCATTTTTAGTCTCACATTATAATTACATAAACAACTGTGTTTTAAATAAACTATGAAGGAAATGTAAGAACTCCCTTCTTCTCTCACTCACTCACAGCAATGTATTAACTATGCACTACTTTAAATCCCATACACACTTGTCCAGCACTCTTCACTTGTCCAGTCTCACTTCAGTGTAGAAAATAAACAATCCAAATTCTCTCACACACATGCAAGTACAGTATGCATGTGCTGATAATCTGTTATACAAAAACCTGCAATATTTGTCATGCAAAATTTTTTATGTTAATTCATGAAGGAAGCTACCAACACGGGTAACATTTTGTGCAGCAAAATACATTCTGTCGTAGTAATAAGTCTGAGAAGGGTCTTAATTCGGATTAACTGCATGCGTTATTGATGGTGAAGGCAAAGTTTGCAAACGTTGATCAAACCCAGTCATAGTGTTATACTCATTTGTCATCTTATCATAGATCATGTTTAAAGGTTATGCAATTACAGGACTCTTTAAACGCAATATTTACACAAAGCTAACTGGTATCTGAGTCCTGTCTCAGAAAATGTCACTGGTGGCCCTGCTACACTGACTGGAATCTATAAATAACCATTTAGTGCAAGAACCTCGTCAGTAGCAAAAATGACAGACGCACAACGAGTGGACACTAAGACATCTGACATGTGAGCTCAAGCTATTTGTTGTATGTAGTGTGTATTTGTAAAAATGTTTAAAATGGTCATTAGTAACCAAACACCATAACGCCCCTCAGCTGACACTCATCACTGAAGAATTCCTAGTTTAGTACAAAGACAGATTTGTTGTTTGGCTATGTATGAAATGTTTATACATATGTGAAATGGGAGTTTGTTGTTGTCTGTTAATGAATATGGGAACTTATGCACAAAGTACTAGAGAAAGAGTCTTGTAAAGTCTTCTATAGTTTAAAGTGTGGGGAAATAATGCCTCACTTTTTCTGTGACCTAATCACAACTTATTTAAAAGCATGCTTTGTCCTTTTCATTAAATAAAGAACATAAGAGCAGGAGTTAAGCAATAATATTTTGTGAAAGTGTTCTTTGCTTGATTTGCTTTTCCCCCCCTCCCCTTAGTATTACTATCTGTACAAACAGATAATAGGAACACACTGTTGTAAAATTCTATGGAGTAGAATAACTGAGAAAATTGAAATTGTCAGCGATAACTGATCAATCGGCCCTTGGTTGAAGACACTGTGACCCCAACTGCAGTACTCATTGCTTAAGAAGGTTTAAATCTACATTCATTGTTTGTCCAGGCAACCTGTTCTTGGCTTTAATGTCTATAAAGTGCCAGTGAAGCACATGAAGACGAGGATATGGAGTGCGAGAAGGTAGATCATGAAGAAGTAGCGGGATTTTGCTCTGGAAGTTAGCATCTTGGAGCAGTAAAGACTGCGACCTCGTAACCAGCGGCGGCACGAGTGGACACCACTTTTCATCTGGAAAAAAAAGACCAGAAAAATTAACTTTGCAGCAAGGACATAAGAAATAATACATGATGTTATATAAAAATAATTATAAAAGAACATATTTTTATACTCTTTGTATATATGTGTCTATACTCATTTATAGTTACCTTTATTGATGTAAAATGTCAATAAAACAAATTCGTGTATTTGTGCACATTTAACTTCTTACAGTAAACTTTCCACACTGTTAACCGAATTTCAGTTGGAACTAATGTCACACTTGCTGTAACACAAAAAATTAACTAATGTCTTCTGACCAATCAGAGTCAATGAATTTAATCACACTCTGAAATTAATAAGCAATAAACACTGGCAAGATCAAAGACGTTTATTATTAGAATATGTGAACACTGATTTTGGAATGTAACCATGGCAACATGGCATAAGGAAATAGAAATATAAAACATAGGGACATACAAAAAAAAGGAGAAACTAGCATTGCTGAATATCAGAACATTTACACAGGCTTTCTGCATTATAATTTGGGAGACTTACTGTGCGCATAAGCAAGTGCTCATTTGGATCTAAAATCAGAGCTTCCCATTCTTCCTCAGATTCTAACTGGATACTGAAGTCTCGTTGAGGAGATCTGGAAGGGCTGGGTTCCATACTGACACACACACACACAGAGATACTCACAAAATTACATTTATTCACAACACACAATACTGTTAATGAAGGCACTTCACAGGCCTGGTGTTCAAAATGATAATAAAGCTAGCGTTAACTGAAAATTAAGGAGCAATAAATTAAATTATAGTAATCAGAATTTGTGGTTGAATTAAAAAATTTAGTTCTGTTCATTTTACTCATCAACCTAATACAGTAGTCATAATGCACTGCATTAATACGTAGTAGCTAAATCACTAACCACTGTATAAGTGTATAAGTTAATATTTATAAATGATTTAAATACAAAATTGGTACAAATTCAGATATAAACTGGAGGGGGAATATAAAAAGCTGGTAGAGGGAAGTAAGTCAACATACATCAGAAAATAGTGACTGATGTAGTTTAATATATCTGCCCTATTACCTCTTCATCCTGTGCTCAGCCAATCCCAGCGCTTCTTCTGCAGCCTGTCGACGCATCCTTTCCTCCTCTAGCCTGTCATTAAGCAGAGACACATTTTGCTGGGTGGAGTCGAGCTGGAGCTCTGCTTCTGCCAGTCTAAACGCACAAAAAGATGTTATCATCCTTCCTTTTTGTCATCTTCAACACAGAAAAATACTGTATTCATATTCAGGAACATACAAACATACAATATCCTCTGTATAGTTTATCAATGGCCTGTCTCAGGTTCCACTGCTTTTCCTTAATAGTTGCTACTTCCAAATTTATGTACTATAGACCAGCAAAAAAAAAAAAAAAAAAAAAAAAAAAAAAAACAGAAACAAAAAAGTTCCTTTCTTGTATGCCAATCAACACATACTCATTTTACCTGCTCTTGAGTTCTCTGATGTCCAATCCATCCAGATCATTTGCAGCACTGCTGATTTCCTGAGGAGCCCCAGGTGCAACTTCCATACAAACTGATCCCTGGGAAAACATTGTGATACAAGAGAGTTCTTTTTTTAAATTATATATTTTTTCTCCTAATGCTGCTAAACATCATAGACCTCACAAAAATCTTTGTTGCTTTGTGCAAATCCTTTACAATCTGAACTTTGAGATCCCTGAACTAAAAAATGTGCTCATTCAGCCACAAGTTATATTTTTATTTAGCAGCACTATTAAGACGAGTCTCTCTGGCATCTCTCTTATCACCTGATGCAATAGTCACTCTTAAAATTTAAACAGGAGTCTTAACCCTAATCCTTGACCAACCCTGGACCCTAAAACGATAAAACCTTGCCTAAGACAATCATTATAAAAACCCCAGGCAAAACAAACTAACTAGCTAATATTAACTGTTCAGTAACAGTTAACAGTTAATTTTTACATACAATTTCTGTACGGTTCACTACTTGCCAGTGTTGCGTCACTTTGCCATAGATGTTTCTGTTGCTACAGTGACTGTTGACAGCTTGTCCAAATTTGGGGAGACTACAAATTTGGACAAGCCAAATTTGACGCAACACTGGCAAGTAGTGAACCGTAAAAAAAGTAAAAAAAGTACATCTGCTTGCTTTAACATATAGTTTGTACCTGTGCAGGTGAGTGCTGGATTTGCTGTTGATTTGCTAACCAGTAATAGCGGTTCTGCAGCTCACTTAGACTAAGCTGGGTTTCTCTCAGAGTCTGAGATACAGCTCTCAGTTGAGCAGAAACAGCAGATTTCTCTTCTACGGCTTGCTGCAACTGCAACACATGAGTATTTAAATAAAATAAATAAATAAATAAATAAATAAATAAAATCAATCTCTATACACACAGAGTTCAGCCAGTATGTTTTCTGGATTTGTGTGTGCTGGTTTGGGAATACACCTTGATGTTGAGCTGCTGGAAGCCAATATCTCTCTGCTGAATCTCCACCAGGCAGCGCTGCAAATGAGTCTGCAGCTGCACAATCTGCTCTGAAGAGGTGTCTTTACCTGAAACAAATCCTGACCCCTACACAGACACACAAACAGATAAAGAGTGCGCTCTCAGTATAACCTGCATATATCTAACATTTTGTAACATGATGCTGTACCCATAAAGACTTTTCTAAACTCCTGCTGTTTCATTTGGAATTGTGTTTTTGTTTTTAAGGAGCATCCCCGTGTCTATGCGTCTCACTTAGCAGAAGAAAATGTAATATCTACACGCACCAGCCAAAACATTAAAACCACTGGGATGTGAGGTAAATAGCGCTAGCTTAACTCTTTTGCACAGCCTGTTCAGGACAGGACTGTTCGCTTTCACTACACCTTGCTGGCCTGTAAAAATGGCACAATGGCTTTAAGAAGGTAGCATAAGTAGTCATAGAGGAGAAAAGAGATCTGTGTTAAAGGAAGAGTCACAAGAGTGTGATGCTTTGACTTTGTACTTTATACACAGAACTGTATGGTCTGCCTCCCTGGTTAAAATATGGCCTGAATTATGTTACCTTGCTGGTCTCCCTGAGAGCTTGATATTCAGACTGCAGTCGGCTCTTTTCAGACCTGCATGGTTAGCAGTAAGAAAAAAACAACCAAACAAAAAACACAATGATGTTACTAAACACACATGCACTCCCTTCTTCCATGAAATGATAATAACATTTTCCTGGCTTTGTCACCATATCATACCATGCATAGTGCTCATGACTTCCTGTGTGCATATGTGTGTGTGTCCAGTCCTGCTAATAAGCACAGCATAAGCCTAAGAATGATTTATCCTTCCAGTTTTAGTGTACTGAGGTGGAACTGTCTCTTAGAATAATAATAAAAAAAATGATCAATGACTGACAATTACAAATTGCAAATGTTTTTATTCTGTGAAACTGAATTAATTTTAGCTGTTAATATTTTCACCCTAATCATCAGTTTTAAATCTTCATTTAAGATACATTGTACAATACAAACTTGTACCAAAGTGTTATGCAATGCTGAGTGTAGTTTGTGTCAGTATTACTACAGTGTTGTTAGTATCAGCATCACCCTGACACTAAGACATATGTACATCTTGTTACTAACATTAAAAGGCTTCATATTAAACAAAGAACAAATTTTGTAGAAGGTTTAGATTAGTGCCTGTCATACACATTCTAAATAAATAAAAAACAAAAACAGTAATAAATGCTTTCAAATTTTAAGTCATCATGGTCCTTTAAAATAATCAGTCTAAAACTTATTCTGTGAATATTTCTTCATTGAATGGAATATCATACTTATTACATTGACCTCAGTCGGTTTAGGTGAGCATACTGAGAAGTTTCATTAAAATAGTTCAAATATTATGAGGTTGTATGCAAGCAATAAAATTATTATAAAGTTGTAAAATTACTGTGAACTGTAATCGTAATAGTACACTGCATTTCATTCAAATCACTGTATACTCACTGGTTATACTGGTATAGCAAAGCCTATTTAGTCAGTATTAAGGATTATGCATTATTACTAGACACGTAGGAAATAAATCGATTCAGTTATGAATCATGATTCTTTTGTGTGGCAATACTTGTATCACCACACTGACTCCCCAAAAGCGACTTTTAAAAATATATATATTTTACATTTATGATGCACTGGTCGATTCTCCAATCACCAGAATAGGCTGGTTTTCAGCTTGATTGGCCATGACTGGTCACAATTAATTACTCATGTTAAATTCGGTTGCTAAGCTGGTGAATAAAGCTAAGGTGTAAAACTTTCGAGTTATGACTTTCGAGTTTTTTTAAGGTTCAAGGACTTAAAATTGTAACAAAAAAATATCAAAAAATCTAATCAAATATTGAATCCGAATATTTATAAAATTGTCATAGGAGAATTGAACCATAAATCAAAATTAATTTACGGATTAATGAACTATTAATTAAAAACAGGTCATTATAAATACTGATGCAGCAGTCTATTCTAAATGACACCTCTGTTCTTTAAAATATGATTGTTTAAATATAAACAGTTCTTGGTAGTGCACTTAGACGTGTTGAAAGGGCAGAGTGGACAAATTCGTCATGCTACATTTATCACCAGCACTGACAGATTTGCTTAACTAACCAAGAGGAGCTACATTAGTCACAGAAACAAAAAACTGCACAGTTCTGTTGTGTGACATAGGAAAGAATATCTATGACTTCATCTATTAGTTCCCTGGATCAAACACTACTGCCTTATTTAGCCATTTTTCAGTCTACAAAATACACGTATTTAAAAATCCATTACTTAAAACTGAAACTAATACTAATCCAACAATAATATTTTTAGCTATAAATATAAGGTTGAGAGAGTCAAACCGGCACTTGCGATGAAATTCCTTATGTATAATGGCATAAAACTGATGGATGGAAGACTTCAAGCGCAGTATGGTCATGAGACTCTTAGCCGCAGAAAAATATTTGAACCAAAGCAAACATAAAGCAAATGTTTTAAAAATGGCCGAGGAACTTGTTGCCAACTTGCAGAAGAGATGCATCTGTGTGTGGGAACTGTGCACAAAATCATTCACAAACACCACTTGCACATTACAGGAACTCAGTTTGGAGTTATTGCCACATCACTCATACATTTCTGAGATAGCTTTAAGCCATTTCCACATGTTTGGGCCATTAAAGGAGTTCCTGGGAGGCCAGTGTTTCAGACATGTAGCAGGCAGAATGATCCTGGCTCCGGAACACTAAGAAAACTTCTACAACATGGTGACCAGTTTATGTGTAAAAATGATTCCTCATGCTCAATCAGGTAGCATTGGGGCAGTGGTGGCTCAGAGAGCTAAGGCACTGAGTTACTGATCGGAAGATCGGCAGTTCGATCCCCAGCTCCACCAGGTTGCCACTGTTGGGCCCTTGAGCAAGGCCCTTAACCCTAACTGCTCCAGGGGCGCCGTATCATGGCTGACCCTGCGCTCTGACCCTGGGATATGCAAAGAAGTAATTTTACTGTGCTGTAATGTATATGTGACAAATAAAGGCTTAACTCTCTCTCTTAAGGTAGTCAGCTGACTTAACTTTACTGAGTTTAGACCTAACCAACTAAAGGAACCTAAGATCATAATGCTGCCTTCAGAGGCTTGTAGAGTGGACATTTTGCTCATGCACTTCTCTTCATACTCTGATGGACTCACAGACCACATGACCCTTTTCCCATTACTTCTTTAGTCTCACTAACAAGTAGTTTTCTTACGGCCACACAGCTGTTTAGTCCCAAGTCTTCCCATCTTATTTTGCAGGTGTAAAAGCTCTTATGCTTACTATTAAACATAGCTGTAAAAGTTTAGGATGCAACTTCCCCAAGAGTTTAAAGTGATCTTCCACAAGGTTACAAGGTTAACAGATCACCATAATCTTCTTTGTTGTTTTTTTTTGCTGGAGCCAGGCCCATGTGGAACTCTTTTTTTGCCCAGGCAGTCTATATGTATATGTAGCAATGTATGTATGTTCATTGCATGTACCCTGTGGGATATTCCAGCAGCAGTGGTATAGTGGGAAGCTGTTTAATTTACTTAACCCTAAACCTCTCTTTATGTTCAGTATTGATGGGATGATCATCGATTATAGATGACCATCGGTTGATTTACTGTGCATTTTAAGAGACTGAAAAAAAAAAAAGACAATTGATTTTAATCAATTTAAAAATTCCTAAATTGCTATAAGGTGCACCTTTTTTTCCTGCGGAGAAAATATGCAACTTTCCCTATCGGATTTCAGAGGAATGTCTACACGTATAATACCGATAACTGAGCATGCTCACAACACAGTTGTGTACAATGGTGGAAGATGTCATGGTGACCTGTTATACAATTTGGGTGCACTTTGATTTTAGAAAAAAAAATAAATAAAAATATAAGTAAACCACCAACAGAGGAAAATCTTAACGTGAAGAGTGTGATATGCAAAATCTGTCACAGGAAGTATGCATAGAAAGGTAAATACTAGTGACGGTGGGACTGATTTTCAGGAAACAGAACAAGTGCAAGAAGCAATATTCTGTGTGGTTAACCCTGTACTAATCGATCATCGATTGGTTTACTTAAACTGATGACTGACCATGGAATGAATACTGACTCTCATCAATACTGTTCAGGCTAAAGGAAGAAGAGTTTGTGGCCCGGCATATGTAACAGGTGTCATAACATGTTAAGTAACGTGTTTAGCCAACAAGAACAAGCAACACGAGATAAAACGAAATTTACTTGTGTTGATTTTAAATCTGCAGACACCACATTTTTCAACAACCATTTTAATTGTCCACCTTGATAGCCGCCATCATGACTGAAACTACCTTTGAAAATATTCTTCCCCAGCTAACCAATTGTCTTCTAATGACAATTAAACTCAATTTCTTGGCTGATGTATTATTGACCAAGTTGTGTTTGGCTAACAAGTTAGTGAAAAGTGAATTCATAAATAGATAAATAAAAAAAAGTATATAAAATAATGCTTTTTTTTTTCCAGAATTACCTCAGCTCTGTCAGCTCTGCCTTGTATACCAGAATGTCTTTGTCACACTGTTGTTTGGAAGCGGGTGCTTGTTGCAGTGCCCTCTGTTGGTCGTCATATTTCTGTTTCAACTTTAACAGCTCGGTGTTCTGAGACCGCAAATTTCCAACCTCCTTATTCTGAAATAAAACAAATGAACAAAAGAAATAAATAAAAACAAGATATTTAAACAAAACAAGATCTTTAAAAAGCTATAGCACAAAACACAGCCAAAAATATTTGAAAAAAAAAAAATCTGTTTAATGTTCTGTCCCATTGTTTCAAGTCATCTCCTTGTATTTTATAATATTGGAAGTATACATACTCCAATTGACCTTTGTTCAATTTCACTGAGTATTACCATAAACAACAATGATGAAAACAGAGCCCTTGAAGCCCTTGCCATGTCTGGTGCACAAGAGATGGAAGAAATGGGACAGCTGCTTTTTGGATCAGATTTGGTTGAGGTGATTTTAAACCAGAAAAGGTTAAAAGACAGAATCCCATGCTCTAGCACATCCAAAAGTCAAGCCACATCAAAGCACACCAATCAGACTTGCATGCCCTTAGCGAATGCCCACATGCCACAAATACTACTGACTCTAATTGAAGACACAGCCTAGGACTCACCAGGCCATCTCTCTCAGTCTGAAGAGCACCAACACTGATGCTACGGTTATTCGAATCCTCGGATTTGATAGCCTTGATCGTATCTGGGCTTGTTTGCTGTCTATGTTCGACTTCCTTCTTGGATTTCCTGAGCTCCTCCATCAGTCTGTCTCGGTCAGACTGCAGACTGACCATTGCTTTAGAAAACGCATTAACCTGTCTGCCGTAGGAGCTCTTCTCCAACGATGCATGTTTAAGCTGGGCCTCTTTCTCTGATACAGCTTTTGAAAGTTCGTTTACCAGCGCTGATAATTTTGTGTGGGGATCTTTGCTTTCCAGTGCCAGAAGCTTTTGAACCAACACATTCTTTTCCGCAGCAAGAGCGGATATCTCTGAAGTGGAATCATTCAGCTGATGCTCAAATGCATTCATGGATGCTGTAGCTTCCCTGAGTTCTTCATCATATCTGCTGCGTAAAATCTTGAAATCATCTATGAGCTGATCCCGGTCATTTTGCAGCGCTGCCATGGCTTTGCCAAGTGATTCATTTTGAGATTTCAAATTATTATTTTGGCTTTTAGCTTCCGCTAAATCCTGCTCTGCTTGCATTAAGTCTCTGGCCAAATCTGCAACTCTCCGGTCTGCAATTTCTCTCTCGTTTCTCAGTAAATTAACTTCACGCTCAAATGCGATTAGTTCATCACTGTTCTTTTCTTCAGCCTCCACCAATTTTCTCTTGGACTCTTTGACCGTTTCCTTTAGGCCCCTATTTAAATCATCAGCAGCCACTTTTTGAGCGAATAACTTTTGCTGAAGCTCATTACATTCGGAGGCTTTCGCTGCTATGGCTTGCTGCAAATCAGTGATCACCTTACTCTCATTCGTCTCCCGTCTCTCCTTCTGTAAGGCCAATAAAAAGTCTTGCAGTTCTTGTACCTGAGAATGTAGTTTAGCATTTTCTTCTTTTAGGGCTTTGATTTCCTCTGCTTCCTTCTGCACCTCTAGGAGTGTATCATGATGCTGCATCTCAACAGTCTGTTTTTGGTTCTCAAGGGTTCTAATTGAATCCTGCTGCTTTTTGAGGAGATCCTTCAGCTGGTTGTCTTTAAGTGATAACACCTGGTTTAAATCCTCTCTATATCTGATGAGTTGTGCTTTGAGCATAGCATTCTCTGAATTGAGATCATCCATCTGATGGAGAAGGGTTTTAATCTCTTGTTTTAAGCTCTTGGTGACACCCACAGCAGATTCCATTTTACCCTGTTCCTTAATCTGTTTCAATTCTGATGTTAAATGTTCCTTCTCAGATTGCAAAGAATATACAGAGGTCCTTAAAGTGTCAACATTTATCACCACCTGTTCCTTTTCCTGAACACATCTGTCCAATCTGGCCTGCAGACTTCGCAGTTTGCTTTCTAAACCCTTCACTTCTTTCTCAGAACATTCTTGCTTGGTATAGAGAGCAGTTAATCTGTCTTCATACCCTGCTAATTGAGAATGATGATTACCCTGAAGCTGTTCCAAATATCCTGACAACTGGCCATCTTTTGAAGATAACAGAGATGATATCTCAAAATCTTTGCTCTGAATAAGAGATTTCAAGTGAGATGAAATCGCTTCTTGTTTCTCCAAGTCAACTTTAAGCTTGCTGCACTCATTCTGGACTGAAAGGAGCTCAGATTCTTTGTCTGATAACATTTTGGATGAGTGCTCAAAACTCGACTTGACTTGGGAAACCAAATATTTTTGCTCATCAAGTTGTTTCAAAAGCGTTCTTTTATCATCTACTAACCTCTCGATTAAGGCACTTTGTTCGGTGGACCGTTTCGTTAGTACTTCAAGGTTTTGATTGAGTTCAGTAATGCTTGCCCGCATTACAAAGAGTTGCCTCTGGTGCGCCGCAGCCGCAGCCGAATATTCGTTCAATGTCCTCTCCAATTTTCTGTTGGTATCCTGCATGTCATTTAGTAGCCTAGCTTTCTCCCTATTGTCCTCTGAGAGTTGTGTAATAACCAAGCTTTGATCAAGAATCTGGCTATCCTTATCATGCAAGACTTTTTGAAACACACTGTCCCATTGCTTTGCAGCATCACTAATATTTGGATCTACACTTAAGACTGCTAGTTTGGCTGAACTGGTCTCAGCTTCTCTTTTCAGATTTTTAATCTGCAAGTCTTTCGACTCAACCTCTTTGTGCAAGGATGTGATAAATTGAGCTTCCTGGTTATTGTGTTCTTGCAAATCACTGATTTGCTTTTGAAGTTCAGCTCGCTGTTCTTTCAAAAGAGCTTGCTGCTGTTCTGCCATTTTTTCCAAGGACTTCTCTTTTTCTGCTGACTCAAATTCGGACCGCTCTTGTCTCTCAGCAAGGTTCTGTTGAAGAATGTCCTTTTCAGAAGTTATCTTGGTTATTTCCTTTCTGGTCTCATTGAGGACATTTTTCTGCATTTTCAGTTCATTTTTCAGACTCCCATTCTCCGTCTGCAAATCTGTGAGCTTTTCAGTCATGTCTCTGAGCTCCTTCTGTGCATGCTGAAGCTGGGTCTCTGAGTGCTTTAAAGACCTTTCTAGATTTAAAATGAGTTCCTGATATTTAATACAATCTTGTTGTAGCTGGTTAATCTCTTGATGCTTCTCTTTTAGCAGCTCTTGCAATTCCCTCTTCATGTTTTTAGAGCCTTCGGTGCCTCTTTGCAATGCTTTGAGCTTCTCTTCAAACTCTTTCACTAGCTTCAAGTGCAACTGCTCCTTTTCTTGACAAAACTTTGCCTTGTCCTCTTTGACCTCCATGAGCTGAGCTGAGAGTTGCAGTTTTTGTGTTTGCAAGACATTAATTGCCTCGGTCATTTCATCTATTCGTTCAGAATTTTTTAAAAGCATTGTCTCCAAATACTCATTTTCGTTTTTTACTTTATCAGATGTCTCTTGGACATTCTCGAGTTCTTCTTGGAGCATACATTTGTCATCTTCCAAAATCTTTACCTTTTCGCTTAGGTTTATGATTTCTTGTGTATTTTTTTCAATCAGCTGTCGAAGATCTGATATGGTTTTGTCCCGCTTGCTGATTTCTCCTGCATGCTCATCCTCTACCCTTTTTAATTTCTCAATAATACCTGACTTCTCTTCTTGTAGTAGTGTAACCATTTCAATATGTTTTGCTAAATAATTTTTTTGTGTCTCTATTTGCTTGGCAAAAGTTTCATTCAAACTAAGAGCCTCACTTAATTTAAGCTGCAGACTGCTTTCAGTCGATTTTGACTCCTCGTGCCACTTCTCAAGAGATACACTTGTTTCTTTAAGTTCCTTGGCTAAGATCTGGTTATCTTGCTGAAGTTCAGACATCTGTCCTCTGAGCTCTTGTGATGATTCTTGAAGAAACTTAATTTCACCTTCCAGCTGACTGTTTCGTAAAGTCAACTCATCAACCGTGCATTTTTGTTTGTCATCAAAAGACATCAAGTCCTTTCTTATCTTTTCATTTTCCACTTCAAGCTCCTCAATCTTTTGTTGCTTCAACTTGGCAAACTTTCTAATTTTTTCTTTCATTTTGTCATTTTCTTCTTCCAATTCAGCAATCTGCTTTTCAAGAATCGCTCTTTCAGATTCATGTTTGTGAGACTTTAAAAGAGCTTCCTGCCGCTCTCTCTTAGCACCTTCGAGAAGGTGTCTCATCTTGTCCATTTCACTGCTAACATTCTCATAAGCCTGGAGGAGAGATTCATACTCCTGCTTTAAATCTGTATGCTTGGATTTCCATTCGGATAACTCCTCAGTCTGCGAGTCTTTTAGAGACTCTAGTTGACATGAAAAAGCTTGCTTTTGCTGGGTGATGTTCTCAATTGTGAGTTTAAGGCTTTCACAGGCTGCAGATAAGTTATGATTTTCGCTTAGGAGTCGATCCACATCTGTGGCAAGGTTCTTTTTCTCAGCACTCGCCTTGGAAATGTTACTTTCCAGTTCATTTTTCTGCCTCCTGAGCTCAGAAACTACACTTTCTGAAGATGAAATTTCACTTTGCAAATGATCGTTCTTTGATTGTAGTTTCTGGATTTCTTCTGTGATGGCCCGGTTCTCCTTCAAAAGCTCCTTACGAGAAATCAAAGCAGCTTGTAGTTTTTTAGTTACCTGTTCTAGGCACTTGTTTTCTCCAGTTTCTGCTGTTCGTTGTTGCCGTTCACTAACTTCGATTCTCATTTTTTCCATTTCTACCTCATGGAGATGAATCTGTCTCTGAAGCTGTTGTTCTAGAGCAGACACAAGTGCCTCCTTTTCTGAGAGTAGGGTCTGAAACTCTAACAGAGAATTATTAGAACCCTGTAATAACTGGCCTTCCTGTTTGCAGGTCACTTTTGGGCATTCAGATGGTGCAGACTGCTCATCACCTAATGCAAACGTCTTGTCAGTTAATTCAGTCTTCATCAGAAGCTCCTCGTTCTGAGCTTCAAGTTGTTTTAGCAGCGACTCAAGTTGTGCATAATCTTGTTTGGACTTTTCAATATCCTGCATGCAGCTCTCTTTTTCTCGCTGTAGTGTTTTTATTTCCATTTTCAGTTGCTCAGTTTCCGATATTGCTTCTTGCAACTGGGTAACTTGCTGTTGAGTTATGGCCAATTCATTCTGCAAAGCTTGCATTTGTTCTAATCTCTGAGCTGCCACTTGTAAGGTAGACTCTAGCTCTGATGTTATGACATCTCTTTTTCTGCGAAGTTTTTCTATTTCATTCTGCATATCGTTTTTCTTGCATTCTTCAATTTCAGCTGCTGCCTTCAAACTCAATTTAAGCTCTTCAAAAGATGCTGACTGAATCTGGTTCTCAGACTGTAGCTTGGTTAAAGTTTCCTTATACTGCTCTAGTTGCTTTTCAGCTGTTTGAATGTATAACCTTTGGCTCTCCATTTCTTGGTTCTTCTCACTGATCTCCTTAACAAGTCCAGATCTTTCAAACATTGATTTCTCAAGCATTTCTTTGGATTTTTCCTCCAACATGACCAGTAGTTCATCTTTTTGAGCAATTTCATATGTTACGCTTTCTAATTTCTTTTTAAGACATTCTAATTCTTCATGTAGTATGGAGGACTGTGTTTCTTTAACAGATGCACTGAACAAATCCAATTGATTTTGATGGTCAGACTGTAGCTTGGTCATGCTCTGTTGCAGGTCCCCAAATTGCTGTTCTATAGTTTGGATGTAAGCCTTCTGCTTTGCAATTTCATTATTTTTCTCAGTGATTTCTTTCGCAAGTTCAGATTTTGCACACACCATTTTTTCTTCCATTTCTTTAGATTGTTCTTTTAAACTGACTAGTAATTCATCCTTATGGGCCATTTCAGATTTCACATTTTTCAGATTTTGTTTAAGACACTCTAGCTCTTCGAGAAGTGATGATGTTTGCGCCGATTGTGTTTCTAAGGACCCTCGTAAATGCTGCATGGCAGTTTCTCTTTCTTCAGTGCCTCTCTCTAAAGTGTCTATTTTGTCTTGCAGACTTGTTGAATTCTGCAGTGCACATTCCAGCTCTTGTACTTTGAGATCATAACTTGATTGGAGAGCCATAAACTCAAGCATTTGCTGGCTGTGTTTCTCCTGAAGAGATTGGAAATTAGCTTTGATTTCACAAAGTTCATCATTTAACATTTTCTGACTTTCTTGGGACTTTTTGCGGGCCAATAACGCAGCATGGGCTTTCTTCTGCAGCTCAGATTTCTCTTTCTTTACCTTGGTCAACTCGTTTTCTAATTCCTCAGTATTGCGAGATATCTGACTTTTCTCGGTCATGCTGACATCTTTTTCAAGTTGCTCAAGTTTGGCCACCAATTTCAGCTTTTCATTCTCAAAAGCAACATCTTTTTTAGTGCTGGTAATTTGAAGCTGGTCAATTAAACACCTACGTTCTTCTAATTTCTGGAGCATGGAGACTAAATTCTCCTCCTGTTCCTTTAGCCTAGCTTGTAAACAATGAGCATTGTGCTCTATTTGCACTATAATCTGTTCTTTTTCAGACAAAGAGAGCAATAACTCATTGATTCTACTGTCTTTATCTTTTAATTGCTGACTAAGCTGCGAAATCGCTGTATCATGTTCTTTAGTCAGAGAGTTTGTTTGTATCATTACTTCTTCCAATTTCTTCTGCAAAGCCAAAATTTCTTGACTGTTCTCATCACTTTCTGCTTTCTGTTTTTCATGTCCCTCTAATTTCTTTAATAAGTCTTTTCTGACAACAAGTGCTGCTTGAAGCTTTTTCTTCATGGCCTCTTTTTCTTTAGTTATTTTGGAAATTTCTAATTTAAGTTCATCATTGTCTTTCACCAAAGCCTTGTTTTCTGATTGAATATTTTCCATTCGACTTTCGTGGAGAGACAGACATCCCTTTGTCTCTTCCAGTTGTGAAAGCAGTCTGCTTTTCTGCTCCTCATGCTTGATTCTTTCATTTGAGGCAGATGCAACCACCTGTGTTATTGATGTATCCCTCATTTTTAACTGCTGGCTGAGTGCAGCAAGTAATTCTTTTTGCTGACTGATCTGAATGCTTATACAACTTATTTCATCATCTTTCTTTTGAATGAGTGCACTGTGTTTCAAACTAGCCTCTTTAAGAATTTCAGATTGTTGGATTTCTGTCCTGAGTTTTTCCTCAAGATGTTTAATACTTTCTGACAATAAGGCAATCTTGCCTTCACTCTCACTTTTATTGTGTAGGCCCTCCACATGCTTTTGCTCAAGCTCCTGATTTAACTTATCTAATTCCTGCTTGAAATAAAATACTTCAGACTGATTGTCCTCTTGCAGTTTATCAATTGTAGATTGCAAGTAAACCCTTTCTTCTCTGAAAGCCACTTCTTTATCTGATATAGACAGTGTTAAACGGGATACCTCTTTCTGAGCATACTCCAGACTGTCTTCTAATTTCTTGAGCTCTATTTGCTTATCATGTAGAGCTTGTCTTAATTCAATGTTTTCCCTATCTTTTGCTTGAATAGTGGATACAATCTCCTCTAATTTGCTTCGACTCCTTAAAGCATCCAATTCTTTCTCCTTAAGACTCTCTGAGCCTTGTTCAATAGCCAGTGTGGCTTCTGCTAACTTTTCATTCAAAAGATCTAGGTCCTGTTTCAGAGCATGAACTTTACTGTCTTTGGACATCAGTTCATTCTCGATTTCTTGAAGCTTTTCAGCAAGGACATTCTTAGCCTGTGTTTCCCTATCAAGAACTGAAAGCCACTCTTTTTCAGACTCCTGAAGAGTTTGTTCAACTCTCTGAACTTCGGATTTCATTCCGGTGATAAGATCATCTTTGGCACTAACCTGGACCTGGAGTTGCTCCATCTCTGTCTTCATTTTCTCCATGCTACCATCTTGCTGCTGACTTTGGAGTTGCAGCTGTTCCTGTGTCCTCCGAATCTCAAAACTGTAATTCCTACTAAACTCTTCTTTTTCCAGAACTAACTTATGGACCTCCTCTTCTTTTTGTGTCCTTTCACTGTTGACTCTATCCAGCTCCTGCTTGGTCAAACGGATTTCCTCTTGCAGCTTGTTGCACAACTCATTCATTTTTTGGACCTCTGACATGGCATGTTCTGTATGTTTTACCTGAGCAGTGTATTGACTATTAATAGCATGAAGAGCCAGTTCCCTCTGCTCAAGGTTCTCAGTCAGGGAATTGACCTGGGCTGCAACTTGAAGGTGCTGTTCTTTTAATCTCTCGATTTCTACAGTTAGGGAGCTAGCATTCATTTGCTGTGCAACTAATGCATCATCCTTTTGTTTTGAAACTTCAGCAGTAAACAATCGCAACTCTTGGATCTCGTTCTGCAATGAAAATGACTCCTGTTTAAGGGTGTGAATTTGTCCATCTCGCTCACTTATCATCTGGTTGAGATTCAGCAATTCTTCGTTCTTTTGGGACAGTAGATTCTTTGTTTCTTGAAGTTCTTCTTTTTGATAAGCAAATTTATCTTGAAGGTTTGTTAAGGCACTTTGCTTCTCTTCGTTTGCTATGGAAAACCTTGCGGACTCCTCCTTGAGTCCCTTAATTTGACTCTGTAGCTCAGATACTAGTTCTGTGCTTTCCATAAACTGACTCTTGAACAAGGCAGCCTCATCCGTCTTCCTCTGAAGATCCTGAAGAGCTTTAGTTTGGTCAATCACAGTGCAATGACTTTCTTCCAGGGCTGTTTTTAGTCTTGATACCTCCTCAGACTGTTCACCATGACTGCTGTTCAATAATGAAAACGATTCTTTAAGTTTGATAAACTCTTGTTTTAAGTGGTCATTTTCTAAATCTTTGACTTTCATGATTTCAGTTAGGCTGCTGGCCTCTCCAGAATGTTTAGATGTTGCCTCAAGAAGGGTCTGGTCTTTCACAACTAGTATGGCCTTGAGTTGGGCAATCTCTGAGGATAAGCCCTGTGCTTCACAAGTCAATTGGGAAATTGTGTCTTCAAGCTTGGCAGTATTAGCCTTCATGCTCTGCTGCTTCTCTAATTCATTCCTCAATAGAGCTTCCTTTTCAGCTAGAGTAGCACTGAGGCTATCATTCTTTTGAAGTAATATCTCCAAGTCACCTTGTAATTTAGAGATGACATCCATGTCAGATTTCATTCGTGCTTTAGACGCCTCAAGTTCTGCTGTTAGCCTTTCACCCAACTGAGTCATCTCTTGATCTTTCTTGAGTAATAAGACATCTTTCTCCTGCAGTGATCTCTGCAAGTTCTGAGCATCCCTCTGCAGCTCAGCAATGGCTTCCATTTTCTTGCTGATCTGATCTTCACCAGATTCAAACCTGACCTGTAACTGACTCAAGAACATCTCCTGTTGTCTAAAGGACTCTTCTTTATGCTGCATTTCCAGATCCAAGTTTTCAGTTTTGGAATGCTCGGCAGCTAGCTCTTGTGTCAGATGCGTTAAATCAGCATCCCTGCTAGACAACTGAACTTTAAGAGCACAGATTTCTTCTTGCCTTGTGGAACTCTCCCCCACTGATTTTTGAAGTTCAGCTTTCATTGTACTATTTGCCTCATTTAGTGCCTGAATATTATCTTGAAGATTTACCAGCTCGACTTGCTTTTGAGTCAGTTCCTCTTTCAGCGTTGCGCTTTCTGCCAAATGCCCCTCCGAAGAAATTTTAAGATGCTCGTTGTTCGAATGGAGCTTTGCAACATTTTCGCTTGTAGTTGCCAACTGACTACTAAGGGAAACGAGTGACTCGTTTTTCTTGTTGAGTTCGTCAGTGTGGTTACAGCATTCGCTTTCTTTAGCTTTCAAATCCTGGAACAGTTGTAAACATTGCCCCTTGAGCTTCTCGTTCTCAGTTTGGAGGTTAGTGTAAAGCTCTTTATGATGATTAAGCTCACACTGTAAGGAAGAACACTCCTTAAACTGCTGTTGCAAAACAGCATCTTTCTCCAGAAGTCCTGATTTAAGAGCACTACCCTGTTCCTGAAGTAATGAAAGAGTTTCTTGCAGCTGAGTAAGCTGGTCCTGGTAACCCTCTAGCTGTTTGCGTAGTTCTGAAATTACTTGGTCTTTTTCAGCAAAGCTACTGTTAAACTGAGAATTTGACATCTTTAGCTGCTCATTCAATTGGTTTATGGACTCTTTGCTGTCCAATAGCTGTCTTGAGAGAGATTCACATTCAGTGGTCTTTTCAAGGACAGTTTTCTGGTTTTGCTTTATTGTTTCGCTAAGATCTTCTTTATCTTTAAGCAAGCCCTCTATAATTTTACGGTTTTCTGCATGCTGCATCTCTAATCCAGACAGTTTGTCATTTAACAAGCTTCTTTCCTTTGCTAACTCTTTCTGAATGTTACTATTTTGCTCATTAAGGATAGAGATTTGAGAAGCAAGGTTCTCCTTCTCTTCCAGGGTCTTTGCTGTCTTTTTATCTATTTCAGACACAACACGAGTAAGCTCGGCTAGCTCCTTCTCTTTATTCTCATATAATGCTCTTATTTGTAGGTTTTGTGTGCTTAGTGCCTGAATGTTATTATGAAGCTCAATAATATTAGCCTGCCTCAGAGTAATTTCTTCAGTAAGGTTCTTGTTATTAGCAAGTAACTCTTCTAGGGACTTTTTAATGTCACCATTTTCAGTCTCAAGCTTGGCATTAAGCTCATTCATGGTCCCTATCTGACTGCTGAGAGAAGCAAGAGACGCATTCCTCTTGTGCAGTTCATTTGTATGGGTTTGACATTCATGAGTCTTATCACTGAGAGCTGCGTTTCTCTCCTCAAGGCTTTGATGGAGCTGTGCACATTCTTCCCTGAGGGAATCACACTCAATACAAAGCTTTGAAAAAAGGTCCTTTTGTTGTACAAGCTCACTTTGTAATGAAGTGAACTGAGAAGAGTGTTGCTGTAAAAGGCTATCCTTTTCCAATTGTCCTGAATTCAAAGTCTCTTGCAGCTGCATAATTTGACTCCGCTGTGAGTCTATTTGTATATTTTTCTCACCCAGAGCCATCTCATTTTCTGATATTTTCAAGTTTAATTGGTCAACCTGAGCATTCAAAGCTTCGATTTGGCTTTGTAAACGACCCACCAACTCTGTACTATTCTCCATTGACTGTTTAAGCTGACTAAACTCACTTGTCTTCTCCAAAAGACGTTCAGAAATAGACTGTTTGTTTTGCTCAAGCTCTGTAGCCTTATCATTGAGCTTTTCCTTCTCTTTAATCAGGTCTTCTAAAATTTTTCCATTTTCAACATGCTGCGACTCAAGGTCTGCAGTTCTCTTTAGCAGCATGTCTTTCTCCTCTAAAACTTGTTGCAGCGACTGAACCTTGTTCTCAATTCCCTGCTTAAGAATGTGAATCTCTTTGGTGAGTTCCTCCACTTGGGCCAGCAAACTGACATTCTGGTTGTTCACCACATCCATTTCATCCTGGGATTGTTGCAAAAGGTGTTTTTGAGTCTGTGAATTCTCCTCAAGAGATTTCTGAAGCACTAGATTGTCATCCTTAAGTGATTCCAACTTCACTTCTAGCTCTGAAATAGTGTTTATTCTGGCATCCAACTCTTTCTGCAGTATGTTCTTTTCTTCTTCTGCCTTTTCCTGTACCTTCCTAAGCTTTTCCTCAAGTGACGTTATTGTCTCCAGCTTCTCTTCAACCCCTAGCTTGACCTGTTCCTGGCACTTGACCTGTTCTTGAAGCTGACTGGATAGAGACTGAAGTTCGTTATTATATTTTGTAACCTCTGCCAGCAGCTTGTTTCGTTCTTCCCTGAGAGTCTTCATCTCCTTCTCGTAAGTCTGTTCCCGGTCAAGCAACTGCTCTTTTAGCTTGGCGTTGGAATCTTTGGTTTCCTTTAACTGGGCAAGAACGACCTCGGAGTCTTGAAGTTTTTGAGTAGCAGCAAGCATTTGTTCCTTTAATGATGAAATTTGAGCTTCGCATTCGCTAAGGTGAGCACTCTGATTTGTATTCAGCTTCTGGATTTCCATGCTGAGATCTTGTATCGACAGCTTGTCTTCTTCTCGCTGATTAAGCAGTTCCTTAATTTTATTTGTTTTTGACTCTCTCTCTTTTCGGGCTTCATTTAGATCACTCTCTGTGACCCTAAGTTGTTCCATGAGCTCAGCTATTTTCACATTAAGGGAATGCTGGTCAGAAGACTGCAATTCTTTAATAATTTGCGCTTCCTGTTCTGCTTTAACCAGAGCTCTCTCAATACGAACTAAATCTTCCTCTTTATGTCTTATCTCCTGTTTAAGCTCTTGAATTTGGTCTGCGTATTCCACCATATTGCCGGAAAGAGACGAAATTTCCTTGTCCTTGTCTGCAATAACGTCTTTAAGGCTGTCAATTTCTCGTTCACACCTCTGGAGATCATGAATAAGTTGTGATCTTTCTTCTAAATGTGTGGTGTTTAGCTTGTCCAGCTCATCACTGGTCTGATCCAAGTCGCTCTGCAATGAATCAATTGTAGCTTCTTGTCTCTGCGTCTGAAAATTCATAATTAAAAACAGAAAAAGTCATTAGATATCACCTAAACTATTTCTCAAGCTGAATGCTTCACACCAAGAAAACAGCAGTGATTTAATATAAACAGTAGTTCTAGTTTAAGATAAAGACATATTTAGTCTGCATCCTAAATCAAGTGGAATTGCTTACATCACTCTTTAGACATCACTTACCTTCTCCTTCAGCACATTAAGCTTCTGCATGAGCTCTGCAACTGTTGCCTTCATTTCGATGCACTGCTTCTCAAATGTACTGCACTTCTTGGTCACTTCAGTCAGCTGGTTAAAGAAAACCTCCTTTACTCATTATCACCACTTAAAAGTTAACATTTCAAATGTAAAGGTTATAAAATTATAGCATTACTCACATTATTTTCAGTCTGTAGTAGTTTATCAGTAACTTCTTTGTGTTGCACCTCCTTCTCTTTTAGTGCATCTCTCAGGCTGTCGATAAGCTCTAGTTTTTCTGATGTTTGAGCCAGTGTGTGCTCTTTTTCCATCAGAGACGATTCAAGACACTCCTGTGTGCTGCTCAGCCTGATTTACAGAATGAAAAAAAATGAATAAAAGACAACATTTTTTCTTGTAGTATTCGGATATAACAATGGCATGCACACACACTCACACACACACCTGCATAATATTGAGTAGGACCCACTTTTGTCACTAAAACTGTGTTTTCTATTATATGTTCTGACAGACATTTGTGAGAACCAACATTAACCTTTTCAGCTATTTGAGCTCTAGTAGCTTTTCAATTGGATTGGGGAGACTTCACTCCCTATGTGTTTAAGTGAGCCATGCCTGTCTATGCCCGTTTTCCTTTGTTGGGCCATTTTGGTAGGTCATGGGAACCAACAAGAACATCCTACAAGAGCTGCAGTTTTGGAGTTGGCTATGAATTGCCCATGGCTCCAAGGGGAAGGTAAGAACTAGACGTGGCCAGATATATTAAACATATGTTGTGTTTATGTAACTCCATGGATATGCTACAAGTCAACAAAAATGGAAATTTATCAAATATCTGAGTCAAATGAAGAAATTACCCTTTGAGTTGTTCAGTCAAACTTGTAACAAGGAGCTGATGCTTTTCAGCATCTCTTGATTGCTGACTGCGTAGGCTGCTAAGCTGAGCTTGAAGTTTCTCAGATTCATTCTGGAATACAAAAAAGTAAAAATGCTGAAGGTTATTGAAGAAAACAGACATTTTTACTTGCAAGTTAGTTTGCAAAAAGCACCCAAACCCAAACGTATGCAGGAGAAGTGAGTATAACAAACCCAACCAAGCCACAATGACACGGTTAAATGACACCATGTGTAACACGCATACACAAAGTACACACACACACACCTGAGAAACCCAAAATGGCCAACCTCCTTCATCTACATCGAAGGTCACCTGTGTTAGAAGGACGTATTACAAAGTTCTTGGAACAAGCACATGCGAATTACTGAATGACCAATTATGAACAAGGGACAAAAATTGTCATTCAGAAAAAGAACACTATATGCAAAAATGCAGCACCAAAAAAAACATTTTACTGTAATTGCATGTAATATACTGTAAAACATGTATAATGCTTTTTTAACACCTAGGAGTTTTTGCAGTTTATTGCAGTTTTATGAGTATTACTGCCAAAAACATAATGATACAGTAAACCTATTTAGTAATAAAATTTAAATCTGGAATTTATTAACTGGTTGCTGTTTTTTAAAAGCTACTGCTGCTACAGCAGTTTTTTTTTCGCTCCCTGAGCAGCACTGGTTTCAGTCAAACTATGACAAATATGAAAGACATCAAGACTGTTTTTGCTACCTTCCTAATAAACATAAGAAATATAGAGATTCATAAATAAAATTAGGGACTACAATCATTAATAAGTTGCTGGATGAGTATTTTATGTTTGCTCTGTGATGTGCAATTGAATTCTGGGAGTAAAAATAGCATGTCACATAGACTTAATATTATTATTATTATTATTATTATTATTTTGACAAACAGTCCAATAAAAATGTGCTTATTATTTGATGTCCAGGTTTTTCAGAATATTCTTTACTATATAAATAAATAAATAAATAAAGATGGAGCACATGTAAAGTGAAGACTTTGAAATCAGAGATGGGCTGGATAATTAACAGCGATTAAAGCAGTTGACATTATTTGCACATGATAGACACAAATTTATCATTTGCGATGGTTCAGTAAAAGCATTCAATTGCGTCTAATACTACTATAGATCTATAAATCAGTAAGGCTCGTTAGGTTTTAATAGCTTTTAAAGACAAGGCAACATGTAATATTTATTTAGTAACGTTGAGATAAGGAGATGTAAAAAAAAATAAATCTTAAAATGTATTCAGTGATTATATCATTTTAATTTGTTCACAAGTCATTTTAATTGTAAAAGTAATATTCATTATTCAGCAGATATGGAATGAAGCGCATAAGCATAACTATAAATGGTGGTCTAAGCACTTTTAGCAAAAACATTTTCAGTGCTGTCCATACAAACTGTCAATGTTTTTAAATAATGCACACGTTTAGAAATCCACAGGACACTATAGTACTACTCTTTGTCTTGCATGTCCATATGATAAAAAGTGTGAAAATCATCATGACCTGCTGTTAAATGTACAGGCTTCCAGAAATCCTTTATGTATTTTATGTATATGCCTACAGTAATTGAAAGAAGAAAGCCTAGCATCGCTGCCTAAATTGTATACCTATCCTATCACATCTTTCCAACTGCTACACACTCCACACCTGAATCTTTTTTTTTTCATTTTAGACTGTGATATTATTTTTCTTCTTATATTCAGTAAATCAGTTCTGTTATTCTGCTATAACTGACTAGTTAACAGCCCTTGCGAAATCCTTATTTATAATGAATATTTTTTTTAAATAAAGCCATGTACGAACATAATACAGAAATACAGTGTACCTGTAGAGACTCAATGCGAGCCTGCAACTGCAGCCGTTCTTCCAAGTCCTGACATCGTTCTTCTAGTCCAAGGATTTGCTCCTGTAGCTGATTTCTTTCAAGCTCCAATTCTTCCACAACAGACCTCAGACCCTCTAAAAAAAAAAAAAAATCAAATACAGATCATCTCAAAACTAATTAATGGAAAACAAATGTAACAGAAATGTTACTTTATATCTCAATGCAGGATTATGAAGAGTCCAATTGCTTTTTGACCAAGCTAATTGTTCAGCACCATTAATCCAGTTTTTTTAATGTGTTGGGACAGTCAAGCCAAAAAATTTTACCCTTATGAAACAGACTTTTTTTTTTTTGGCCAGGCAGTGTATATATTTAAATGCATTAATGCATACAGAAAATTCCTCAACTTTCAACACATTTACAAAAAACACAAATGGTTGAAAAGTAAACACTTACCACAGACGGAGGCAAGACACACCAACATCATTACACAAAAAAAATAAATCTGTTAAGGGCATTCAACATGGACTACAGCCTACAGAACCAAGACTAGGCAGTTCATCCAGCACGCACATGCTCCGAAAAATCTACAAAATAAAATGAAACTGCAAAAAATATGTCAACAAAAAGAGACCATTGCAGTGGTTTGACTGATGGGTTAGAAAAAGATAAAAATATAAAAAATGTGTTTGAATAGGATTGAGTGAGGTGTGATAAATATACTGCCAAATGAGGGAAAAAAAAGTAAGACATAATATAAAGCCCATGTTCATAATAATAATATTAAGAAGAAGAAGAAAAAGAATAACAGCTAATAACTTTTCAAATTTGGAACTTTTAACAATGACGCACAAAGCAATATAGAACTGCAACGTGATCATGTTAACAATAGTTAATAGTTAATTAATACTTAATAGCTAGATAAAAGATAGAAGATAGATAAAATGACTTGATTTTGTCATCAAATTAAGTGCTACTTTCATAGTTAAATAACCAAATTACAGAACTTATAAGCAGTTAGAAATCTTTATGAACATGAGCACTTGTACACGTCTTACCCAAAAACAGTAATTAAGGATGTTAAACTATGAGGAGTGCGCATGCCAGGCTGAACCGTCTAGTGTGCTTCACACCTGTGTTTGAGGCAGTGAATTCGGGCCACCAACCTCCCATGTTCTCCCCTTCCATTGGAGTGATGCTGCCAGAGGGATTGTGGGAATCGGTGAAAGATGACGTATTGTTGAACTCAAAGTCCTCCTAAAACAGCACCAGGTCAATCATTGTTTAAAAGCATGTATTTATTAGACACGCATTATTTATTAGATATACTAATACTCACTACTACATCCAAATATAAATACAGAACTATTCAGGACCATCAATTTTGGACAAAACAGAAGTTTATGAATGTACTAGTAAACAACAAAGTAAGTACTCTTAAATACATGTTAGATTAACATATTGATTAGATTTTATATAAATGTGAAAAAATTGATTAACAGCATTATTCTATCAGACTGTCAAATAACAATTAATAGATTATTAATGTAATATTTTAACAACGCATGTTTCACCCTTACAAAAGGAAGCTGTGGATAATTCTGTAGATTAATAAACAAACAGATGAATCAGCTAATCATCAGTTGACTGATTTATTCAATCATTTATTTAAGAAATAATATTTCCATCAAGCAGCAACCAGAAATAAAATGTACATATGACAAACATTATTAATATGCTTGCAGAAAATTAAGAGCACAACACCAGTTACTTATTAAAAATAAGGCCTTCTACTTAACGCATGTTTTCCTTTTTTTTTTTTTATTTATTAAGTAAAACTGTAATTAACAAAGAGCTGCTGATAAATATATACCAAATTTCTTGACGAGTCTGCACTAATATTGGGACACTGCTCATACCTGCAGGTTGCGGGGGGCGGAGCTTCCCGTCTTCTTGCCCTTTTGTGGACGGAGCCCTCGAGCCTGAGCCAACTCCTCCTCCAACTCCCGCTGCCGATTGGCCAATGCTGGATCGGAGCAGCCAGGAAAGAACCAGTCATCCTCAATCAGTTTTGTGCCACAGGAAGTTTTATATGAGGGGTTTAATAACATTTGCACCAAAGAATGAAAGAAAAAGCAACTGAAGAAAGAATCAAAGTGACTGATGGTGTGATGGACTGTGTGACTGGGGTGGAGTGTGGTTAAAGAGTAAATGAAGAACTAAAAATAAATATCATGCACTGTCGTGCATGCTTGCATGCTTTTACGCACTCACACCAGTTTCCATGAAGATTTGCAATCGCACAATGCTACACCGCACTACACCATTAAAAACAATACAAGATGACACAGTCTGAGCGCATAACCAAGAGCTGTTTAACAAACACTAATACCTCATTCAGATTATTTAAGACTAAGATTTATCACATATCAAAGATTGGGAATAACGCCTGATCTTACTGTACTCGATGCATCATCATCATCATCGACATCATTAATTATTATTATTATTATCATCGTTCTCTATTTAACTGGCTGTAGTAGACCAGGGTTGACTCGATACGATATCACGATACCTAGCTGAAAATCTGATTTGTATTCCAAGTCTATACATATCACAACTTTAGAAATGTCCCAATCAATATTTTTTTTTTAGTGTTTGTTACAATCCGAAATAAACTCAGCAAATAATTTGCTCCTACTACACAGGACGCTGTGCTGCCTGCCCATGTGTGAACACTTTAGAGCGTATCACATGTAAGATCTCAAATGCAAACGTATTGATTGCCACACAAAAAAAAAACGATATGTAACTGAAACGATTTTTCCCTGCCATCTCTTTTGGGATGAAATTGTTACACCTGGCTTACAGCACTCTCCAACAAATTTTTTTTTTTTGGTCAGAGAGTGTTGGGTCTGGCCCCAGCTTACTAACTGGGATAGGCAAGAATAATTTCCCTATGCTATAAGGCACATGTGACAAATAACTAAAATAATGTTGTTGTTGTTGTTGTTGTTATAATAATAATAATAATAATAATAATATGAATTGCGTATTAAGCTGAATAACCACAAACACACTCAATTAGCCCCATCACTATTCAATAAGCCCACAAAGTACCGCAAGTATCGTAAGGATTATTAATACCAGTCTCCCAAATAGCATAAAGGAATCATGCTTGCCCCATTATCAAGAAATCAGGAGTTTCATTCCTGTGTAAGACTACAGCCCTCGGTGGCCGTGAGCCTAGAGAGCAGATTGGCACTTTCCTCTTAGTGTGTTACACTATGGGATACGACTAAATTAGTGAGAAAAATGTAGGGGAAAAGTAATAATACTAAAACAAAGTCCTAAAACTTCTGAGAATTTTTTTCATTGGGCAGCTACAGCTTTCTCTATGTAACAGAGCATGCAGCACCATCAGAGATTCCACAAATGGACTACAAGACAAGAGCAAAAGATGTAGGGTGACCTGAACATCCTGGCACTAGACATTTATGTACGCATTAAATAGTGCATAAAGCACAATTATATATGTGGATAACTAATCAAATATAAACAGCTCTTAATATTGCACCATTAATGGACTCTTTACAGGTTAAGCAAACGCCATGAACATTTCTTTACACGTCTTAACAAGAATAAATAATAAAAGACAGCAGAATGCAGTACAATGTCCAAAAAAAAAAAATTATTGCAAGGGAGTGTGCTTGGGAAATTCCTCCCAAGTTCTGCTTTGTGAAAGGGCAAAGCTATTGGGATTTGGAAAATAAGGTGAAATTTCTGAAAGCGTGATTACACCAACATCTAGTTGATATGTGTTCAACACTGTGAATAATCATCACAAAACATATCCCCATCTGTTTTGTGGCAACAGAGATGTCTGGCTGAGAAAGTAGATGAAAAGGAAAGACAGGTTTAAGATAGACACACTTATGAAAGAAAAAGTAAAAAAGAAGCTACTGTTCAGTTGGCAGTTTATTAGGTACTGCTACCTTGTCACTACACTCATTGGCTATTTTATCAGGTCACTTCACAGGTTTACATTTATGTTATGCACGTTTTGCAGCTCGGTTCAGTAGACACTGATGCCAGAGCAGCACGAAATAACAGCGTCAGGGTCACTACTGTGCTGAGAAAGCTGCACTGCTCAGATATCATTGATGCAGTGGTAATTCTACCATAGCCCTTACCACTGATGAACAAGATAAAAAATGACACTATCAAAGCGATCTGGCATTTTTTACTTTGCTTTTGCTGCCAAAGTATCGGCCAGGTACCACTCAAACCGAGTATAATAAATATTTGCCTTACATTAAGTGCATCTCAATCTAGGATCATTTGATTCATGTCTCCGAATATAATCTATTTTTTATCCCTTTTATCTCATCACAATGGGTTGAGAATAGGGCTGCAACAACGAATCGATAAAATCGATAAAAATCGATTACTAAAAGAGTTGGCAACGAATTTCATAATTAATTCGTTGTGTCGCGCGTCGCGGAGACATTTGATTATTAAAAAAACTTTAGTTGAGCGCAGAGCGGAGTGAACACACTCGGTCTCGCGCACTGATGCTAGCAGAGTTCGGCGCCTCATAGACAGGGCGGAGCAAAGAAAAAAAAAACAGCGGGGGTAGAGGAAAGATACATAGCGGAGGCTGCTGGGTCTTAGTGCGAGTCACTTACTAGTATAATCAACATCCGTGCATGCGTGTACTGTTTACTATAACACTGACCACGTGTGTGTGTGTGTGTGTAAAACATATTTTATTTTGTGTCTGTATGCGTGTGTACAGTGCACGTGTAAAGCAAAACACACATACAGACAAGTCTCATTAGAGACGTTAAAAATCCATTTTCTCTCTCTGCTCAAGACTTAGCCTGCTCTTTGTGTGTGTGTCTGTGTGCGCGTGCACACTACCATTTCCGGTGACCTGAAATGGGAACTCAACATTAACTCCATTCTTAAAAATGCCCAGCAGAGAATTTCCAGCACCAACTAAGAAAGTACGGTCTGCCTCAGGAGCTGCTGAAACAGTTTTATACTGCAGTCATTGAATATGTCCTGTGCTCATCTATCACTGACTGGTTTGGAGCAGGACAGTGAACAGACTGCAGAAAACAGTAAAAACTGCAGAAAAAAAATCATTGGAGCTCCTCTGTCCCCTCTCCATGTCTTCTACTCTATAAGAACCAGGAAACAGGCAGAAAAGATATTCACAGACCCTTCACACCCAGGACACAACCTCTTTCACCTCCTTCCTTCTGGCAGGCGCTACAGAACTCTGCACACCAAAACTGTCAGACACAGGAACAGTTTATTTCCACAAGCAATCACCCTCAAACAGTTGAACTGGATCTTACAACTGTCTTTAAATCCATCTTAAAATAATTATGTGCACAAATCAAACATCCAGTATCATACTGTATATTGTGTAAAACAAACTTCCTACATGCACATTGCATCAGTACTAAAAACTAGCTTTTTTGCAGTACAGTGAAACCTCGGATTGCAAGTAACACGATTTGCGAGTGTTCCACAAGACGAGCAAAGATTTTTAATGAATTTGACTTGGAAAACAAGCAAGTCTTGGTTTACGAGTACTGAGCCAACGTTTTTTTTTCTCCTTCGCTGCGGAATTGTGGGTAATCGTCTCCTCTGCTGGGTCTTAGTGCGCGTCTCTCCCTGGAATAATCAACATTCAATTCAATTCAATTCAATTTTATTTATATAGCGCTTTTAACAATGGTCATTGTCTCAAAGCAGCTTCACAA
>JAOVVA010000033.1:8303838-8318958 GCA_028565275.1 Leiocassis micropogon
CGCAGCAGCGAAACAGTGGAGCCGGTGTCCACGAGCGCCCGTAGTAAGACGCCGTCCAGCACACAGTTGACATAAATCCCAGCGCGATGTCCTACACGTCCCGAACGGAAATTGAATCCACCAGTTGGGGGACAAGGAAGGTTGCGGGAGGCGGCTTCCCCTTAGCGCCCCCAGGCACTAGTTTAGCGGCTGCTGGGGTACGCTGTCCCTCAGGCCTGAGGACGTTGCAGCGGTAGTCCTGAGGTCCCGTGCCTCGGCATCGCCGCAAAACCCTGGAGACTTGCTCGTTGCCTAGCCGCAACGGGTAGCCCTGTCCCCGGCTAGGTTCACCTACCGAACGCCCCTGAGCTCGGCTCTTTCGCCGTGATGTTCCGCCATTAGGGGTTCCGCGCTCCGCCTCGCGTAGCGCTTCAGCAAGGGAAGCTGGTGCTGCTAACCTGATGGGCTCGAACTCTGGATAGCCCCGGCGCGCAAGGCCTCTTAAGTCCATGGCGAACGCCTCCAGTGGCTCAGAAGCGCGCCGCTCGCGGACCGCCAGCTCCTCGCACGCTGCCTCCTTACGGTCACCCGCGCCGAACCGGAAGTGGAGCGACTCCCGTAGCTTTGCCCAGTCCTTCTGTTCATTGGCCCGGAGGTCTTCCAGCGCCCGGAGTGCGTTGCCCTCCAGCAAGAGTGCTACTCTGACGGCTGTTTCCGGCGGGGACCAGCCCGCGAAGTCGGCGGCTAGCTCCACTTGGGCGAAGAATGCGTAGGGTTCGACGGTGCTGTTGTAGGAAGGAAGACGCAGCTGCAGGTCACTTCGCTGGCTGACGGCGCACGGAGCTGTAGCTTGCTCCGGCGCTTGCGCAGCGTCAATGTTGGGCTCCGCCCCGAGATCCAGTGCCGGGATCTTCATCTCGCCGCTCCGCTTCGGTCACCGTGGTTTGCTCGCACTAGCCCCGTCAGGAAAATGCTCTTTCTCCTTCTTTAACTGCTCCGCTACTCGGCGGATCTTTTTTTGGTCCTCAATAGTGCGCTCCAACTCGTAAATCTCCATCCCACTTCTGACACCAATGTAGCGTTTTACCGCCGGAAAGGATGTTGGAGAGACGAGTCAGCTTATTTGCTGCCCAATGCAATGGCTGGGAGTACTTTATTTTGCACACAGCATGTATAGCATGAGCAGCACATTCACACGAGAATCCCATCCAATTTAACCTTAGCATAAACCGGAGCACATTCAACAGGTCACACACACACTAATACACAACCCTGGCCGAAGCCACTAACCCAAACACCCTTCCCCAACAGGGTGAACACATTGCAAACCCCCCCCCAATGCATGATGGTCGTCAGCTGCCGCTCCGCCCACGCCACAGTATATTATGAATAAATATATATATTTATTTTGTGCATGTGAGTTGTTTTTTGTGATTATAGATTTTTTTTCCTGCACGTGAATTGGGTTTTATTCATGTGTGCATCGTGTCTTTTGTGTGAATTATTAAGACTATTTTGCTTCCATATCAGATCTCTTGTACAGTAGAGCAGTCTAGATTTTGAGGCATGATCTGTCATGAGCACATTAGTGATGGCAATTGAAGGTTTTCAACCAAATTTACAACAAAGAGAAAAAACTCAAAGTTTTCGAACACGCTATATGTGGTAGCAGCATCTGGTGCCCAAGAGTGATGGGAAGTTTGAATCATTTTAGTGACTCGGTTCTTTGAATCTCGTTCATCAAAATGAACAAATCTTTTTTTTGAGTCATTTAGTTCATTTCGTTTTTTTGTTAAGAAATAAAATAAAATGTTAAATTTTTAATAAATAGACCCCCAACACGTCCACATACACAAATTTTGGCTATAGTTCCATTAATGAAAATATTACAATGCAGCTAATATTTATTATTGACAAAGAGAATGAGTAGCTCACCTCTTATATCTTCTGGTCAGAGTCATTCTTTCTTTTGAATCTATTGCATCGCATAGCGTCTATGGGAGTCATGTGACAAAGGGACGAACGACTCGGATTAGAAGCTTCATTGAGAACGTTCAATTCTGTTACCTGTGTACTGCACTGCATAGCGTCTATGGGAGCCACGTGACAAAAGAACGAGCGATTCAGACCAAAAGACTCAAAGGTAACTACTCATTTCTGTTTCCTGTGCATAACCTACTGTACATAGGATTTGCGATGCTTTGCGCATGCGCGCCCAGTAAAAAATGAACGAATCACTCTCTGAGACTACTCGCTCTTCTGAGTCACGTTAAAGACTCGTTTAAAAAGAACGAATCGTTCATGAACGACCCATCACTAGTGGCCAAATGCATAAAATGCAGCTCTTAGTGGATCAGGTGCCGGTGTTTGAGTACAGCACCTTTTAACAGTGAAAGGCACATGCAACAGGCAGAAGTAAGGGCTGCTGAAACATTGGAGCAGCGTGAGGAACGGCAGCGAGTTGACCGCACACTCCATTTGCAGGTCGCCTTGTTCATTCAGGTTCTGTGTTCGAGCCCAGCCTCGGGTCTCAGTGCATGAAGATCGTATGTTCTCCCCATACTTGGTGGGTTTGGAACTCCAAATTACTCCCACAGTCCAAAGACATGCAGATTAGGTTAATTGGAATTCCCAAATTGCCTGCAGTGTGTGCCCTTTTAAAGCAATGAATCATGCTTTAAACAAAACAATAAATAAATTTTAACAGGAAATTAGTTTTTGTTAATGTTTTTCTAAATGAATTGTACAAAGTATTTTAAATAATGAAATACACCTACTTTGACAGTATTTGTCAACACTGTGACACAATACTGTGACACAATAAGTCAGATGAATTTCTTGACGGTATTGAGAAAATTCCACATTATGCTAGATAACTACTAAATATGTGGGATCCAGTTTGCTTTGCATAATTTGCAAGATTAAATTTCTAAATTAATTAATTTTACTAAAAATTACCCCAAATTTAATATAATTTAATTTAAGACAGACGTTATGGTTGTGAACACAGCAGATTCAATCTCAGAACCTACAAGAACCTGAGCAGCTGAACAGGTTATAGAACAAACAGGGATACATGAAGGGGCCCTTCGAGTTTCGATTGACCATAAGACTGCCTGACTTTATTTACTTTTTTAGAAATGCCTCACGGTGTTGACAGAAACTCTGGGCACAAATTCAGCAAATTAAAAGTTATAAAAATTTAATGAATTATTTTTTAACAGATGTTACCTAAGTAGCATGTACTTGTATTACTTAGCATGCAATAATTCAACTTTTTCCTTTTCATGCTACACACAATACTCCACAAGTTGAAATAAATACTGGTGTTTTGAGTGTTTTGTTACTCTACTAAATTCTATTTACATAAATATCCAGACCCATCAATTAATACCTGCTTAATAAAGCAACATTGGCATCAATGACACCCTCAAGTCTGCTTAGGAATGATGATATAATCTTGGCATGCCTTGGTACCCAGTAATTTTAAGGTTATCTCTAAAGAGTCTCATTCACATTGCTCCAGGACTTGAGTTGTTCTGTAGCCAATCTTGTGTTTTATTGGCTCTCTCCTTTGCTTTGTTGTCTTGTTGAAATGTGAACTGTTGCCCCAGCCCGACATCCTAAGGACTCTAGAGATGGTTTTCACTTAAGGTTTGCTGTATTTTTTTTGCATTAATTTCCCCTATATTCTAGTCTAACAGAATACAGAAAAACATCCCCATAGCATGAAGCTGCCACCACTGTGGTTGACCCCAACGGATGGTTTTAATAAAGTGATGCACAGTGCCTGATTTCCTTCACACATGGCTTGGGGAATTGTGTCCAAATAGTTCAACATTTGTGGCATCAGACCAGAGGATTTTACTTCTCAGAGGCTGAGAGTCCTTCAGGGGCTTTTTGGCAAGCTCACGGCAGGCTGTCATGTGCCTTTTAGTGAGGAATGGCTTCTGTCTGGCTGCTCTACTATAGAGGCCTGATTGGTGGAGTCCTGGACTGATGGTTTTCCTTCTGTAGGGCTGTCCTGTCTCCACAAGGGAACTTAGAATCTCATTTATAGTGCCCCTCAGGTTCTTGATTACCTCTCTGACTACAGCCCTTCATTCCCGATTACTCAGTATGGTTGGGCGAAGAGATCTGAGAGGACTGTTGGTTGTTTCAAATCTCTTCCATTTGAGAATGATGGAGCCTATTGTGCTCTTGGGCACTTTCAATGCTGCAGAAATGTTATGGTATCCTTCCCCAAATCTGTATCTTGACCCAATGCTATCTCTCAGGTCAGGTCATTTTTGGCACAGGTGGACTTGTAAAGGTTTTAAAATAGGAAGTAAAATTTCACATGGGGACACTTATAAGCAGAGTGGTACACATAGTGAAACGACCCAAAGCTTTTTTTTTTTTTTTTTTTTTTTTAGAAAATATAGGTATTCTTGGAACAACACTTCACCAATCAAATTAGTGGACCGCAACTAAGTGTTGCATAATGCACTTCCATGATAAAACCTTTGGTTTATTACAGAATAAATTGTGGACCCATACAGCTGTTTGTAATTAAGTGCCAACACTAAGACCTGAACAGCCATTATATTTAAACCATCTGCATATTATTTAGTAGGTTCTCCTTGGCAGCCAGAACATCTCTGACCCCTTGAGGCATGAACTCTGCAAGACCTCTGAAGGTGTCCCGTGGTATTTGGAACCAAGATGTTAGCTGCAGATGTCGTAAATCCTGTAAGTTACAAGTTTTGGGCATTCATGGATCAAACTACTGTAGTTTGTCCAGCTCATCCCATATATGCTCAATAAGATTTGGGGAATTTGGAAATGAAGCAAACATCCTGAACTCTTTTTCATACTCGTCAGACGCATTATTCTGTTAAAAGAGGCCAATTAGGGAATACTGCTGCCATGAAGGAGTGCACTTGGTCTACAACCATCCACTTGAATGTCAGGACCCAAGGTTTTCCAACATAACATGGCCCAAAGTATCACTATGCCTCCTTCAGTTTGCCTTTTTCCCATAGTGCATCCTGGCATCATCTCTTCCTCAGGTAGAGACCTGGCTATCCACATGATGTATAATAATCATACACCTTCTTCCTTTGCTCCATGGTCAAGTTCTGCTGCTTGCATACCCATTGTAGGTGCTTTTGGCAATGGACATGGGGACTTCAGTCAGTGTTAACTTTTCTGGCAATTTTATGTACAAAATATACGACCCAACATTTACCAGATTCTTATTTGAATATTTGCACATTGTTATAAGAAGTGCTGCACAGTGTTGTAGTGGTTAGCACTGTGGCCTTGGACCTCCAGACTTGAGAGTTCGATTCCCGCCTTGAGTCTATATTTGTGAGACAAGTTTGCATGTCTCCCCATGCTTGGTGGGTTTCCTCCGGGTGCTCCAGTTTCCTCCCATTGTTCAAAGACATGCTGATTAGGCTAATTGACCTTCCCAAATTTGCCAATTGTGTGTGTACACCCCCCCCACACCGCACCTCATGCCCAAAGTCTCCTGGGATAGGCTCGACCCTGCTTTGGATAGGCAGTATTGAAGATAAATGAATGAATGGAAGATATATGAAGTTGCGTTGATGTTGTGTTACCTCTAGATGGCAATATTTAGTTTTTTTTTTTTTTAGAATAACTAAATCTTGTGGAAGGTTTTAGACGTTTTGAATCCTTCTCAAATGTGTATTTAAGCTGATCACTTGTTTCATTGCCACTACCTCCTTCTGCCTGTGACTTGGATGTCCGCACCTTTAAGGATGTACCTATTCTTAAAATGCGGCAATATCTTCAAGAGTCAATATACACCAGTGTCTTATAAAGTAGTTTTGTTGTAGTGCATAACATAATCCTACAGTACAAAAGTTGCAACTCTACATAAAATGCCATAGATGATATATTAATAAAACCACAACTCCAAAATAAATCGCATTAATTAAAAAAATTTTATTCGATTAATTTTACATTTAAAATTTAATTATTTTACAAATAAAATCATTAGATGAAAGTAGGTTAATAAGCATTGCTTTATCTTATTTAGGCTAAAACTCTAACAAGCGAGCATGCAGTGTTCTCCTACAATAATGCCTTCATTAAGGTTAATTCAGTGTTATGTAGTTAATATTGTTGGGTAACAGGTCAGTGAATTCACTAAAGTTGTTGTAATGTGATGCTTTGCTGAGCAAGAGAAGCTCAATTGCTAAATATGTTTATCAGTACCCTTCTGTCCTTGTTCCATTTTTTCTTTTTTTTTGCTTCCTTTCTCAGCTTCCTCAGATGGAGGGATTAGGAAGTGTGGAGGGAAGGGAAGCAAGGAAAGGAAACAAGGATGAGCAGTTTAAGAAATGAGAAGCACCCCATGTTGAACCTTTACTATACCTACCTATCATGTTGCCAGATTGTTTGTTTTTATCCTTTGGGCTTACATGCTTGTAAAGAACATTCCTTGACAGAGAAACAAAGTCTTCTGCACATTCAGTGTCAAAGATATCGTGAGCAAAGCTGGAAAAAAATCTATCAATGGTGACCAAAAACAACATGAAGTAAGGGTAGTTGCATATAACATGCATTAATTCAGTTATGAACACTTTTTCCTGGTTTGGGTTGTGGTAGGTACAGATCCTGGGAACACTGCGTGTGAGCCAGGAATACACCCTAGGACAATGGAAAAACCCATGCTCAGAATCTAACCAAGGATCCTGGTGCTGTGAGGCAACAATTCCACCGACTCCCCAGCATGCTGCTCAGATGGAGAAATCAGAGAAATGCATTTTGAGCACACAGTTACATGTTATGTTTCTGTTTAATTGTTTTTCTTTGTTTTTGAAGTCTTCAGTGATGTCAGCTTGATACGTCACCTAACACTCATCTAAAATACTTGACTTTAAGTTTCCCTTAAAATGGACAAAGGTGCTCAACCAAGGAGAAACTGAATGAGGGTGTGTTAAAAGCAAGAGTGGGAAAACCATAGTCTGAAGCACTGAAGGGAGGAGGTGTGGCATTGTATAACAAGCTTAAACATGATTGGCTCTGTTCTTTTTGCCCACAGACTGCTATTGACTGTTCTCCCCCAATCACCCCCCCCCCCCCTTTATCCTTTTATCCCTTTCACACTCCTGCTAGATTCCTAGCAACTTCAGCACACTGCCTGGAGCCTCAGTATTCATCATCTAATACAATCCTGCAACATAAAAAGGATATATAGATACAAATGACAAGTAATGTCATTTTAGTCTCATTCTTTTAGGTTCACATCTGGGTAGAAAAGCATCCAGGGTTTGGATGCACCATGCCACACTGGAGTAATTTGTTTATTTGTGCATTTGGATGTGTGTTTTTAATATTAATCAGTCCTTCAGAGACAAAAAAGCCATCAGTTGGATTGGTATCACTCGGAAATTACCAAACTGAGAGCAACCCAGGCTTTAATTCTACTGGTCATAAACACACAAGAGGACTGAAAAATATCCAGCACAGCACAAACAGAACAAGAATACAGATTGATTTAAATGGGTGAGTGTGCAATTCATAATATTTAATGCCTTTTTGCCCAGAAATGTGTATTTGTAGTAAAATGCATTAATACACAGTATTATTTGATCTAATATTATCTGACTGTCTGATTAATTCTTGATTAAAGGAACAGTTTAACCCAAGTTTCAAATTAGTATACTGGTGATGCTGGATGCTGAGTGGTTGAAACAGATGAGAGGGGAAATGAGGTTGCTGCTGACGTTCTTACATGAACAACTATTTTTTTTTTATTTTATCTTTAGGCACTTTGCAGCCTGTTGCAGTAAAACATTTTTTCCAATTTCTTTAATTTAATCTACATCATTTAATTCAATTTAATTCAATTTAATATTGATAAAATGAGGGGTTTAATACTTTTGCACAGTGCTATACTGTATATAGGTGATTTCCAAATAATTCAATTTGATTTTCATTTATGAAAGTCATCTTTATGTATTTAAGGTAGATCCAGTACTGTAGTTCTAGTGGTGTGTGGTCTTTTTTCTAAATGACATTAAGCATAAAGTGGAAACTGTTGGTGTGTCTTATTATTTTTTGAGCGGCTTCAATTGTTGTTAAGCAGCATCCATTTAAATACTGTGCTGAACTCTGTAAATGTTAAACGAAAGTTTGGGCAGATTACTCTACTTTTTAACCTAGATTCAGGACTCTTGCAGCCTATCGCTGACCTTCATGTCAAGTACTGTACTTGTACAGAGTGAAATCCATGATGATTTTGTTGTGTATCATGGCTAACATCATTTAGCAAGCTTCACTAATACATTTGTAATCATTAAGTATGATTAAGAAGGAGCATGTGAAACAGAAGATATAAATAATATTTACAAAGTGTATTCCTTACTCTGTTGATCATTCTTTCCTAAAAAAATACTTAAAGGAGGAACTAAAAATAGGTAAACTAAGCACAGAGTGAACCTAAAATGTACACAAAGGACAGAACTGTAAGTTTAGTGTTAAGCAAATACTGTATGATATAATTTTTCTGTCTACTGTTGACTTGAGACAATTCAAATAATACAAACTATAATGCAACAACCTATCTTTCTATAAGTGTGTGCAATTGCTCGACACTAATAGATAATAATAGTAAATAATACAAAATTAATTAAATAATTAATTGTGTAAAGCTGCTTTGCAACAGTGACAATTGTTAAAAGCCCTATAAAAATAAAATTGAATTGAATTAATAGTTTCATTGTTGAAAATCTGACAAATGTTTAGACTTAAAATCTAATACCACAACATTGATTATTTTGTTTTGTACTAGAGCTAATGTTTCAAACAGACTATTATTCAAAATGTATACCTTAAATTAATGAACATATAGAGTGAGGTCCAAATGCCTGAGATTACATTGAAAATCTGAAAAATAATCGAAATCTTGAATGCACTATTTCTCTGATTCTATTTAAATGTCAACCAGTTTGTGATGTTGAGCATATCCACTGCTTTGTACAAAAGGTCAGATTTTTCTCATGCCTCATACTTTTTATTGAAGCATGTGTTCTGACATTACTGATCTAAAATGTATCACAAGGTTTTGCACAAACTTGTCCATGCCACCTTGAGTCCATTTCCAAATGCCAAAAGAAATCTGAAATTCCTGTAAATATTTAAAATATTCTACCTTTCACTCAAGGGTAGAATTTGTAATGAAAATTGGTGCATTAACTTTGAAAGAAGGGCAGTGGTCTCAGACTCTTAGATCTGTGTATAATAATACTACTGTATAATTTCATTCCTGCAGAAATCCCTTGACACTTCAACATGAGGCTTCAACATGCTATAGTTTGAAACACTTTATAGTTTTTTTTTCTCCTTCCATAAAGGTCAAAGGCTAAAACTCCCACGTTTAAAAAGCCATGAACAAGAGCTAGTTTTCATCTTAATTTATGTATAAACCGCATTCAGGACTGCTTTTCTCACTAACACTTCATTATTTGGGTCTAACATATTCAAATGGAAACTCTCAGAAATCAAGAGAAAGAAAATGTCAAATGTCTCAGCGTGTTTGCTTTCCAAGCCTTTAAGTTGACAATAAATTTAGTGCCATGCAAACATTAGCAGGCTATCGTTTGCATAGCATTTAGGTGACAACTCAAAGCCTAGCATAAGGGCTCTACGTAGTTACTGTAGGGTTTATACTAGATTAGCCTATTTAAGGCTCTATTCCAAATGTTTGAACACAAAAAAAAGTTATTCTAATAAGATTTTTTTTTAAAGAGTAGTGTCTGTTTTTACACTTCATGTATAGTGTTCTATTTTTGACTAAACCAATAAGGGTACATTTTGTGTTAAATGTCCTTTATTCCCTGCACATGTTGTGAAATCTCTCATTTTCTCTTTCTTCCCCTCTGACTTTCTCTGGCTCTCTCAAAGATATCTGCCAAATTAGCTATGCATACAATCCTCAGGTCAAAGGTAACAAAGCAGGGCAGACCCTCAATAAAACCAGAACACTGCAACCAATTCACAAATCCAACCTGCTGAAGGGTCTAGTTCATGAGAAGCTGCTGGAAGGTTTTACTGGTTCTCCCTTTTGAACTCTTGAGCTTGTGTTAGCATGCTAATTACTTCTCTCCAAGAAACCAACTAGACAAATAGAGAGAGGCCAAGTTGAAGGCTCTTAATCAAATCCTGTTTACTCACTAAGAAAAAAGTGTTGTTAAAAGTGTAGCTCTTGTCTGAATGGACGGAGGCCCCCTCATTCTTATTCATCAGGTCTCATTCATCCTCTTGCTGAGTTTAGTGTTGGGTGAGGGGTCAGTGTGGACTGTTAATCTCACACTCAAGGACTTATTGCAGTGGTTTCTGCTCATAGCTTAAAATTAATTAGAAATGATTACTTTTACATGCACATTGCTATATTTAGTTTGAAATGAACTTTATTTACTGCATTTACTGTAGTCGAGAGTTCGATTTCTCTGTTGGGTCTATGTGAATGGTGTTTATGTACATGTCATCCCCATGCTTTATGGGTTTCCTCAAAGTGCTCTAGTTTCCTCCCACAGTCCAAAGCCATGCAGATATGGCTAATTTGCATTTTATAATTGCCCATAGTGTGTAAGTGTGTGTGCCCTGTAATGGATTGGCACCTTGTCCACCCTGCCTCGTGCCCTGCGTCCCCTGGGATATGTTCCAGGCTTTCCAAGATAAGCTGTGCAGGATAAGCAGTATAAGTGAGAGAGTGAGTGAGTGAGTGGAAGTAGAAGTCTGAAACTAAAATTCATCCATATTTGGTCAAAAAAAAACATTTACTGCATTTGGGGTAGATATCATTGTGTCACACTGACCACTTCATTAGGTATACCTCACTATTACTGGATTGGACCCCCTTTTGCCCTTAGAACTGCCCCTATTCTTTATGGCATAGATTCAACAAGGTGAAGGAAAAATTCCGTAGAGATTGAACTTATTGTTAAAAAAAACTTGTGTAAGGGAATATCATGGGAATTCCCTTGGGACCATGGGAAATATCCTGTGGTCATAAAGGGATGGACTTGGTCAGCAACAGTATTAGGTACAGTATTGTAGGTTGTGGGCTTTTACACCATGCTCACCATGCTCACACAGGATGGATAAATGCTTTTGTGCGTTTATGCCAAATTATGATCCCACCATCCAAATGTCACTTCATAAATGGAGACTTATCAGACCAGGCAATGGGTTTCCAGTATTCTGTTGTCCAGTTTTTGTGAGCCCATGCTGACAGAGTGGCCTGCAGTGCGACCCACTGCTTCTGTTGTAGGCCATCTGCTTCAAGGTTCAACATGCTGTGCATTCAGAGATGCTCTTCGGCATATCTCAGGTGTAATGAGATGTTATTTGAGTTAATGTTGCCTCTCCATCAGCTCAAACGAGTCTGCCCATTCTCCTATGATCTCTGTTATCAAAGAGGCATTTTCACTCATAGAACTGCTGCCGCCCCCTCCCCCCGATTTTTTTTTTCAGACCATTCTCATTCATGTCACTTTTAAAGTCACTTAAATCCCCTTGGTCTCCCCTTATCATGCTCAGTATGAACTCCAGTAGATCATCTTGACCATGTCTACATGCCTAAATGCATGCTGCGGTGTCATTTATATAGGTATATATTGTAATTATCTACAGTATGTATTTAGTGTAGATGTCCTTGCTTCACACCCTATGTATTGTAAACCTTTTTGGATATACATTGCCAGTCAAAAGTTCTTAAACATTTGGTATATATATATATATATATATATATATATAAAAAAAAATTTTCATATTACAGCGCTGATGATTTTGCTCAATGTGTTAAATAATTTAGTTTAAATATAAAGCTCGGATAGTAGTAACTTATTATAATTGACTAACTATCTCTACTGGGTACACAAATGAAATAGTAATCACTGATATAGCCATATATAGATTTTTTCTTTAAGGAGCAATATTGTTAACAATTTTGGAGCGAGTTTCCAGTGTCACCACTTTGTAACAGTCAGTATTTTTCTGGCGAAGGAATGAATTGTAAGTGAATGGTTGGTTATAATAAAACCAAAATGAAATTGTGATCATTGGCAAATTAACACATGAAATAAAACATTTTATGACATCATTACAGGGAAATTATCATCCTGGGGTAACCATACCTCTGTGTTGCATCAGGATATACTGTAACACTTACCCATTGCAATAATTAACATGTTTGGTAAAATAAATTATGTTTTGAGTCTTCAAAGTGATTTTTTTAATGTATTTTTTTTTTTTTACCTCCAGCAATTTAGAGAACATTTTATAATTCTGCAATGCCTTTGTAGGGCTTTAAAAAATTATTTTCACTGTGCAGTACATATACCCACTGGACATATTTTACCTGTTAGTTTTAAAGCTCTAGTGCAAAATTTATTGTTAATCATTAAACATTCTGTACATTTTACTGAACCTTTGTTTTAATTATGCATAAAATAAAATATAATTTTATAAAATATAATTTTATTTTAATATGTGAATGCTGAACAAATAAATTATACAATAACAAGAAAAGCAACTTGTCAAACCTAAGTCGATTTCAAAATCAGAACCAGCTACAAACCCAATAAAAAAATCAAATAATCTGTTTGTTTTACTCACAGGCCAAACGTGTGTGGAACAAGGTGCTGTCCTGGCTGGGTTGTTCATCCCAAGACTAAAAAATGCACAAAACGTGAGTGATTAAAGTTTCATGAAATTCAGTGTCCATCTGAACTCTTAAGACCACCAGACTATTTTTCTATTGCTCCAAAGTTTTTCCATTTCTCCTTGGCAAGTTGAAGGCATTTTCCAATTACAATAGCTTCACTAACAAGCGGTTTTCTTATGGCCACACACAATCCTGTGGAAATGCTCGTAGTTCCATTATTAAGCATATCTGTGCCGATTTTTGCAATAATGCTACGACACAAGGTGTTTAAGTGAGCTTCTTCAATCACAGTCGTTCACGATTTATTTCCAACGACATTCCAATTCAAACACATGACATCTCAGCATTATCCATGTGTTGGCTGGTTCTTTACCCAATGTTATTGTTTTCTTCACTTGACCCAGGTTAATAATTCGTTCCAAAAGAGCACAATTCTTTGGCTTTTTCTGAGGGACAATCTTAGGCACGTGTCAGCTCATATAAATGTCTTATGGAAGATCATCTGCAAGTGCATTCAGCTCCTCTGTGATGCTGTCTGAACATCTGTTTAAAACAGTGTAATGGTTCCACATTTATATATATATATGTGGACATGAAAAACGTCAAGATGTTTGATCATGTTTATGTTTCAGAAACGTCTAGGGAGAAAAGATAACTACAATACAATGAGATTATGCTAAGCTCACTGTAATGGATAATGCCTTGCTTAATGATGATGAAACGATTTTTCAGCAATAATTCTAAATTAAAGGGTTGAACATTTTAAAGGGGTTGAATACGTATATAAATCAATATACTCAATGGATTGTGTGTTAAGAGCAATAGCATCTAGGATAATAATATTAATCTCTCTCTCTCTCTCCAGCAAAATGTGCTCCTCGATGTCATAATAGAGCCATGTGCAGAAAGCAAACCCTGTGTCAGTGCCTGTTAGGTTCTCAGCACTGTAAACAGAAACGAACTACCTCCTCATCAGAAATCACACCCACCTCTGTAACTACTCCAGAAACCACACCCACATACAGAACCACGCCCTCGTCTTTGCCCCCCACGCAAGCCATGACAAAATCCATGGAGAAATATTCTGTACACTGGAAGCCTCTAAGGTAAGAGATTATACATTTTATTTATTTGGACAATATAAATGATAATGATCTCATGGAAGTTAATCATAAGAAATTCTTCCTCGCTCCCTAATAGGGGACCTTTTTATAAATATTGCCTATTTTACTTGGGTCTCTAGCTTGTGTGAAATTGCAAAAAAAAAAAAAAAAACAACCTTAAAAAACACACGTACCCCACCCGTTTTTTCTGATTTAAATTTGTGCCTTTTCTTGTTTGCGACATTTCTGTTATTCGTAATAAAAAAGAGGTAATTTGTTAAAGACCCTCCTCTGGCTTGAGGCTCAGCTCCACTCATACTGTAAGTCGATAATTTGTTTGCCTCGGACAAATTTGTGGTGTGAGTTGAACATTAGACATCTACATACAGCTTCCCAGAAAGCAAGACAAGCTCTGCTGTTGGATCTAAACCTGATCACCAAACTCCAAACTATTTTTTTAATAGCACCTTCTAGGGGAGTAAAAAACAGTGGTAACTTTGGAAATGTTCTGACAGTTGTCTTCGAAGTTGTATATGTGGTAAACATTTCACATCGGACTGTTTTTGAACAATGGGCAATTTTAAAGCTGGATTAATATAATCAATGAGGCTCACATGTGGATATATTCTGACTGACCATGAATTGTTGCTATAATGCATAACTACATTTGGTAAACAGGGACACTGAGGATAAATCTTTGGCCTAGTAATAAAAAAAAAAAAAAGTCCAAAAGTACAAGAGAATTGTTGTGAAACTTTTAAAGCCATTTCCATGGGCTTTTAGTAGCAACATATTCACTGTGTGTGGATATAAGATTCTTACAGTATGTTGGTTAACTGCTAACGGACAATCAAGGAGCAACCTCTGGTTCTGAAAAAATGAGTCCAAAACATGTAGTTCCTCGAATGTCCACTTGAGCTGACTCCAAAAGTGCGAATCCCATGCCCAATCCAAATGCCCAACTTTAATAAGCAACTTTGCAGCTTGGAACAAAAAATGGTGTTAGTCTCCATAGCTAGATTTTCCATTCATGACCACTGTTAATGGACTGTATGTAACTCCTTGGGTTAAATTATATTAAAGCATAAATAAATGCATTAATAGGGGCGTGGCCAATTGGAGTGACAGCAGCATTGCATGTGGCAAACTGCTAGCTGTCTGCCATGCTTACTTTAGCTAACCAGCTACCTGGATGTAGTTTCATGTTGAAAAAAAATGTAAATGTAAGAATGCAGAGCAACACTTGCATAAAAATTTATGTTCGCGTGTTCGTTTTCCGGGTGATGCTGTAACCTCTCACAGCCAGAGGCCTAGAGAGAGCTGATTGGCCGAGCTCTCTCAGGGGGGAGGGAT
>JAOVVA010000033.1:8353330-8370373 GCA_028565275.1 Leiocassis micropogon
ACACACACACACACACACACACACACACACACACACACACACACACACACACACACACACACACACACACACATTTGAGTTGAGTTAATGGACACAGAAATGAAAAAGGATGGAATGAGTAATGCTTGTGTTTTGGGGACATCCACATATGCTTTTTGTCTCTCTTTTGTACACACACACATTGAGTGCACGGCACACTCCGCATTAACGCTCAAATTGAAGAAGGAAAAACGATGGGAGGGGGTGCTTTGTCCTAAATTAAAAACACATGCTCCAAGTAGGTCGAGAAAAGATAAAACCTACACACCACACTTGTTCACATTCACGTGTACAACATGAATCCTGTTCATGTCAGACCTGCACAATGGTACAACCAGTCATTATTATCTAAACAAATGTCTGGAAGGTCTTTGTCTATCATCACAAACGTTTGTGCTTGAGTAGAATACATTTTTTTTTCACTGATCTGGAGTAACAATCAATACTTTATTCAACTGATCAGATCTAGTGTGTTGTGAAGTGAATTTGTTAAATGTTTATGCCATTTGATGCGTCACCGCCACTTATTAAGGAGCATATTCTCTTGAAACCTCACAGGGATGATCATTTCAGTGAGAAGAAAGGACAGCAATGTTTACATATCTTTGTAACAAAAAAATGACAAGATGAATACCTCGCTGAATGGCAGTGTCACTATTGCATCATTAAATATTAGATATATAGTATGCAAATGCAAGGCACTATTTTATCACCGAAAGGGAATAACATAACATTCACTAATAACATATCATTTTTGATAAAAAAATAAATAAATTTACATATAGTATCAGATAACTTTTAATTACATGTTGCATTGTGTAATAAGGATTTGTATCCTCTTAAATCCTGTGGATGCACTATAGTGGTAATTATTATAAATAATAGCACGGTGAAAAAAGTTATATGGTGTTGTATTTGCCTAATACCAAGACCAGTGTGAAAAGTTTGTGCAAAAAATTATTATCCATATTACAAGGGGTGTTCAAGTCAAACCAGAACTTTTGAATGTGCAGAATAACACAACACAGTTATGAGAGTAAAAACTATTAAGGCACTTATCTCTGTGTTTCCCTAGTGCTTGGATACGAACAAGGTAGAATGTTTTCTGAGTACACTATAGCCATGATTGGACTTCACTCTAAAATGTTGGCTTCCCAGGAACTTCTTTAACCTCCCATTTCCCCCTGAATTGCATATACAGAAAATTAGTGGGATTTAGTGAAACAGAGTTACAGAGGCTAGAATAAAGAATTTTATTTCCACATGCTCTCTGAAACACAACCATATATACCTACCATATGCTCAACAATTTAATGCTTAAAAAGTATGTAAAATATATAACCCTAACCCTAACTGTACATGCAATGAAAATGGGCCCATATGAGGGCTGGTGATGATTATTTGGTTAATAGCCCAAACATGATGAAATGGGTCACAACAAGGTTAGGACTGTACGAGTTATGTGTCCATTTTCAAGGATCAGGAGTTTCACTCGCTAAATGTTCATGGGAAGTGAACTGCAGTGGGTTCTGAGTCACCTCGGCCAGGCTCATCATTCACAGATGTATGGACTTCTTTAAAACGTTTGCACCATTGAAATGGTTGACTGCGGGTAAGATTCTCATCACTGTACTGCGCGTGAAGTCCTCTGTAAATGTCAATCAGCTTTATTCCTTCATTCACAAGAAATTTTATAGCAAGTTTGACTTCAACCCCATCGTAGATAAAATCTATAAGAGCGTCATCTGAACATCTGGACCAATAGGAGAGATTAGACATGAGGAAAATCTGTCCTTTTATACAAAGCAGTTAATATCATAAATTTGCCTACACTATAATAGGGAGCTAGAGACAGTTCTGGATTCAGGATATTAAATATTCTGGACAGTAATAGATAATAAACATAGTCTTTCTTTGTTTTAGATTGTTTTAAACCTTCTTTTGATGTCCAATTTTAAGTAAAATTTTTAACGTGGTCTTAGACTTTTGAACCCCACTATAAGTAATTACATTGTTTGAAAAACACATTATATAGACTTCTTTCTCCACATGGCTTCATGCCACTGGAGAGTGTTTTCGCTGTAGCCAGAAATGCCGATCTCCTTATCAACAGCTTTGCCTTTCACCAGAATTTCAACCAAATTTGACTTTCTCCCTTTGCTACATATTAACCCATTATAAAATAAGAAGAGCAAATTTGGAGAGAGTGCAATAATAATGCATAAGTCTCGTATATGCAGCTGAACTGAATAGTTACAGAACAGCCCATTTCCACCCACACTAGCAGGCCTGAACTCTTTGCCCGTAAAGGGGAAAAAAAAACGTCTTAAATAAGAACACATGCTGTGAGAATATTACCTAAACTTGCCGCTTATTACAAAATATTTTAAGCTGCTCATGTACTGAATGTGGCATTCACTGTGAGCTGACACTGAAATGGGTTTGATTGATTGCAACTCCTGTCATCTTTCAACCTGACAGGACTTGCAATATATTACCAATTTTACAGTCACTTATGTAGAGGCACAAGGCAGGAGGTTGTTTTTTGTTCGTTTTTTTGGATAAGACCGTTGACCGTTGACAGAAAATTTGAATGTTTGTTTTCTTGTTGTCACAACCTCAGCAGACTTAAATTGATTTCAGGTTCATGTGGAGATGCTTAAATGATGGACTGTCTCAGTTTTATGTAATGGATTCTTCTAAACTAAGGAAAACAAAAATTATTATAGAATTATACATGTAACTTGCTGTTTGAAAGAATTTTTGTTAATCCCAAACTAATCAAATCCATCTAATCCAAATCTGAGACAGTGTAATATAAACTGTGCAGTATACAGTATGTACAGGTATGTAATAAACAAATTAAATACTCTTTTCTTATTTAAGATAATGCCCCGAGCACACAAGTACATATGAGCACACACTTTCACTCACAAACATACAGAACTGAACTGACTCAGCAAACAATCGGTCCTTGTTACCTAAACTGTATGACTTCATAGTGATGTCATGAGATCGGAAATGATTCTGTTGTTTGTGTGAGATAAATCTTGAGCACAATCATACACATATATCAGTTTATTTTCTTTCCTCTACTAGGCCTGTGCTGACATAAAATGTGTGTTAGAGAAACACGCGCACTTGGAGGCCCAGGCACGATCTCCTCGGAGACCGATCTATCATAGAAATGATGGATAATTGTGGATCTTGGAAAATGTTCAAGCTTTTACCTAGGTCTCACTTCTACAAGTGTGTGTGTGTGTGTGTGTGTGTGTGTGTGTGTGTGTGTGTGTGTGTGTGAGAGAGAGAGAGAGAGAGAGAGAGAGAGAGAGCATATGCAAGAATGAATGCAGAAGAGCTAAGAGACAAATTAAATCCCTTTGAATTAATGTCTTGGCAGAACACCTCAGCCACACACAAACTGACCCCAGTTAAACCCAGGTCTGGGTGGATCTCTTTTGCTTTTTCCAACTCATCTTTTTAATGATTACATTTAACAATGTGCATCCCTGATCATATCACAGTTAACCAACATCAACAATTACATTAAGAGGCACAGGGGCATGGTGGTTAGCACTGTGGACTCGCACCTCCAGGGTTGTGGGTTTGATTCCCACCTCAGGTCTGTGTGTGTGGAGTTTGCATGTTCTGCCCATGCTTGGTGGGTTTCCTCTAGGTACTGTACTCTGGTTTCCGGTATATGCAGCTGAAATACCCTTCAAATAGTGTATTTTTTGTGCAGCAAACTCTCCTTGTTTCACTTATTCCCCAAACATGCTAGCTTTGTATATGAATTGCCTAGCCATAGCCCTTCAGAAAACAGCAGAGCTGAGCAACACACTGAGAATTTTCTTATACAGCATCAGATTGGTGGATAATATACAGTAATTGGATTGTTTAAGCCCTACCATCTTTCTAGGAACCTCTGTAGTCCATATAGGGGCCGTGGAAGGCCGTATTTATTCCCATTTTTACAACCTAGTAGGACTTCCGGTAAACATTGACACACTCATTCACACACTACAGGCAACTTAGAAATGTCAATTAGTCTAATCTGCATGTCCTTGGCCTGTCGGAGGAAACCGGAGTACCAGAAGAAAACCCACCAAGAGAACATGCGAACTCCATGCACACAGACAGGTGGGAATCGAACCCGGACCCTGGAGGTGCAAGTCGACCACTAAGCCGCCGTTTAGGCTCTTGCCAATACAAACATGGAAATTTGTTTTCTTCTTACCTTTTATGGTTGTAGACAGGCACTGGAGAGCCATCTGGTGTTCTAAAAACAAATAAAAATAAAATTTTACCAAATAGGTCCCCTAGTTTGTATGGTCATGAAAACATCATGCAGTCCTATCTGTACCCAGTGGGATTGACAAATCTGGACGAGTAATGATTGTGCCAGGAAGAGGATGTGGTCCTTTTTGTGTCTGATTCCATCCGTATGGTGTCCCAGGGATCAAAATCCGCCTCTGGTTTTGTGCATAGTTGTTTTGTGACAATGTTTATACTGAAATGTTTTATACGAGGAAAACTGATTTGAATTATGCTAAAAAGCTGAGCCTCATTTATAGTTAATGATTTAAGTATATTAAATTTGATTAGCCAGACACACACAGTGAAGTTATAGAAATGTACGGATAACAGTGTTTTCTGGTCCACACATACAGTAAGAATTTGTTTTCCTTGCTTGGTTTTGTTTTATTTTAAATAAAATAATGCTATAGTCTTTAATTACACCTAGATAGTAACTCAAATAAGTTACCTAGACACATTTGTTTTGACATTGATTAAATTGTATGTATCTAAGTCTCCATCTTTATCTTTTTTTCTAGTCCTGTGTCCCATGTTGTGTAAAAATGGAGGTGTGTGCATTCATAAGGATCGATGTCTCTGTCCTTCCAACTTTACTGGAAAGTTTTGCCACATCCCCGTATCTCCATTCTCATCCCCTTCCAACGAGATTGAGAAGCTGCCCTCAAGTGCAAATGTTCCAGCCAGTCAGGGGCTGATGCATTCAGAGTATGTCCTCCCTTTACAGAGCCGACAGCAGAACCACACCAATGGTAAGATTAATTAACTGTATCTAAATAGTTTGGAAACTGTGGGGAACTGGCCGTGTCTCAAGCTATAATCAAATCCAAATGTCAGAGTCAGTTATCAAACATTAATCCAACATAATTCCCAGAGATACACACAGACTTTTAAATAATATCTTCTAGCCAGAGAGGGTAATATGGAGTGTAGTACCTTATTACAGAGCAATACAATAAACCCAATATAATACTATTGAACCAATGTCTTAAATTAACTTAACTTAAATAAAATTAAATTAGGCGGCACGGTGGTTTAGTGGTTAACACTGTCTCCTTGCACCCTCCTGCTTGATGAGTTTCCTCCGGAAACTCTGATATCCTCCCACAGTTCGCCTCTCATCTGTTCCAACCACTCAGCATTTAGCATCATCAGTATACGAATCACTGACACATAGGGGGAGAGAAGATTGTGAGTTGAACACCCAGGACATACTACTCACCAGACTGACACTCAGTGGTCCTTTTACAGTATAGCCAGGCACTGCTGGTTGGTGGGTCGTGATCTGAAGACAGCCGTGGTGATTTACGGCACCCTGCCCTTTCAGCATGTGCGGCGGAACTGGCCTTTACTGTGGTTTCTCTGTGGCATGAAGAACGTGCAGATGATAAACGACTCTGTTTGTAGGCCCTCCATCACAGCAGTCCCCCAGCTCCAAGCTTATTGCAAGTGTCAAAATAAGTGAATGCCATTGGTAAAGGCCATCATTGTTTCTGTGTTGCACCCCCTGATCAATGCAGGATTGAGAAGGAAGTTTCCTTGAGTTTCTTACTTACACCCAGGATAGGGTCCTCCTCATCATTAAAATCCTGGGAGAAGATGGCATTGACCCTGATGTCAGAGGCATCTATATGCACCAGGAAGGGGAAGTCGAAGTCAGGGGAAGTGTTGAGGTGGGTCTTTAGCAGCTGGAATGTGCTTTTCTGCATACAACTGAACTCTCCGGCCGGCCTTTCTTGAGTAAATTGAAAGAGGTGTTGCCTCAGAGAAGAAGTTAAGGAAAAGAAAACTGTGTCTTAGTGGACACTCATAGGGACCTGTCTTTGACCTGTCTTGTCTGGAGCTTCAGTAACCCCCGCCAATTTGTTACCAGAGATACTGTGTGTCAGTCAGGCCCAGATGGCTTTTTTTGGGAAGGTTCGCTATCAATCCAGCTTTTCTGAGTTCTTGTAGGATCTTTTAGAGATGGTATAACTGGTCCTCCCTGCTGCTTGAGTTGCTGACCACATCATCTAATTAGGCTGCAGTGTAAAGGCGGTAGTGGCAGAGCACAGTATTCTTTAGGCGCTTGAATGTCATCAGGACTCTGTGCAGGCCAAAAAAGAGGGACCCTCTACTGCCAATGGCCATGTTAAATGGTGAAGGCTGTCTTCTCTGTGGCCTTGGGCTTGGGCCGGTCCATGTACCCCATTCTATAGTCAGTTAATTTTGGCTTGTTTATCCTGCACATACTCTGCTATAGAACAGAATAGTGATGGCTTATCTTTCCAGGATTCTTTTATCACATCAATCAGATGGATGTCTCCCAAAAAGCAGCTCAAATGGGATGAACCTGGTGGATGTTTGGGGTGTTTCTTGGGCCTCAAACAGGACCTATGGGAATAGCTGCCACTCACTGCAACATTCTTTTGAGTGTTTGGTTGAAGCACTCCACCAGGTTGTCTGTTTGGGGGTGGTACAAGGTGGCAAAGATCTGCTTGACCTACAACAATCGCCATACTGTACATCCACCAATGTTGTTCAACATGGCTTCCGGATAGCGGGTGACATAGTTCACCATGACCAAGATGTACTTGTGGCCTTTCGTGGCCTGCAGGAGTAGGCCAACTAGGTCCATTCTAAATAGGAATGCTGATAATGGGTATTTTGTACGCTGAACTGGCCACAGAGGGAATGTAAATGAGCTACAGTAGGTGCATTGCGGTATCCACCCTCTTATCCACCCTGTTCTCCTCTTCTCTTGGTATGGTATTATACAGCCTGCCCCAAATGATGAAGTAGGATGTGGGCCGCGCCATACTCACCTCTCCTTCTATCTCTTATACCTGATCCTATCAGTGATTTAGTTAGTAAGAAGTTTTCTTTCATGTCACCTACTGAGACAGGGAAACAATCACGTTAGAGGGAAGATCCATCTTGCCTTCAGTCTCAGTGTCTGTGCTGTCCTTCTGGGCCTGGTTTGCTGGCAGGTTGGTTTTTACTTGTCTTCCTTCTCTTTCTTGTAGCAGCCTGGGTTATGACCTTAGAGGAGGGGCACAGGGGCTACAGATTTGGACTAACCCTACTGTGACATGTTTGCCTCATTTGTCTTCCACTGTGATGCAGTCAGTGGGAACCTCTTTACAATCGCTGTGTACACAGGTGTTCAGGAGAGGCTCACATGGAATGACTGATGGGTGACCAAAGGTGATGCAGAGACAAACTTGTAGGATGCCTGGATGCTGTTCTCACCAGTGTAACTGGCAGCCCAGAGCGCTTGGGCAGGAGAGGATTTAAGTGGCTCTGATTCTTTCCAATATCCGTAAGCCCATCTGTGGAACTCAGCACCTACGTGCCTGATCAAGAGACAAAAGCAGGCAAAGATTTTCCTCTTCAGCTGCTCGTAATCCTCTATGTCTTAGGAGGTCAGGGAGAAATAGGCCCGCAGTACTTTCCTTGTGTGCAAGGGGATGAGTATTACACTCCACTCCCTCCTGGACCATTGTTCTTGGTCTGGCATCTTCTCAAAAGGTTTCCACAATGTTGTGAGGGGTGAGCTTCGAAAGCAGGTACTGGGCTTCCTTGTGGGGGTCAGGCAGTGGAACATTGGCAGCACTGGGTTGCTGAAATGAAGTGAGCTCAACCGTTGTAGCCTGTATATCCTGTACATCCGTGTCGGATGTGAGGCAATACAGATCAGGGGAAGAAATGCTGTTTTATTTTTATAAAGCTGTGAGGGGAGGCTCAAGATTTTAGCACAATACTGTACATTGAGTAACTTATGATCTTATAAAAGAAAATTTTACATAAATTTGACAATACTCAAGATAGTTTCATGTGCATCAATGTTGCTTTTTGCATTGTAGTTGTGTGTGTAGTTAGGATGGGTGTAAAGAAGGTGCCTTTTATCTGTGTATATCTAAGACATAGATACTAATAAATAAATCAAAAAAGTTTGCTAGTTTGTTAATAAAATGAGAGAAACAGCAAGGGGACAGGGTTTCTACTGAGGGTCAGTAATTACTGGAGATTTCAAAACACCAGTACAACAGTCAGTCATTCCAGATTCACATATGGAATGAGTCATCTGCTGTTTCCTTTTGGGTAGAAAGAAGAAATATTGCTCTTTTAGAATATTTTGAGTATCATCATAGACCCTTGTTGAAATACAAAGCTACTATATAACATAAGTAAATGTTGGCAGGTTCACGATTTCTTCCACCAATTTTGCACTCTGAATACGTACAGGTCTTGCAATCTCATAAGGAAAGGTAGAACATTTTTCTGTCGTACCACTTAGTAACATTTTTAACATTTTCATTTTTTTTTTAAACATTTATCTCATGTACATTCATACAGTGTAACAATATATTTGCCGCCTTCAGCCAATAAGTACATTCTTTTTATGAGTGTACTGTACTCTATATAAATAATGAATACTGAATTATGGTTTGAGTATTATCATATGGCATATTGGTTTCTAGTTTCTATACTGATAGTCTTTTAAATAACAATATTTCATAACTAGGCTATGAACAGATCCTTCTTACCCCCTCATAACAAACTCCACATGGCCAAACAGAGAACAGGCAATGATTATGTTACAGTTTATGCACATCTCTTGCTTAACCATCTTTTAGTGTTCACTGCAATGTTCTGTTGCCCCAGGTCATCTCATTACATTTTACCTCGCAATATAAACCACATTTATGGAATTGGAGCCCCAGAAGCCCTTCCCATGTTCAGGGATTTTTTGTTTCCTCTTCTGTCTATGACTTTAGCTTGTTTGCACTGAGGTCTTGCTCAAATGCATTATTTTCACATTTTGGCTCATGCATACATTCTAGGGAAGCACAGCTGATGTCATGGTGTGTTTGGTGTAATAAAGTGAAACAATTTTGTCAAACAGTTTATTAGAAGAAATGTGTATGTATAGGAGTAGATGGAGAAAATTGATTCAGCTAGATATTGAGATTCTTTTGTGTGGCAATTCTCCAAACTGAAAGAAAATGCTTATGAAATCGATATCATTAGCGAATAGCCTCAATTATATTTTATTACTGATATTATTTATAAAAAAATATGATTGTGTTTTCATAGTTAATGTAGCTTTACAAAGTGCTATGCATGCTACAGAAAAACGAGTAAGAAATGGGGTAAAGGCAAAATAGAGAACTAAAACTTAATTAAAGAATCTATTACTTAATGTAACATGTCAAATTTTCTCCATTGATGGTGCAGATATTATGTATATGTGTGTGTGTATGATTGATTTCAGGGTCTCCTATGGTGACTGTACGAGTCCACCATCCTCCTGAAGCAACAGTAAAGATCCACCAGGTGGTGAAGGTCACTTCAGGTTCAAGCTCGGAGACAGTGGTGCGGTCATCAGGGCTCTCAGGTTACCGTGCCAACAGCAGACCTAGCAGCACTTTTCTGGCAGACAGAGCAGAGGCTACACCCCCACTTATCCAGGCCCAAACATTCAGGGGAGACTCTGTGTACACAGAGGCGTCCGGATTTAAATATTGCTTCAGAGAAGTTCATAACGGACAGGTGAGAAACACATGACACAGACCCCAAATACACTAGTTTGGACAATTAATGGTCCAATTTAAGTCCTGCCTACTAACATACTAAAACGTATGATAAAATACATCTATACAATCCTGTTATATATATTCTATAGAATGCAGTGTGTTGTATTTGTTTACTCCTATGGATTTGTGAAATGCTAAAAATGCTACCCTCACTACATAATTGTGGATATGCATTAGTATAGATACCTAAGCAATATCTCACATGAGAAGGGAGTGCTGTTGTACTGAAAATCAGCATGGGCTCTCTTGCCTTCGTCCGCATCACGGCTGTGCTGATATTCAGTACAACAGCAAGGCCTCGAGTATGATATATACAACAGATTATGGTTTATTTATCCTTCCACGACTGGCGGAAATAAATAACCCAGATGGTGGAGCTGGCGCACCCAACCGACAGTCAGTGTAATTAATGGGTGAAAGTAGTTTTAAATTCTTACCAGTACTATGTAGTCAAAAGGTGAGGAGAATGACCTATGGAGGTGGTAGACAGTTCTGGGAAACATGCAAGATTTACTTTATATTTCCATTTATTCCCCTTTAGGGTATCAGATAACTTCCAGGCTTCCAAGGTTGAATCCCAAACAGCATTAAATGGAAAACTAGAGTGCTATGTAAAGTGTGTAATCCCTTGTTCCACACACCAAGTAGTGCCAACGATCAGGGGTTAGAGATGGATGTGAGGTTCAGCCTTGTATTAGAAGATAATTAGCTTTGTAGCTTATGCAAGCCATGAACAGAACAACACGTAATCACTCGGAACACAGGTATCTTCTCTTACCTCTTTCCAGTACTGCAGACCGTACCAGCCGACTTTCATCTGTGCTATCAATCGACAGTTAGTGTAATTAACAATTGGTAGAAAACCCGTGATTTGGAGAGATACATACACTTGTTATGCTTTATATCACCAACTGATTTTTTTATATTCTAACGTAGGTGCCAAAGGAGCACACTTCTGATTATCGCTAATGCAACTTCTGTTTGTCTTCTACAGTGCAGTTCTCCACTGCCTGGACTCCGAAGTCAGGAAACGTGCTGCAGGGGGGATGGTATAGCATGGGGGATTAAAGAGTGTACACTCTGCCCTCTAATATCAGGTATGGCGTGGATATTCTCTCTCTCTCTCTCTCACACACACACACACACACATACACACACACAAACACACAGTCAACTGTTGGGTTGTACAGGCAGTATTTTTGTTTCCCTGATCATGTGACAGAAAGGAACAATAGTATTGGCTCTTCACAACATGACAACTTTTGTAAAAATATGTGTTGCTCAAAATGTGGAGGGTTAAAGCTTCCAAAATAAGGTTCTGTAGCATTTTCAAAATTAAACATTTTATTATATGCAACCATGTGTGTCACAGAAATGTTTTTGCTTTAATGAGTAAAAGTCAAAAAATGGCATTAATCATATTCTGCTGTGAAACTTTTGGAACTTTTTAAATGTTATCCTTATCCTTGACCTGAGACTGGTGGGGTGACTGGCTTTCCATCCAGGGTGTATTCCCTGTGCACACGCAAACCAGAATACAAATACTTAAGGTGAATAGACATATGAAGAAATATAAGTTATACCTTATTGGATTTAAATACATATTCATTCATATTGAATTCATTTTGTTTAAGGTATAGATAGGTAATAGTCAGCCCAAGGTCAAGGGTTCAATTCTTGCCTTTTACAGTCCTGTGTTTGCATGTTGTTCCTGTGCTTCATGGTTTTTCTTCAGGTCCTCTGGTTTCCTCCCAGTCAAAAGACATGCAGATTAGGCTAATTGGCACTTCCAAACTCTCCAGAGTGAGTGAGTGAGTGAGTGAGTGAGTGAGTGGGTGGGTGGGTGGGTGGGTGCGTGCGTGCGTGCTCGGTGACTGACTGGCGCCCTATCCAGGGTGTGCCCCGAGTCTGGGATAGGCTCCCTGTAACTCTGTAAAGGATAAGCAGTGAGAAAATGAGATTATTATATAGCTTTTATTGCTGAACTGAGTTGATTGCGCTCATTCACTCCAATCACTAGGTTCAACTTTGTCAACAAAAGAGCAGCTTGCGTAGTATTTTAATTGCAAAAATGCTTTGTACTGCTTAGAACCGAATAGTTTAATTACACAAAAGAACAGATCAACAATATTAGCCAACATAGGCAGTCACTTAAATGCCACTTGCACTTTTTTTGTCCTGTCTGGGGCTTCATACTGAGAGTCTGATAAGCTGTAGCTAGCATATTTCAGCCAAGTCTTCCAATAAGCTTTTTGATCTATTGGGATAACATCACCAGTGATCGACTGTCATCACACATAAGCAGATGAATGCAAATATAGTATGTGTTTATTGAAGAAATAAAAACAGGGGAAGAATCCAAATGGCAAGATGAAAACCAGCTGAGTGATATAGTACGTTCTGGGAGTATACAGCCCATGTCAAAAAAAGCAATCAATTCCCCAGCGTGTATTGCACAAAATGTCCTTTCAATTGAAAGATTCAATTTCTTGTTAAGTCTTTTCAACAGAAAATTAGCTTAAGAATAATTACCAGTCAGGGTTATTAAAACGCAAATTTACAAAATGCTGGCTTGGACTACTTGCTAAGTTTTTAGGTTAGTAACTCCTGGATGGAAAATTAGTTTATGGTACAATTGTTATGTCTGGTGGGTAATCAAGTAGTCTTTCAATAATTTGCAAGGTTGATTTAGGGGTGATTGTGTGTGAGGGGTCTAGTTTAATATCGGAAATCTAGATAAGGGAAAGTGCATCAGATTTAATGTTTTTGATGAGCCTGAACTGAACTCTAATTCTAAATATGTTTTTTTTTTACATATTTGTTACACTTAAATTATTGCGATTATCAGACAAATTAATATTACACAATGAGAACTTGTGTTAATACAAAATGTGTGTGTGTTTTTTAATAATACTTTTATTTATTAAGAGAAAAGGCTGTCCAAACCTATTGCCTCCTTGCTAAATCATGAATGAAATTAGATTTTTGGAAAGCTGGGTTAAATTTCACATGCCACACCCAGGCCTGATTACTGCCAGACCTGTTGAATCAAGAAATCACTTAAATACAACCTGCCTGGCAAAGTGAAGCATGCTAAAAACTCTAAAAAGAATAACATGATTTAGAGAAATTCATCCTGCCATAATCAATCTGGAAAATGATGGGTTTGATAAATAATTTTATTGATGTGGATGCTCAAAGGTCCAGAACTCTAGTGCCTACTTAGGCTGTTTTCATTTTTCTTGTCTCATTATTAATAGGTGGTGTTCTCCAATGTTAATATGTAGGTGTTGTCCAGCCTACATTTCATTCAGGATGATAAAAAATCATTGTAGAACAGGGTTAAAATGGGCCTAGATTTACAGTCCAGAGCTCACACTGTAGGCAGGTTTTTTGAATTGAGTAATTTCACAGCTGATCTGTTCCTTGAAGAAATGTATACATTGTTATACAAAACCGTAAAAGTTTGATGCAATGCAACAATGAACTTTTGTCATTTCATTTTCTGTCCTGTAATCAGAAATGTCCCTTAGAACTTTTGAGACTCTTTCCAAAGAGTTTCCATCAGGATTGTTTATATTACAAAAGGGCGGCTTAAAAAAGAATCTGAATGCTATACTAACACAACACTGATCACTAGGAACAACTACAGAAGCATTCTTTCAAAGTTGATAATGTTAATCATGCCATTGCATAATTCTCCTTTGCACAATGGTCAGTCTCAGCCAGCATGATTTAGCAAGAACATCATGTGTTATGAAAACTGACCTAAGGGACATCTGACTAATGCATAGACACCATGAGAATAAGAAAACCTGGAATAGTATTTAGCACAGCTTTTAAATTTGAGCACACTGTTTTGTGTTGACACGAAATCTGAGACTATTTTAACATTTTGTATAATAAAATTGTATAAATCAAGTTTGTATGTGTAGAATAATAACTTTACATTGATCGATCAGAAAATTACAAAATTAATGCTGTGAAGGAAACTGAAGAGGTCCAGCAGCATTATACAAAACGACTTGCAAGTACAGAATAAGCAACCACATCTGGGAATACGGAGGAAATGAAAAAATAACATTTGAGCTGGTTGAGCTCCGGTATGTCACTAGAATGAAGGAGTTTTAATTTCTTGCAGCAACAAATGCTTTAACAGTAGTGGACATCCTATAGATCACTATAATGCCTCCATCACCTTGTATAGAAGCTCTTGGCCTTTATATTGTATTTGTATAACATTGCAATGTTTCCACATGCTTGCACTCATGTACTTTATGTAGATTAGGGTTCTTTTATTATAATTTTAAGATATAGGTATTCCTGTACAGTTTTCTGTTGTTATATGTAGCACTTTTTACTGTCCCTCATGTATATGGTTAAAATGACAATAGAAGCCACTTTGGATATAAGCCAGAAGTTCCAACGGCTATTTTTTTTGACATTTAATTAAATTCTAGTATGTTGAATAGACAAGAATGTCTTTGTTCTGTAAGCGCGGTTAGTCTGTGGCATCTAATCAGGCATCTAATAAGTTTAGCTACTTGAAAACATGATATTATTCCTAATAGAGTGAACCACTTGACCTTCCTTGGTCTTATTTTGGAAGCAACTAAAAAAGGTCATCATTAATGTGAACACTGATTATAATGTATGATGTATGATAAGTTTGCACAAAAATGAACTAATGTTGACTGTAATCCATAAAAGAGATTTAAAAAAAAATTAAAATCCCAGTTACTGGATCCCGGTTCAAAGCCCAGTAGGAATAGAAATTCAACTTGAGTATTGTTTATGTAGTGACTAATGATAAGTTCTGCAATTTTCAGCGGTACAAAATGTTGGATGACTTAAAAAAACAGCATTTAATAGGGAGGAGAAGATCAATCTTAAACCCTTGGAGAAATGATCAGAGAGGAAGGCTTATCTCTATCTCCTCTGGCATCTTCTTCATTTACAAAACCAGCATGTATTGTCTTTGATGTCTTTATAAACTTGGGTTCATCAGCTGTTTCCTTTGAAGGCTAAATAAAATATCATTTAATTTCTCATTATACTGAGATGCTAAAGCCAAAAGTTTGACCAACAATGACTTCAAAAACAATATCACTATTTATTCAGCATTAATGGTAAAGACACCATCATCCTTCACTTATATAAGTTGGTCATGTGTATCACAATCTACCTTCGTTTTTCCTCCTTTTGTTGTCAATGCTCCATCATTGTTGTCAATGTTGACATTCAGCTGAAGATTCTAGTAAATCAACATTAAATCAACAGGCCAGTTATTATACTATGTAGAGCTAAATAGATTACTAAGCCCAGTGTCACTGTAATGGCTCTGAGCAACATCCCAGTATTTAGAGAACCAGACATTTTTTTTGGTGAAGAAAAAAACATGAGAATGGCATTTATGATTGTCAGTCAGATCACAACAAGGGGTAAACCATAGGACAATCAGACTTTAATGAAATACCCAATAATTAAATAAAATATAGTATGTTAGCAATAGATGACAGCCAATGTGTTTTCTTTCACAGGAAGTGGCACAAGTGGAGAGAGAAGTTGTCCAAAAGGGTTTGAAAGGATTAATGGTACACAGTGCGTGGGTATGTACACTAATCACCTAAATATTGATAACAAAAATGGTCTTTTATTTCTGTGTGTGTGTGTGTGTGTGTGTGTGTGTGGTTGTGCGTGTGTATGTGGGAATTCAATTAGTCATTGAATCGGAATACAAATTTTATAAAAGCAAAAATATTACAGATAAGGGTGCTCTTAGGCACAATGTGAAGACTGAAACCCTGATACGGTAATGCAAGTGCAAAAGTACTGAATTCAATAGTTTTGATGCAGTCACAAGTATGTACACATCATGTATCTTACAACAGTTAGTTCCTCTCTGGTAATGTTCCAAGAGCACTCACATTTGGTATACCTACACTGGGACATTCCACTATTTGTATCACTCATGTGCACCACATAAAATTTCCATTCTAGGAACAGTCCTACTGAAACCATTACAAACCATTACTACATTATCCTTTTTATGTATTTATCTTAAATATTTATGGAAATTCATCAGATTAAGATGAAAAAGTAGAAGGGAGGACAGTTTCACGCCAGCCACTTTTAAAAGTCACATACTCCTTTTTATTCAGGTTTGCATAAGTCTTAGGGTTCTTCAAATGTGTTACTTTTTCAGCTAAAATATCATAACATCTCAGATTATGCATTCTGGTATCTGTGATTTAATTTCATTCTGTTTTACTTCTTTTCCAAATATGCTGTTTTGGTGTTGATAGTTTTAAGAGGAAAAATCCTTTGAGGAAGGGCATTTTCCTAGTCAGTCAGAATGATATTTTTTATGTTCAACCCATCTGAATGTGTAAAACTGACTAAAAAGTTAAATTTGCAAAATCGATACAAATCATTATGAGTTTGCCAACAGCTATCAGCGAGTGTGGTTTCTTTTGGATCTATTTTATTTATATTCTATTTATCTGTTACTTAAGGAACAAATATTAACAAATCATTTTCCGATATTGATTCTGAAATGCCAGTTATTCTATATTATTTATAAAATAATAGTTGTATGAAAGCATAATGATTATGGTGTTATTCCTAATATCAGTGATGCTGTGTGTGTGGAATTTGCATGTTTTGTATGCTTTGTGGGTTTGCACAAGCATATTATTGGACAAGCCATATTTCAGAGATGTTGATATTTATCATAACAATATTGGTACATTTCACTGCTTTAAAAAACTTGGCTCAGCCAATCCGATTGTAGTACTTAAATTACAATTTTAATAAAAAGAGATAAATGATGGGAAGGCAGAACTCTATCTATGCAAGATAAACCTACTGGGCTTTAAACAAAATACTTTAAAATGCAATTTTCTACATTATTTGATGTGGTGCATGTATTCATAACCAGATTTTAAAAAGTTACATCGCTGGTTTAACTTCCAAATTTTCTGGAGAATAATTTTGATTGTGGATGTAATTGAAATATATGTAATATTTTATAAGAACTTCTCGTCTGCGGCAGAGGTAGGTTTTGGTCTCGCCCTCCTGGGATGGCCTTCATGAGAGCCAGTTTCATTAT
>JAOVVA010000033.1:8370473-8392672 GCA_028565275.1 Leiocassis micropogon
TGTGTGTGTGTGTGTGTGTGTGTGTGTGTGTGTGTGTGTGTGTGTGTGTGTGTGTGTGTGAGTGAGAGAGAGAGAGACCCTCTGAACATAATTATTTCCATTACTATTACAGAGTATTTTATGTTGTAAAAGTAATAATAGTAATTTACCTGTCATGTAGATTATTAACATTAACAGCCACTGTGCCTGAATGTGTGTTCATGGCTAAAGTGTGCTCGAGAGGTCACTTCAAATTCACATTCCTAGGATAAAAGTCAGTGTAATTGTTTTCCTGTTTGCCTTTTTAATGTTAAAAAAAAACCCAACAGATTGTGTCAATGTGATCACTGACTCACACACATCTACTAATGTCTATACATAATATCAAAATACAGTACTGACTTCTTCCCTGTAAGTATCTTTTCAGTCAGACACCCTGTTGTTTATTCTGAACTGTTCTTATGTATCGTCCACATAACATTACTAGGAATGTACAAACGAGTAACTAGTGACCAGGAATTTGTAAAGCACCAGAAAGCTATAAACCTTGTTACCCATGTAGGCACCATAATTAAAGCCAGAGGACAGGATTAAACTGTATTGCTGCGAACAGTGCCACTCATTACATTTCTTCATAGTCAATAGAGAGGTAGGGTGCATGAACATGAGAATAATTAAAAAGCAGTACAAAGTATGAGGGTCAACAGTATTCTCTACCCTGCATACATCTAAGCAAAAGAAAAAAAAACTCAGTGTGGACAACATTTAGCAGTCCATTTGGGTACTTTAGATATTAATATATTAACATTGATAATCAATTATATGCCAGTAAACTGGTGATAGGATTATGGGCATCCAAGGTTCATTTATACTCCTGGGGAGCAAAGGCTAGTCTGTCTGGTCTAATCCTACAGAAAGCCAATGTAGCTGAAAAGTTAATGCTAGCCATGAAAGGCACCAGAATACCTAGTGTACCACAGCCCACCACGCGCTGGGCACGACAGGCAAAGAACCCAAGGCTGCTGACCCAGACACTATCCAGGTCCCAGTACAAACAAGCAGCCATGGGATTTGCCAGACAAACAAATCCTATTCACAGAGTCCCCACCCCACAACCCATAGCACACAAAAGATCCATTGCCAACAACTTGTGCCAAATACCACAGCACACACCCAGAGGTCTTGTGAAGTCATGCCCTAAGTGGCCAGAGCTGCTCTGGCAGCACAACTACACAACACTGGGCATAATGTTTTGCGTTTAAATGTTATGGCTGATCAGGGTACATGCTGATGCCAAACAGAATTAACACAGCAGGTAGTTTCAAAGCTTCGCAAAAAGCTGTTTATGCCAGCATAACTAAAAGGGAAAAATCAACAGGAATCTTCAACATCAACAAAAGTATCCCCTTGCTGTAGATGTCATATCTAAGGTACCAAAAAATGACCTGCACCTTGTGATTTTGTGATTGAAGATATTATAAAATAAGCAATTCACAAGTACTCTGGAGCAACACCTTTCAGGGCTTTATAGGTCAACAGTGATATTTTAAAATCACTGCAAACTACTATTAGGAGCCAATGCAGTGTGGAAAACTTTATTTCTACAGTCTTATAACACATTAGAGAGGATGATATTTTATAAACTCTGTCATTCAACAAGCATGACCCACCCTTTCAAAGACAATCTTACAGTGCAGAACAGAATCATAAAGAAAGGCCACAAAGCAGTCATTCCCAATTTCTGCACAGAGAATACATTAATATCATGTACAAAAGGGCAACAAGGTATTGACGAAACCAAACATAGAGCATAGGGTTAGTCCATAGTATTCTCATGGCCAGCAATTTCAAAAAAGAATACAGAAGAGTTGCTCCGTTATGAAGTGTGCAACAGCACTAGCAAAAAGTGCCTCTTCAACTTCATTCAGTTCTAGACCTCTCCTTGTTCACAATGGCCACAGACATTTTCGACTTATATGGAAAAAAAACTACAATATGTTTGTAGATAAAATTTTTGGATGGTTCAAACAGATCAACAGCAATAGGTTTACACACATGTTGAGACCTCAAAGAGACTGGTAATGGAACAGATGTGTACTGTATAGGCTTTTTTAGGTACAACCATCTTTAGATACTGTAAAACTGTGCATTGTTATTCTTCTTGTTTGGCACATTTGTCTCTGGATACCGCTTATCAAAGTAGCAGATTGGCCATAAAAAACAACATCATGCCATTCACAAGCCTGATATTCTAAAAGTTCAGATGCAACCATAACCTGGTACCATCTTTTACAAGTCATGAAGCTGCTATTTTTGCTCTGGTAAAGATCCTGGTAAAAGTATAGGGCATAGAGGGACTAGAACATAAATGCACACTACGGTATCATTTATACCACACACTTGTCTATAATATGTGTATATTTGTATATTTTGTTATATTCACATCACTACTTTAGAGAGCAGGGAACATTTTATTACATATTTAGAAATGTTTCAATTCTGGTCCTATTTTGAGTAAACACATTTAAATAAAATTCACCTAAAGTGAGTAAAAGGCAAACATCATGACACACAATGACACACATGTACACCTACACACCTACCTGTCATCTTCCTCCCCCTGGTGTAGATATTAACGAATGCTTGCAGCCGGGTTTCTGTGAAAACGGGAAGTGTGTGAACACCCGTGGGAGCTACAGCTGTGTTTGCAAACCTGCTTTCATATTGGACGCCTCACGTGGCATCTGTATCTGTAAGTAAAGACTAAATGGCAGAACATTGGCAAGGTTGAAGAGTCACACAGCTACAGTGCACGGTCAGGTTCAGATGTCTGAGTTTACTACCAACAAGACTTCAATATGTTTCATCTATTATAAAAATTTTACTAACTAAAGGTATTTAGTATATATATATATAAACTTAAAACTAAAATCACTGCCCTCAGACCTGCTCTGAGCTCCTTGGATGTTCCCATTGTTAGGGGGCAGTGTAACACACTTTGAGACGAACACTATGTGTCCTCTCACATGGACTCACTGATGCGCATGATTGTCCAGTGTCAGTATTTATGTTGCAGTGCTATTATACCTTCCATTCCCCCTGAGAGAGCACAATGAACCTACTCCCTATGGGTCCTGGCTATGGTTGGCTGTTCCATCTTGATAACATGATCTTTGAATAATAAGGCAAACCCTTTTCTGCACCACTTGGGATCCCAAACCAATGTATTATAAGTATGTATAATTTCAACTATGTGCTGTTCTCAGAGAACCTAAATTTAACCTAGTGCTCTAAATTCATGAGGTCATTCATTCCCAGAAAAAGAAATAATAATTGAAAAGTCCAAAATTGCTATGATGTGATGAGTGTATGTAAACTTCTGGCTGAAATTGGACATTCCTTGTTTACCCACCAGCCTGTTTTGTTCTTTCTCATGTCAGGGAAGAAGGCTGAGACAGGTGCAAATGCAGTTTAATTCCTTTAAATAAACAGGCAAACAAAAATATGTAACTCCAAATCGTTACAGGTTACAGAATCATAAACAATGACAAGCAAATTTTCAGAATAGATACAAAATCACAAGAACCAGATAGCAAAGTGTAATCTAAACCAGGAGATTCAAAATATGAAAGGTTAGGATATTCTTGAAGGCTCTTGAAGATCACACAGAAAAACAGTTTGTGAGGAAACAGTAGCCGATAAAAAAGTACTAAGTACTAAAAAACAGATAATAAAAGTAAAAAAGAAACAGTTAAAAAGTACTGACATTCAGGACTCCTTACATAAATGTGTTATATACTGTATGGTTACTGATAATGTGGCTTTCTTTGGTAAATAATCATTTCTTAATCCATTTTAATCTAACACCTGAAAAATCTGAAAGAATTCAAATGTGTCGAAGTGTAATATGGTAGGTGTGGTTAAATTCTTGAAATATATTGTACAATATTAGGGCTGGTAGATACTAAGTTAGGTTTTGATAGTTGGTTAAGTAAACGTACAGTACTTCCTTGTAGTGCACTCAGACATTTGGCTGTGACTCTGTACATTCTTTATAAATATAAAATACTCAAATCCATCTATAAACTTTATTCAGAGGGTCAACATAATCCTCTGAAATGAATGTCGGGGAGACAGACAGATGGTTTTAGCTGTGCGACACTCTCATGGTGCTGTTTGCAACAAGACATATTCGCCCGGCTGTTTTTTGTGCTTTTCTGGTGTCTTTGACCTCTGATCTCAACACTCTTCCAGCTGCCTTTTTGCCTAAGTGCACGTTTGGGTGCTTGAGCAATCATTTTCGCTTTGTTGGAATGTTTGTTGTCCAAGCATTTTGGTTCTGGATATATGTATGCTGCGTGTTTATGCATTTGTGCATGCGCATGTGCGTGTTTTTAAAAATTGTACAGATCTGCTGTACTAAGCCAAAGAAATGTTTGCCAGTACAATTAAATGTAGTGCTTATTGTTTAGGTGCACATTATGGCCTTAAGGTATTGGGATCATATTGTGAAGATCTAGTGATATATTTATGCCTGTGGTACAGTAGGTGTTTTAAAAAACGATGGCTAATGCACACGGTTGATTACTAGAGCATTCCATGGCTGTGAGTTAGGGTTCTAAACACTTATTATGATTAGGATTTTTAGGGTTTTGAGGACTTAGGCTAAAAATGATTGGGGTGTGCTTTGACTGTTTAATTGTTTTCCAATACCATAGAATGTAAAAACCAATATGAACAAAAATCATTGAGGAAATATAATATTTTTATTATAGATTTATTATAAATTTTTACTTATTTATTAATTTTATACTTATTTACCCATTTTGCAGTAACAACAGATAACTAAATAGATAACTAGTAGATAACAATGACATTGGTCATGCAGCCGAAAGGTTTGTTAAACACCTTGTATAATATGTTACTATTAATAAATGTAGAGCATGGGGGTTTAAAATGGAGACTTTGCTATTAAATATTATGTTATCAGTAATTAAAACTGTGTCAATGCAAATTTAACTGTGTACTCACATAAAGAAAACTAGTCATGACAGACCTGGTATGTGTTGGATGAAGGAAACACCATAATTCATCCAAACACAAAGACAATCATTAATCAGCCTTGCTGACATTGTAATAATTACAGGAAAGGGCTAAAAACATATATTGTGTACCCTCAGGAAGAGTTATTTTATTCTTAAAATTCTATTCTATTCTTAAACTCTTTTATTGAAAATTCATATTATATAAATGCAACTATTTAAATCTTAGGATTTTAATTTAAACACAATTTATATTTGGGCTACTTATTAGATTCATAGAGGTTTTACTGCTGAAAAAATATAATGGGGCCTAAACCTCAGTTTAGGAATATATAATTGTGTGCAAGAGGTCATTTTTCTGATAATTTATAACCTTTTTTTATGCCTAGATGATTTTTAAGCTGAGTTTATGTGTAGAAAGTTGGGATGTTTTTCAACTGGTGTAACCACTTTATGTATTCCTTAACCTTAATGGACTGGCATGAGAAGAATGCTGCATGTTTGCATCCATTTCTTCATTCATTCAGTCTGGACACAGCTAATTTATATTTGATTTGTATTGTTTTACACTTATTCTGTGTGTTATGACATGTTTCCCCTCTGCACAGCCCAGAAGGTGATTTCAGAAGAAAAGGATCAGTGTTTCCGTATTGTCTCTCAGGGCTCCTGCTCTTTGCCCATTCTGAAGAACATCACCAAGCAGATCTGCTGCTGCAGTCGTGTCGGTAAAGCCTGGGGAAGGAAGTGTGAGGCATGCCCATATTTTGGATCTGGTGAGTCACTTGTTTTATTTTGGGAAAATATAGTTTACAGAGTTTTTTCCATCAACTTTAAATTTACATGTTCTATAGTTCGTCTTTATACGACTGATTGGACAAGAGGCTTTCCATGAGTGGTGAAATAGAACATAACAGCACTGTGACATTTAACTATATGTATTACTCTGCACCACAGGTTTAAATTGGTAATTACAATACCCAGCAGGGTGACAGTAGACCGTTACACAGCAATAGAAAGAGGGTAGAGCATGTGCCTGCCAAAACCCACATTCAAAACCAGTCACTGAAGCACTTTAAGCAAGAAAAAGTAAATGACAGATACATGAAATATTTGCGTAAGTACAGTAACAAATACTGGGCATGACTGGCCCTTTGGCATGACTGCACGAGACTACTGGGGGTGTACTTTGGTGTCTGGCACTGGGACATTAGCAGTGGTTCCTTTGGGTGCTGTGCATTGCTGGACAGGGCCTCCATGTATCGGACGTTTTGTCTGGCCCATTTCATGGATGCTCGGTTGTATTGAAATCTGGGGAATTTGGAGGGCAGATCAACAACTTCAAGCTCTTTGCCTGCTGAGTCCCATACAAGGTTGGATGTGATGCTTTGGGTGTTCTGATACCTTTCTATTGTGGGCAACTTTTTCATGGGTGAGCTTCGGGTGCCCATGATCCTGTCACTGGTTTGCTAGTATATAATTGGTGATCACTGTTATTTTTTTTACCCATCAATGGTCATAATGGCTAATTGGTTCACTTCATTAGCTTACTAGCTCCATTGCAAAACTATGGAAGCAAACTTTTAGATACTATGTCATGGCTGTGTCAATGTTGACTACATTTAGCAACTTGAGTTACATCAATAGTTATTTATTCATTTATTGCATATTGATCAAAGGGTTAAGAATCTGGTGAAACTGATTTTCTGGGTTTCCTGTTTATATTATTCAAGTTACTGTACATACACTTCATAAACTCCAGGCTTTCCGAATTTTCTTAAATATTTTTTTTTTCCAAATTATTTAATAATTTCTTACATGACACATCCTACAGAGGGTTTGGAAATAATTTAAGTGAGAAATTCCCAAAATGCAATGATATATTGCAAGTCAGTTTGCATGTTTGATTCTCCTGATCAATCTGTGTGTCTACAGGTGAATTTAAGGAGATTTGCCCTGCTGGTCCTGGCTACCATTATTCACCCAACACACTGAAATTGAATCAGAGGGTTACAGAACCACTCAACCCTTCAGTGATTTCTAAGACCAATCACACCTCAACTACAGTGACTAGATATGATACATCATTATTACAATCAACAACAAGAAATGAAGCAGTGCATAACCAAAGACCTACAAGGCCTCAATCTTCAACTATCAGTCATAATGTCAGGATTCAGCAATCCAGTTCCGGTCAAAGGCAACCACTTACGTCAGAAGTTTTTATAATTCAGAGTGAACCCCAGCTAAATCAGCACAGACAAGCAGGAGGTTCTGCTTCATCTACTAGCCAGCCAAGCAGAGAACATCCCCGTGAGTACCCACAACTGACGTGAACTCAATTGAATTACATTTATGCATTCTCAAAATTAGAGCTGTATACTGGGAATATCTTCACAACAGTTAAAAGTGTTGCTTCATAGTATATTAACATTAGCATTTAGTTAATGTTATGATGTTTCCATCGTTATTCATAGGAATATAAGGGTAATCACCAGGAACCGCAGCTGTGGTTTCAAACTAGGAAAGTTTTTTCCTGAGAAAAAAATCAGTATAATAGGAATATTTCCAGCTGGTGAACATATTGTATGCACTTCTATCATCCTAGCTAGCTTACTGCTTATGATGCTTCTAATAGTGGTGCATGCAACAACTACAAATATTAAATTTCAGATTTCAAATAAATCTTTGCCATGATGACAACAAAGGTAACATTGTAACAAGTTGTTTTTGGAGGGAGAAACTATATTATTATTACTACTAAAATTTCATTCTGTAAGTTTTTACACCACTCATTCCTAGGAAAATAAAAATATCATTACAGTAACGGTTTGTTAGAAAAAGTTTTTACATAAATAAAAAAAAAAAATAAAATAATAATAATAAAAATCAAAGAATTCTACAGATTTACAAATGTTTCAGACATCCTGGGGGTGACATTACACACTTTAAGGAAAGCACTATATCTACACTTCTGCATGCTGGTTAGTGTCTCTGTGAATGATAAGGACAAGAGGATCATCCCCACCGCCGTTCCTCCCTGAGAGCACAGCCAATTTTTCTCTTTTCGCCCGTCGAACACTGACAATTTTTAATGAGTTCTCAAAAACCTAACAGCTCAACATCAAAACATCTCTTTTACATGTATTTTTACTTCAATATCTAAAATGAATTAATGCATATGTTTATTTTTATTTTTTAAACTAATCGTATGTATGTTCAACGATAAGCATACTACATTTTTTTTCTTGTAAGTAGATGTTTTTAGGCCCCAGACGAGCAGGCCATCAGTTTCCAGACACAATTATCCTCCAATTGGACCTCTCCCAGTTCCCTCTTCGGCCCGTCCACCTCCACCCAGAACAGGTCAGAAAATAAGTCACAATCATTACTAATTTAATGTTTTACTCTTTTATCTTTTTGTTTTCAATGGGTTTTCACACAATTTCATTTTTAAGTTTCCCCTTTAATTTTGTGTACTTATCAGTGTCATGCAAGTGTGTGTAATACTAACACAATAATATGGCTATGTAATGTGTATGATGCCATGTTTTTAAGAGTATAAGCATTTCGTACATGTTAGCAACACTGGCTATGAGTTTTCAGTGAAAAACTAGGAAAGCAGACCTCATACTTCAGGCATGTCCTGGTAAGGGAAAGATTATGTACACTTCCTTTTTTGATCAACTATTTCTGGAAACAAGCTCTATTCTAGCAGTTTTTGCTCACTGGATAACTGAACCCTCGCTCTGCTGCATTGTTATATGTCCTCTAGTGTCTTTCTCTTTAAAAATGAGAACCTGTAAGCAGATCACGTCCTGAAAACCACACAGACTGTAACAGAGCCAGTAAGTGGTTTAAAACATCATCTACAGAGAAATGTGGATACAATATGGAATAGGATTTCAGTCCATTCCTTTGATATGTAAAGAGACTGAGATGGTGCCAGCGTTTCATGCAAGCCAAAAAATGCGGGCTTGGACTGAGTTGAGAGAGTAACACTAATCATTCTATTTATAGTGACTTTCAGTGACTCAAAGCCACATGCAGTGAATGAAAGGCATGTATGTTATACGAATCTAATCTAAACATATAATATGCACCTATATAAACACGAGTACTTTATATAACATGTTGCTCTGCTAATACAATCTCAGCAATATCCAAAGAGCATGGCAAAGAATACTGTTCTTGCCAAGTTGCCTTGTATGTACAGTACTGGCCCACTAGGATGCAATTACAGAGCAACGGTTCAGGCAACTCTGTGCGGCATGCTAACAGCTTCCTGCTTTATAATCCATACTATAGGCTTTAAAAACTTTCAACAGATTAACCCACAGTGGAATGATTGCCAGCTTGTTTTTTAATCAACACCTCTGTCTGTCTGCTTTATGTACACCTTTTCAAATGGCACACTCATAGCCACACTTTATTAGATAGATCCGCACATCTGCTTGCATGCACAGTCATCTAATAAGCCAATTACTGTATGTGGCAGCAGCTCTGAAACCTTCTTGGTCAGGTCAAAAGCTTCAAGTTAATGTCGACACCATGTAATAAAGAAAATGTGTGATCTCCATGATTTTGGTCATGGTTGTTGGTACAGTACCAGAAGGTCTGACTTGAGTATTTTGGAAATGAAACAACTACCTGGAAGGATATCGTAACTCAAATGTTTGCTCTTTTTAACCATGGTGGGCAGAAAAGCATCTCAGCAGGCATAAAACATCAAGACTTGTGGGGCAAGGTCTACAACAGCATCAGGTTCCATTCTTGTCAATCAGTCATGGACAGTTAAAGATTAAAAGCATGGTCTTTTTCCAGTCTTTACCTTTTCAGATTCAGTGAGTCACTGGGTCTTGCCTAACAGTTGTTTTGTGTTTCACAATTTACACATGCAGGTCCAATCCTAGCTAGCTTACTGCTTATGATGCTTCAACTACAACAATTACAAATATTAAATGTCAGATTTCAAATCAATCTTTGCCTTGATGACAACAAAGATAACATTGTAACGAGTTGTTTTTGGAGGGAGTAACTATATTATTATTACTGAAATTTTATTTGTAAGTTTGTACACTACTCATTCCTAGGGAAATAAAAATATCATTACAGTAATGGGTTTGTAAGTAAAAGTTTTTTCATAAGCCAAAATACAAAAAGATCTACAGATTTACAAATATTTCAGACATCCTGGGGGTAACATTACACACTTCAATGAAAGCACTATATCTATACTTCTGTATGCAGGAGATCCCAAACCCCCATTATTTGTTAGTGTTTCTGTGAGTGACAAGAACAAGATGGTAACACCACTCTCCCACATTCGTCACTGAGAACACAGCCAATTTTTTACTCTATGACCACCAGACTCTGACAATTTGTAATTTTTTAAATGAAAGTTCTCAAAAGCTCAATAGCTCAACATCAAAACATCTCTTTTGCATCTATTTTTACTTCATTATCTAAAATGAATGAATACATATGTTTATTTTTTAAAAGCTAATCTTATGTATGTTCAACGAGAGGCATATTAATTGCAATCGTCTAACGTCTAATTCATGTTTTACTCTTTTATCTTCTGGTTTTCAATGTAAATTCTCTTCATGCATACAGTATTGTAGCCAAACAGGGAATCTTTCCAGAGCATATACATTAGGGTCTTAGAAGGTTCTGTTCATCTGTAACGATCCTACATCATCTCAATAACATACAAAAGCTTGTTAGACGGCTGCAGGCTAATGGCTAAGTTGCTCTAACATTGGAGTTCAAAGTTATTCCTTTAAATGTACATGTCCAGAATTACCCCATTTAATGGCCACAGACATCAGTAGCATGCTTTATGTACTTTTCATCAATTCTAATTGTTTAATTGTGGTACCCCTGATAGATATTAAACTTTAGTTGATTATAACAATCATCACTGCTATTTACATTGTTTGTGTGTCTTTTACAGATAACCGTGTGTGTGAGTCTAACCCTCAGGTTTGTGGGCCGGGTCGTTGCATTGACTTGGCTGTAGGGAAACACACATGTGTGTGTAATCCTGGATTCATCCTCAATTCTCAAGCCGGTCGATGCCAAGGTATGAAGCTTTCTATATTCTCCTTCTGCATAAAACCTTCCGATAACAACAGACACTAAAAGGAATGCATATGTGCTTGTGGTAAAATTCTGTCCTCTCTGGTAGAGAAAAAAATTGCTGCAATCTTGGAAACATTATTTTTGCAATAAAAATCATTTGGATTGCTCAAACAAGATTTTACATATATTACTTCAAAACACTGGCTAAGGAAGAAAACATGTAGCCTAGTTAAAAAATTATAAATTAATCATCATGACGTCATACAGTAAGTGGAAGTTCAGTTGACAGGGATATAAGCAAATACCAAAGGTGGATGGTTACTGTACTTTAGTACATATTTGCATATCTGTACTTTACTTGAGTTGTTTTATTAGAAGATACTTTTTACTTGTACTCAATGACATCCTACAGTAAATATCTGTACTTTTTACCTTACTACATTTCTGCATGGCATTGGTGGTGTGTAGCATTTGAAGCATGAACTGCTAACTATTATGCATAGTAGGTATTTGAATGTTTTGACAGACAGAGAGAGAGATTTACTAACTAAGCTTAAAATCTTAAAACCTACTGTGAGCTAATACAAGCTCAGTACCTTTAATGCTTAAGTAAATTTGAAAGTTAGTACTTTTGTACTTTCATTCAAATAGAAATAAATGGAGGACTTGAACTATTACTTGAGTAATGTTTTACCTGGGGGATTTCTACAGTACTTTTACTCAAGTACTTCCTCAAAGTACTTTTTTCCCACTCCTGGCAAATATAAGCAAATTACTTGGAATGAACAGGCAATGTGTTTTAAACAGGGCTCAAGACTGGAGGTGTGTTTTGGAACCGGGATCCCACAAGACTAGTGATAAAAAAAGTCACTGTATGTGAGGGGGGAATTTATTGTACTTTGTTACAGTAAAAAAATAAGAGCTGCATGAACAGTATTTTAAAATATTATGGGAAAAAACAAACTGTGTGAATAGAGAATATTTGGATCAGATTTTAAACACTGGATCAATCTTGGGTGTATAGATAAATAAACATTTTAATAAAATGCTAAATTTGTGTGATAACTGATATTTTTATATGTTTCCTTAAAATCTATAACCTAAACTACAATCCAGCCTTTATTCTTTACTCACGAACTGCCAAATTTTTGCATTTGACCATTACATCCATTAAGCTTCACTACATTTTCCCATGGACTTTTTAAGGCTCCTGAAGGTCAGAGTTCATTTAGAAGATTTTAAAGATTTGGTTGTGCCTTCAAACAAGTCACACTGGGCTTAGCATACGACTTGCTTTTGTTTTCAAGAGTCTTATTGTTTACAAGAGTTTTATTTGGCGGGCTTGATAATAACCTTTGACCCTGAAGGTCATGGGATCCAAACCTTTAAACCTCTTCAGCCATTCTTTTTGTTCTTTTGTTCAGATATACATCTATGCCACAAATCCCCAAGATTTGATATGAGCAGAAGCATAAACAATAACTGTACAAACCCCTAATTAGCCTACTACTGTATACAGCAGCTTGATATTCAATAGACTACAATAACACAATGTTTTAACTTTTTTTCATTGAAGTAGCTTATCTTTTTCACAAATGATGTCAACTGTTCCAAATCATGTTAAGTTTGAAGTTTTATTCATGTTAAATTAAATATCAGGATTTCAAATGCTATTTAATAAAAGAGTACGTTTATGAATTTCTTGTAAGAAATAAACAGAGAAATTCATTTAACAGCATGTTCTCTGGACTTTTGAACACAATCTACATGATAATGTTTAGTAATTATGCCATTGTAACATAATTACAGTCGAAAGTAGCAAATAGACACCATTTCAGTCAGGTTAATAACATCTGACTTCCACCATGCTTTGCAAAAATCTAGAGCCACCTTTCAATTTTTAATGTTTAATTAATTTACGTAGATCAAGTTTAATTGGCACAAATGTTTTATTTAGACAGGTTGCAAAGTGCCTACAGATAAAAAAATTTTTAAACTCAGCAGCAACCTCATTTCCTCTCTCGTCCGTTCCAACCATTCAGCATAACCAGTCTACTTATTATCGGCCTGATCATCTGTCATCGTCTGCGCTTGTTTCTCACTGGTTCATACCTTAGGTTTTTTAAATGCTTGAATGATTCATAGGTCAGGTACAGGGAGTGGACTGAAAATGAGAGCCAATAATTTCCCAAAAAAAGCCTGGAGACTTAGTCTTCAAGACAACATAAAAAAAATCCAAGAATGTCGGCCCCTTTGGAAGCAAAATATGAAGAAATGAGGGATGGCTCAAGACTTTTGCACAATACTGTATATTACACATAACACAGTTTATAAAATGTATTTAATTATGCAACTTTGTGTATAATATGATATCTTGAAAAAAACAACTTGCTGGTTTTGTTCAGAAAAGCAGTGGAAATAATATATATATTTTTTGTCATCATCAAGATTTTTTGGAGTGTTGAAAGTAGCAATGTTTAACTACTGTTACAATTCTAATTTGATTTAATAGAAATGTATTTTTGATTTGTGTTTTCACAGATATAAATGAGTGTTTGATGACCCTAAGGCCATGTTTGGCTGGTCAGTGTGAGAATACAGTGGGAAGTTTTCGCTGTGTGTGTCCTTCAGGCTACAGGAATAACGCACAGCAAAACCTGTGCTCAGGTCAGTGTGTGTTAGTCTCTTTAGCAGCTTATCCGGTATTGTTTGCAGCATGCAGGTGCAGAGTGAAGCGTTCGTCACACGGGTGTGTGCTAGAGGCGAAACAAACAGCTTGTTGAGCTTGGCAGTACAAATGGACCTACTTTGAAAATCAAATCATTTTTTTAAGGGGATACAAATATGGGATAAAGTTATTATGGGTGCTTTTTTATATTTCGAGTTGGGTTGTGCATATAAGAAAAATTTGAAACCAGAATGCGCTCAATGCTCAGACCTATTGGACTGGAATTTTGTATCGAGAAATGATACACATACTGTATGTGAGCTGTAAGAACAGCAGATGAGTGTGTGGTAAGCTTATACTTCAACTTGTTGGCAAATTCTCTTTACAGGAAAGCATTCTACATTTCCAACGGTGTTAGTGAGAAATTATTCCAGCCCAGACTTGCCATTCCATCTGATCATTTATTGATATATTACAGATATCGATGAATGTCGTCTGATCCCTAACCCTTGCACTAATGGTCATTGTGAGAACACAATCGGCAGCTTTCGCTGTGTGTGCAGGACCGGATACAAACTGCAAAACAACACCTGCACTGGTAACCTCACACTCTGCTTCTATGCTACTCTAATTCTTCTCCTCAGTGTATTCCAGTGTCTCACTCTGCCTCTTTCTGTTGAATGACACATATGAACATAGAAAGATGTGAAACCCATGATGTTATAGGATCCAGGTAACTTACTGTTCATCTGTGTGTTTCAGACATTGATGAGTGTGATGACCCGCTCCGCTGTCCAGGGAAAGAGTGCATAAACACTCAAGGTTCCTACAGTTGTGTGTCTTGCAAACCTGGATTTGGTCTTCTTAACGGCCAGTGCTCAGGTATGTTATACCAAAACACACTCTAATTATTTGTGTTAGGTTAAACAAACCTTTGAAGCAAAATTTTTATGTGCATGCATGTTTTCTTAATGTTTACTGAGGCAAATTATGAATACTTTGCATGTACAGTACAGTTGCAAGGTTATTTTAACTTATAGCCTCCAGTTTATCGCTGTATAAACTTTGTATGTGAATCATTACACATTCAACAAACATAACTTGGTTAAATTTCCATATAAAATACTTCATACAGTGACTGATAGGGAGTGTTAAGGTGCAAGTTTACTTCACTTTCACCAAGCATAAGTGTGTGTAAGCACAGTGGCGGCAGTGGTGGCTCAATTGGTTAAAGTTGTGGGTTACTGAGTTACAGATTGGAAAGTTGGAGGTTCAAGACACTGACCCCTAATTGGGATATGTGAAAAAAATCATTTTGCTGTGCTGTAAGGTATATGTGACAAATAATTAATTTGCAGAGCCAAAAAAGTAATGAACAGTAAGGTAAAAGAACAATAATATTTAGCAATTTCGTGCACAAGTTCTTGAACTCAGAACAAACCATTCAGTAGGTTTATAAGCTTTTCAGAATTCAAATATGGTGGCTACTGAGATTGTGTTTTTTTTATTATTATTATTTTGCATTTTCAAAATAAGCTTTATTTTAAATTTTCTTATGCCACATAGATATTGATGAGTGTCGTCAGCGTCCATCTCTTTGCTCTAGTGGCCGCTGTGAGAATATACCTGGCAGCTACAGATGTGTGTGTAATAAAGGGTTCAAGCTACAGGGTAACACCTGCACAGGTAAAGTGCTGACTCTAGTCTGAGTTCTTTTCTATTAATTGGTTTAATTAAGGTTAAAAGTACAGCTATGCTAAATGTATTAAATTCAAAACATTTCACGTTAGTATAAACTTCTTTGGCAAGTCAATTAAAGCATCTGCTTTGTTAACAGTAAATTTGAAAGCATTCCATTTTAAGCTTTCATTTTAATATTTCACTAAATCAGAATTCCACAATCTAACATTGACTGTCTTTTTAAATGATTATAAAAATTGATGTAATGACTTTGAAAGCTTCTGGTTGGCCAACTCTTATAATTAGAAGGTAACTGGGAGTATTGGTATTTTGCCGTTAATAACAATTGATGACCATATTTTACTTTTTTTCTAAGAAGTAAACATAGGTCACAGAGGTCCCGCCAAGAGTGTGTGTAAATGCTTCTTTTGGAATGAATTCTGAAATGTCTTTTGTCTGCTCCCATTAAGGGGTTGTCACAGTTGTACATCCGAAGCACATATTTTGACTTCCACATTTCTTTCTGATATTGTACATCCCTCCCATTTACCATGGGCTTGAGATTGGCAATAAGGATGCCCTGCATCCAGTAGCTATGTTTGGAGCTGAGAAACAATCCTAGGCCTTCCACCAACACCCTTAATGCTCCAGCTGAAATACCCCTTTAATAAAACATTTTTCCATACTTCAATCCAATTTTACTTCGCTCGTCCTCCAAATGATCTATTTCAAAGTTTATGTAAAGGAGCTACTGTACTACTGAGCCATGCTATGCGAGAAAACAGCAAAACTGAGCAAGAAGCTGGGGAGGGTATTTTCTTATACAGTATGAGATGTCAATAAGGGAAAATTTAATTGCCCTAATTTTGCTCCACCCAGTCCAAAAATTTAAAAATCCCAATATGCAGTGAATGTTTTTTTAATTTTTTATTTGTTTTTAGTACAAACACATTGGAGACCCACCGAAATGTCTTAAATGACTAAAAAGTGAATTCTGTATACTGTAATAGGCACCTTTTAAGGAACTCAGCCAAGACCTGAGAAAAGAAACTATTCTGCTCTACATGTCCACTTCTTCCTTAGGAACAATCTTAAGCAAATAAGTGACGGTACCACAAGCATCTGTACAAACAGTTGTATGCAAATGTATAAATCTTAGAGGCACAGATTCCCAGGGATGAATGAACTCTAGTCCAAAATTGCCTGAAACCCAAGACAACATTAAAGAAACCAGTGAAGGAGTTGAAGATGTCAAGTAACTGAATATGTACATCTGTTATTGAAAATTATCCCTACGATTTGACCAGCATAAAAAGCAAGGCTTAAGTCAGATAAATGAAAATGGAATTTTTGCAATAGTAATATGCCCTGTGTACTGTTTGGGGAAAATGGGATGGCTTTTATTACAGATATTTAACATTTCTTATGTCAGTAAAAGGTGTTACATGTCAGTAAAAGGTTTTTACAAGTCATGTGAAGTTTGACTTGTAATGTTTCCCCATGAAATTAACAAGAATGCCTCAACAAGTATTAATATTAAATCCTATAAATTCTTTTGGCAACATCATTGATAAGAACATCCCAAGCTACAGTAACAGAGGCCAACAAAAAAAGTGCATCAGAGGTGGAATGTTGAAGTCCTTGGAAATACAAAGTATGAAGAAAAAAAAAGATTTCCTGGCCAAAATCAAGCAGATTTATGTCTGTATTAATTTTAGAGAACTTTGATTGCTGGCATCTACTGGGATGGTACATACACCATAGTACATACAGTCATAATATTAAAACCCATAAGACCCTTTGGGGGCTGACTCCACAAAACCTCTGGGGTTGTGCTGTTATATATGTGGCACCAGAACGTTAGTGGAAAATCCTTTGGGGGCTAAAGGTTGCGTGGTGGGGCCTCCTTGGATCGGACTTAATTGCCCCGTACGTTCCATGGATGCTCAGTCAGACTGGGATCTGGGTAATTTGGAGGCTGGATTAACACCTGGAACTCTTGGCCTGCTCAGCCTTTAGTGCCCATGAAACCAGTTTACTGATATATAATTGACAATCAATGTTATTCCGTTCATCTGTCAGTGGTGATAATATTATGGCTGATCAGTATATGTATGTATACTGTACTATATATATATATATATATATATATATATGTTTTTATGTGTGTTTGTGTTTTTGAATGTTTCAGATGTGAATGAATGTGATGATGCTCTGCAGTGCCCTGGTCAGGGGTGTATTAACACTCTGGGATCATACAGATGTGTGTCATGTGGCCCCGGATTTGTAATAACAAACAGAAGATGCACAGGTGAATACACTTGTATGAAAATGTCTTTATTCAAGCTCTCATTCATTGATTTTATTAGGAAATTTATTTCTACAATTAATTTACTTAGATATTGATGAGTGTGGTCAAGTTCCTGCGCCCTGTGCTAATGGCCGCTGTGAGAATACACTAGGCAGCTACAGATGTGTGTGTCATACAGGGTACAAGCTTCAAAACAACAAATGCACAGGTGAAATCTTCATTCACACACACATTCATATTGCACTCCTGGCCTACAGTATACTGTGTTTGCATAAGTACATAAGCAGAGAGAGAGGGAGAGAGAGAGAGAGAGAGATGCATGTATTACATGGGCAGTCATGTGTAAAGGTTAGTACTCCCTCTTTTAATTTTACATGTTTTTGTGTGAAAAAAAAAATTAGGCAATACAACTTTGAACAACAACATGTACTTTTTTCACCATTCCATTATTTATTTAACAAAAATGAAGCCAAAAAAGGCATCCAATAACTTGAAGATCCACCTCTAGCAGCAATTTTTTTTTAGCAATGACTAATACTGTATGTTTCCTGTATGAATTCTCTCGCATCATTGTAAAGGAATTTTGGCCCATTCTTCTTTACAACATTGCTTTTCAGTTTATTGAGTCTTTGGAATTTGCTTATGCACAGCTCTCTTAAGGTCCCGCCACAGCATTTCACTTGGTTTGAGATCTGGACTTTGACCAGGCCATTCCACAACCTTATTTATTTTCTTTTTAAACCATCCTGGTATGCCTTGGATCATTGTTCTGTTGCATGACCCAATTTTGGCCAAGCTTTAGCCTCACATAGAATACTCTAGTATACAGACGAGTTCACTTATGACTTATTAACTGCAAAACAAGCCCAAATCATCACTCTTCCGCTGCTGTGCTTGACAGTAGGTATGAGTTGTTTCTGCTGTTTGGCTTTCCCATGGCACTAAGCCCATGGAGTTGTTTGGTATTAAGACCAAACAACTCCACTTTGGGGTTATCTGTCTATAAGACTTTGATCCAGACGATTGTGCTTTGTTGCAATGCAGTTTTTGTGAAGCTCAGTCATGCTTTTATGTTCTATTTAGACAGACAATTCAGTCTTCTTCCAATTGTGCTGTCATGGACTTTAAAATTTAACATGCTTAGTGAGACCTTTTGGGTCTGTGCTGTAACACTTGTGGTTTTTTTTTTTTTTGTATTTCTCTGAGCATTGCGTGTGCTAGGATGTCCACTCCTGGGAAGATTGGCAACTGTCTTGAATGCTTTGCACTTGCGAATAATTTTTCTTACTGTACAGTAGAATGTTAAACTCCAAATTGTTTGGAAATGGTTTTATAATCCAGATTGATAATACCATTTCTCATGTCTTTCCCTCTTGGCATTGTGTTAACAGTTAGATTGTGTGTGTGTGTGTGTGTGTGTGTGTGTGTGTGTGTGTGTGTGTGTGTGTGTGTGTATTAGACATAAATGAGTGCGAGAACTCTCTGCAGTGTCGTGGTCAGCTGTGTGTGAACACTCCAGGTTCATTCCGGTGCACATCCTGTGGAGCTGGATACAGCTTTCATAATGGACAGTGCACAGGTCAGCAACCACAGTTTTTGCTTCATTATAATATCAACTTTATCACTTTTGTCACAATGTGCATGTGACATTTTTATTTTTCTTGCTTTGAAGAGTTAACTGGCTGGTTTGAGTATAGATAATGCTTGTATTGACTACCATAGCTACAGTAGGTAACAAATAATGCTAGCTACTGTAGGATGTAAGCTATGTCCATGTCCAGATTCTTGTTGAAGAACTTGTTGTCAGAGATGTACCTGACCTGTGCTTTAACCTGACCTGACTCATACAATGGCACTGAAATTGTTTACATTTACATGTATGGCATTTAGGGGATGCCCTTAACCAGACAGACTTCCAAAGGTGCTTTGAAGTTTCTAAAAAAAACATCATTAATTAATGGAAAATTATGGTATAAATGGAAACCACAGCAAAAATGATTTAAAAGAAATAACTAATTAGTGCTAACTAGAGCTATTTTAAGTATTGCTTTAGTTGTTTTTGAGGCAGTTAGTGACTCAGCTGTTCAGACATCTAGGGGAATTTCATTCTACCTACTAGGAGCCAGAACAGAGAAGAACCTTGATGCATATCTTGTATCCTACGTGAAGGTTGGTCTAAATGAACATAGTTTGTACATCCAGTGATCAGCATGAGTTAGGTATAGAGAATGCGGGCTTCTTTGCTGATGATGTTTTTGTGTCAGATGTGGATGAGTGTGCTCAAAACACACGCCTCTGTGCTAACGGACGTTGCGAAAACACCCCTGGGAGTTTCCAGTGTGTTTGTCGACCTGGATTCAGATTGGAGGCGAATACCTGCACAGGTAAGCATCGTATGAGTCCTCAGTAAATGAAACTGATCTGCTCAGCTATGATTTTACATGCTGTAAGTAGCTAAAGGCACATGCCCTTGAGTACAACAAATCTAGGTTTAAAATTTGTGCATACATACAAACCATGTCTATTTTTTCAAAGAAAGTGGAACAGACCCAGCTACATATGCAGCATATTGTCCTGGCCAGGAATTGTACAAAACCTTAATTCATTTTTGCAATTCGTTTTGATCCAGAAGAAATGACAAATGGCTTGATGGTTGATAAGTGATGTTAATATCTTGAGGCCTTTTTTCCCCAAATGGTTGTGTTAAACAACATTAAGCATAATCATAAATTGGGCTCAATAATTTGCAGTGTAGCTTTATTTGCTGACCTGGCTGCTATAGTTAGGAGTTTGTTATCCAGCTGCTTTTTCCTTCTCATGTTATGGCTATAGCTAAACAAAAGTCAAGATGGCAAGTTTAAATAAATGTTTAATTTTTTTCCATATTTTCCATAATTATGTTAAGAATGTCAAATAGAGAATGTTGATGGGGGAAAAGCTTAGAATTCAAAATTTGAGGTCTGATTTTGTGGAAACAAAAGAAGAAAAAATATATATATATAGAGCCTATATATATATATTTTAGCATTATTATTATTATTATTTATTATTTATCATTGCTTAAACTTTGCTTCTACGGTAGTCCTTTTTTGTCTAAAAGCATGTGGACACCTGACCATTAAACTAATAATTGTTTGTTGAAAATCTCATTCCAAAGTTAGTTTTCCCTTTGTTCTTATAATAAAAATGTCCACTGCTCTGGGAAAGCTTTCTTCTAGATTTTGGAGCATAGTTGTTAAGATTTGCTATTTCACACACAAGCATGTGTAAGCTCAAGCACCGATATTATTTAAGTAAATGTGGTATGCAGTCAGCATAAAAGTTCATCCCAGGTAGGGTTGAGGTCAGGGTTCTGTGCAGGCTACTTAAGTCCTTTTACTTCAGCCTTGGCAAACTGTGGCAAAATTTGGCAAAGAACCAAATATAGTTGTGATGAAGAGGTGTCCATGTACTTTTGGCCATATGTAAGAAACTGTCATAAATTAATTTATTTCCAGCACAACTTTAAATCTCACAAGTGTCTAGCTTCACTTCTTTTTTATTTTAGTATTTTTTTTTCTTAAAGCTGCAATTCTTGTGTGCCTTAAAAAAACATAACCCTTGTGCTGTATTAATGCATGTGTCTTTCCTGCTTGCACAGACGTGGACGAGTGTGAGAATGAACTTCAGTGTCCAGGACAAAAGTGTGTGAACTCTGTTGGCTCGTTCAAGTGTGTTTCTTGCAGTCCAGGCTTCAAGATAATTAATGGCCAGTGTCAAGGTAAATAACAGTCTGTATTTTAATGTTTAATGTTAACTTTAATGGATAAAGTTAGTACATTTTTTAGTTTTAGATAAATATATATGTTACAACTTGTTACAAATAAGATTATTATCCAGTTAATTATGAGCTTGATGTTACTTACAGTACTAAGCACAACAACTTTGCATTAAATTTCAAACTAAATAACTTTTTCCTTTTAAAGTGTCTAACTAGTTTAATAGAAATTTGAGTATAGTACATATACTAAATGGATGATACAGTACACTGTACCGTATAAAACTTTTAAGAATCATACAAAGTCAAAATATTGAGCGTATTTGTGAAAATTAACATTGTGAATTTATTAATGTTTAAGGACCTTTATACTATAAGGAGTTGCAGCTACAATGTTATTTAATACTTATACTGTATAATAAGTTTAAATGCAATCACTGAATTTATTCACATTCCCTAAGAGATGAATTTGAAGGACTTAAATTACATTCAGTATATCATATCATAAAGTGCATATAGATAACTCACTGTGGATGTCTTATGGTGGCCAATCGTCATACACCACAGGAGACAAACAGGCTACAAGTTATTCAGCAGTATTTATGATAATAGCTGTTTTTTGGGAAAACTAGCACTGAGTTGGAGAAACAGCTATATGTTTGCTACAGTTAATTACAAATA